>CM073594.1:4790349-5390349 GCA_037074705.1 Zhengitettix transpicula
TACGGCAACATTTTCGCTGCTAAACGCGTAGAAGCGGCTCATCGCGCGCACTTGGCTGCGTGGCATTGTGATGTCGAGCATCGCTGGATGAAAAGTAATATCTCTGGCGGAGGCGTTTAGCTTCCTCAGCTGTTCATCACGCCGTCTGACGCAGCTAACGCCGGTATTGAGGTACGTGACGAAATTGCAGAGCGGGAGCGTGACCAACTAATCCCTGGCCCCGTCAGCTGTTATACGAGTGTACGGGGGTTTATATTATTGTACCTGAGAGACATACACGAATTACAATCACGGGTGTCTGCGGTGAGAGGCACACGTGAACCTCGACAGGGATGCGGCCATCACGTCAAGCAATACAGAAAAATTATTTAAATAATTTTAATTTTCTATCAATCCACTAATCCTTACCAATTTAGAGACATCTGCGGAAATCAGACTGATCAGGGAACGTTAAATATCAAATGAGTTTTATGTTCACCCGTTTTTAGTTTTAAGACATCGTATCGTCTGTCCCATATAACAAGAAATACAATTAATTTTTGTTATTTAAATTATGTTTATTTGAAACGTTAATTTTTTTCTTTAATATTTTTAACTAAAATTTAAATTATCGTAAGTTTTAAAAAACAATAATCCAAATGCCATATACACAATAAATAATTCTATATACATATATTTCAAGTGATTACTTGAAAATGAACCCTACAAATCTGAAAATTAATCTTGACGAATTTTATATAATCGTATGGCTGTGACAGCTGATCTGTCACAGGCAGAAACCTTTCTGGAGAGACGGGAGGGGGCTACCTCCTCCTCTCTCCGTTTTTGAACTAAGGTTCCGACGAGCCGAGGCACCTCGGCCTATTTTGCGACGTGTATATTCCTCGGGGGAGTGGGGGGGTCACTGACCTCTTGGGCATACGGTAAGAGTTGCCCGACTGTTCCCATCTAGGCACGGAGAAGGGAATGCTGCGTTCCCCCACAGCAGCCATCGGAAGGGCGTGGGACTAGTACCCCCAATTCCACACCTGCTAGGGTTTTCTCTGCATCACTTTTAGGCGGATGCCTCCGGGAAGGATCCTTCAACTACTGTCCGGGGGTTACGCCTTGGCTACCTTCCTCTACCATTCCGCATTCCCCCTTTTCAAATCCCTTCCTATGCTATTAAAGGGGAGTTGTCACCATGTGGATTACCCGTCGTGTTGCCTGTTACCCGTTACCCTAAAAAAAATTGTCGTCTTTCAATAGTAGGGTACAATCCTTTTCTACTCAGGTAGCTATTTGTTCATTTCTCACAGTCTTTTTAATTTTTTCTATAAAGTGCAAATTAATAGTAAATAAATAGAATTCTCTCGCAGGTAACCTGCGAGGGATGTTCTCTCGCAGGCAGAACCTTGTAGGAGAGATACGAAGGGGCTACCTTGGGGATGCCTTTTCCTCTCCGTTTTTGAGCTAAGGTTCCCACAAGCCTAGGCACCTCGGTCTGTTCTGAGAGGTGCATGTTCCAGGGTCACAGACCTTGGGCATACGGTAAGAGTTGTCCGCTATTCCCATTGGAACAGTCGGCCAGCTGCCTCATAAACTGGTTGAGGCGCGGAGAAGGGAATGCTGCGTCCCCACAGCAAACTCCTGTCCCGCTATCGGAAGGGCGTGGGACAAGTACCCAATGCCCGACCTACCTGATGCAGGTTTTTCTAGGGTTTTCCCTGCATTACTTTTAGGCGAATGCCGGGTGGGATTCTTAACATATAGCCCGGGGGCCGTAGTAACCCTTGGCTACCTTCCTCTACCCTTCCGCTTCTCCCCTTTCAAATCCCTTCCTATGCTATTAAAGGGGAGTCGCCACCATGTGGATTACCCTCATGTAGCCTGTTGCCCTTTAAAAAAAACTAATAGTAACAGCTACTTTTAGATTTATATAACTCCTCACTTCTCCCTTTTCATCCCTTCCTGTGCTATTAAAGGGAGAGGTCACCCCGTTGTTTCTTAAAGCAGCAGCCAATTTTACCACTGACACCGCCTTACACGTAGACGGTTACAAGCACGACGCATTCCCTGGTCACGTACGAAGCACAGTCGTTATCATTCTTAAACAAAAAAAAAGTCCTAAATTATCGACTTTCAATAGCACGGCACCAATTAATCGATACTGCTGTATCTCAGAAACAATGGGAAATTTTTAGCAGCCTCGTTATAAAGTTTTAATTGCTGCAGATATATCTTGAATGCATCGAGCAAGGAAACCAATATTCACTGGAAGTTTTTTAATTATACTCAACGCGGAAATAATTCACTTTTACTTTATTTTGAATATATATGTGTGTGTGCATAATAATTTAACCATTAATTATATTTTAATGTTATATATTGCATGTACGCAGGTGTCTTCCAATTATATATTTTATCATCCTCAAGGATGAAATTTGAGCGTTTCATTCGTCCGCGTATTTTGTGTTTATTTCATCATCCAAAATTTACGAACTGTAATTGTTTAATATCAACCTAAAGGAAATTATATATATTTTAGCGATATTTTTTTTCTAGCAAAATTCACTTTCTTTCCGGTAAACTCGGGATACTACGGTATTTGCTGACATTGGTGAGGTAACGTTATTATTTAGATTATTCGGGTATTCAATTGTCTTGGAGATGATATAGGTGAGGAAGAAAAAGTGAAATAAGAAAAAGGAAAAGAAAGGCGAAGTGTAAAAGAAAAAAAGGCAGGTTAAAGAGATGACGTGAAAGATCGTCTAGAAGATCCATTCGGACTCTATATACAGATCCAGCTGTAACCCCCCGAGAACCAGGTCGAATTCGGTCTGTCAACCCCCACCCCCCCCCCACCCCGTAACCCCTTAATGTGTGCACTGAATCTTTAACCCGCCTCTTTCTTTCTGTTTTTCTTCCTCTCTTTGCCTTTCTTTTTTTCTTCTTCTCTTTGTCTTTCTTTTCTTTGCATTTCTTTTCATTTTTTCTTGATCACCTATCTAGTCTAAGACAATGAAATACCCGAGTGTTGTTCTCTCCATTGATGACGAACAGAGTGTTTTTTTTTTGGAGTTTCTACATCTTTCTCTGAACTTCCTTACGATTTTTCACGTCATCTCTTTAACCTATCTTGTTTCTTACGCACTACCTCTTTCTTTCCGTTTTTCTTGTTTTCTTTGTTTTCTTGGGTTGGAGTAAATCTCTATATCCTTTCTTTCTGATCTTCTAGACGATCTTTCACGTCAGCTCTTTAATCCGCCTTTTTTTCTGTTTTTTTTGTTTTCTTTTTTTCTGATCTTCTAAACGATATTTCACGTCATCTCTTTAATCCGCCTTTTCTCTTTGTTTTTTTGTTTTCTTTGGCTTTTTTTGCTTGGAGTAAATCTTTCCTTCCTCTTCTCCTGATCTTCTAGATGATCCTTCACGTCATCTCTGTATCCCGCCTTTTTTCTTTCTGTTTTTCTTGTCTTTTTCCCTTTGAGTAAATCTCTACATCCTTTTTTCTGATCTTCTAGAAGGTCTTTCACGTCAGCTCTTGAACTCGTCTTTTTGCATTTCTATTTTTCTTTTTTCTTCGCTTTGAGGAAATCTCTACATCCTTTTCTTATGATCTAATAGACAATCTTTCATGTCATCTCCTGAATCCGCCTTTTTTTCTATTTTTCTTGTTTTGTACCCTTGGAGTATATCTGTACAACCTTTTTTCTGATATTCTAGAAGGTCTTTCACGTCAGCTCTTGAACCCGTCTTTTTGCATTTCTATTTTTCTTTTCTTTGTTTTCTTCGCTTGGAAGAAATCTCTACATCCTTTTTTTCTGATCATCTAAACGATCTTTCACGTCATCTCTTTATCCCGCCTTTTTCCTTTCTGTTTTTCTTGTTTTCTTCCCTTTGAGTAAATCTCTACATCCTTTTTTTCTGATCTTCTAGACGATCCTTCACGTCATCTCTTTAACCCGCCGTTTTTCTTTTTCCTTTTTTCTTTGTTTTTTCGCTGGGAGTAAATCTCTACATCCTATTTTTCTGATCTTCTAAACGATATTTCACGTCATCTCTTGAACCCGCCTTTTTTTCTGTTTTTCTTGTTTTCTTTGCCTTTTCTTAGTTTTTTTCACTTTTTCTTGGTCACCTATGTGCTAAGAGCAACGGAATACCCAAATAATCAAAATAATAAATGCTTTATTGTTACTAAATTCCTATTTAATAACGTGAAACAACCACTTTCTCGGGAAAACAAAAAGTGTTACGATTGGCTTGTCCGATATGCAGGAAATAATCTTGTGGGTGTGCCACAAGGTTCCATTTTAGGCCCACTCCTTTTTTTTCATGTTATATATAAATGACCTACCTTACTGTATCAACCCCTCTGAAAAGAGTCGTGTGACACTAACTTCATAATCTCAGTCATTTTTTTCACATGGAAACGGTCAATGATAATTTTTCGTTGTTATATTGAAGGACTTGAGCAATGCCCAAAAGTATGGTGATATACATTATCATATTATTTTTTTTGTAATCTTCATTTGTAATTATCTTTTTTAATGATGGTAACTTTTATTCCTCGAGTACAAAGTCGTATAATTTTACGGTGTACCCAGTTATGGGTTCGTGATGGCTGCGAACCACGTGAGTTTTGAAAACAAAATTTTTAACTGGAGGAGCATGTTTATTTACGGTGAATTAGAGCCATAGTAAACATACAAACATTTTGTGTGAACCCGATACCAGAGGACCCGCGGGGGTGGTGGTGGTGGTTGGTTTCCTTCGCTGAATGCGGAAGTGGATGACCAGCCTCAAGTGATTCTTTCTTCTGAAACCCCGTCAGGGAAGACTTGAAATTTTCAAGGAGGCAAATTGTGGAGCTGGAGGTTTATGCAGTGGGGCCTGGCCTCGAACCTGCCGCTGGATTGGTGAAATATTAATATTGGGCCTGCGGCGGCTGTGGACACAGGCAGCGGCCTTCTCATTCGGCAGGTGGATTTCCCACAAGGCCTATACATACTGCGGTTGGCGGAAACGCCGCGGGCCTGTTTCATTTACCTCGATTTATGAGAGCCGGAACTTGTTTGTGCAACGAAACGGAGTTCCATCGATCTACAAGCAAAATACACGTCTGGAAATATGCGGATCAACACGGATGATCTTCGACTGCGGCTGTCGACTTCGAATGCATTTAGTGGACGAAAAGGAGTACATTCATTTCAATACTGGAGACGAGGAATCTCAAATCGTATTGCTGACTTTAGGATTCATTTTATATAGAATTCAAAACAGGAGAAAATTATTATTTAAATTAACCTTTATTCCTGTCAATGGTATAAATATCAACAGTAGCTACCGTCGTAATTTTTTGGACACATTCATCAGTCAATATGTAAAAAAATAACGACTAAAGCTAGTTTTAAAACATATAAGTAATTTAAATGTATCTAGTATACCATTGACAGGAAAACAGTTCTAAATTTTACTATATATTTATTTATTATTTTTTTCCTGTAAAAGGCTAGTTTTAATTTAAATTTTGTGTATCTTTTAGTATATATTTATTTTTATTTTTGAGTAACAGAAGAGATTTAATTTAAATTTTGTGTATATTCAGATGCATATTTATTTTTTAGAATAACAGACAAGTTTTAACTTAAATTTTGTTATATATTTTAATACATATTTATTTATTATTTTTTAGAGTAACAGGCTAGTTTTAATTCAAATTTTGTGTAGATTATAGTATATATTTATTTATTATATTTTAGAGTAACTGACTAGTTTTAATTAAATTTTTTTTGAGTATTTTACTATATATTTATTTATTATTTTACAGAGTAACAGACTAGTTTTAATTTAAATTTTGTGTATATTTTAGTATATATTATTTATTATTTTACAGAGTAACAGACTAATTTTAATTTAAATTTTGTGTATATTTTAGTATATATTATTTATTATTTTACAGAGTAACAGACTAGTTTTAATTTAAATTTTGTGTATATTTTAGTATATATTATTTTTTAGAGTAACAAGGTACTTTTATTTAAATTTTGTTTATATTTTATTACAAATTTATTTATTATTTGTTACAGCAACAGACTAGTTTTAATTTAAATTTTGTGTATATTTAAGTACGTATTTATGTATTATTTTTTATTATATAGATTTTTTAGAGTAACAAGTTACTTTTATTTAAATTTTGTGTATATTTTAATACATATTTATTTATTATTTTTAGAGTAACAGGCTAGTTTTAATTTAAATTTTATGTATATTTTATTACAAATTTATTTATTATTTGTTACAGCAACAGACTAGTTTTCAATTAAATTTTGTGTATATTTTAGTACATATTATTTTATAACTTTTTAGAGTAACAAGTTACTTTTAATTTAAATTTTGTGTATATTTAAGTACATATTTATTTATTATTTTTTAAAGTAACAAGTTACTCTTTATTTAAATTTTGTATATATTTAAGTACATATTTATTTATTATTTTTTAAAGTAACAAGTTACTCTTAATTTAAATTTTATGTATATTTAAGTACATATTTATTTATTATTTTTAAAGTAACAGGCTAGTTTTAGTTTAAAATTTTGATTTTTAAGCTTGATTTAAAATGTAATTATGTAATTATATTAATTGAACGCAGTTGTAAAATTTAATTCCCAAATATCAAACTTGATTGTATAATGCAGTGTGGTTATTTCTACGTATTTACATATTGTATTTTTAAAGAATTGAAAGATAATCAAAGATTGAGTGAGAGAATGACAAAAATATAATGTATATAGAATACAAAAATCTGTCAATTCAAATTTATCCCTCAGATTCACTCCTTTATTTAGAATCTTTGAAAAATTGGAAGGAACGTTGATTATTACGGGAGACTTTGATAATTGTTTGCAGTTACATAAGACGCACTGTTGGTAAACACAGGTATCAGTCCTGAAGGTGTGGTTGGTCCAGTGACCTGGAGAAATCCAGCGACAGCCGCGACACCTAGTGACAGCGTTGCCAACTACGTTCTCTCTCTCTCTCTCTCTCTCTCTCTCTCTCTTCCTCTCTCTCTCTCCAGGGTGATTTATAATTCAATTGTACCCAATAAAGCATTTTTTACTTCCAATGCTCCCACGAAAAAAACTGATTTCTATTATGCTAGATGTTTTACCGCCTGCTAAAGATGTATTGCAAAATTTTCGCCACACACACACACACACAATACTTGATTATAAAAGCTTTAAGGCACGTGACGTTTCCAGTATTACAAGAGTTTTCCTTTTTCAGATCAAACCATTTCGTTTAAAATGGCTATAATTAAAAATCCGATATATATATATATTAGGTACAGGCAACATAAGGGTAATGCACAAGGTGGCAACTCCCCTTTAATAGCATAGGAAGGGATTTGAAATGGGGGATGCGGAAGGGTAGAGGAAGGTAGCCAAGGGGTTAACCAGGGTCCCCGGGCTGTAGTTTAAGGATCCTAGCCGGCATTCACCTAAAAATAATGCAGGACCAACCGTAGAAATCCTGCATCAGTGTAGGTCGGGCATTGGGTACTTGTCCCACGCCCTTCCCTGGATAGCGGGAGAGGGGGGGTTTGCTGTGGGGACGCAGCATTTCCTTCTCCGTGTCTCGACCAGTTTAGGAGGCTGCTGGCTGACTGTTCCAATGGGAAACAGCTAACAACTCTTACCGTATGCCCAAGGTCTGTGACCCCGGAACATACACCTCTCAGAACAGGCCGAGGTGCCTCGGCGTGTGGGAATCTTAGTTCAAAAGAGGAGAGCAAAAGGCATTTTTTTTTTAGGGCAACAGGCTACATGAGGGTGATCCACATTGGGCAACTCCCCTTTAATAGCATAGGAAGGGATTAGAAAGGGGGGATGCGGAAGGGTAGAGGAAGGTAGCCAAGGGTTAACTAGGGCCCCCGGGCAGGCATCCCCAAAGGTAGCCCCTTCGTATCTCTCCTACAAGGTTTTGCCTGCGAGAGAACATCCCTCGCACGTTAATACCAAAAATGTAAATACGTCTGCTGGTTTTATTATCATGGCGTCGCTCACGCATTGAATGACTTCTCCTTCTCTCAAGTGGGTTTCCAAGGTTCTGGAAAATTCTCCATTCGGCTAATTTGTAATTCGGCATCCATAAATTGTCCAATAACAAAAAAAAAATGGTCCGTGAGAATTTAGTCGTGGCGCCAAGCCAACAATGTTCACAACTGTCATTAGCAGCTGTTTTAACTGTCGCCAAACAACGACCATCCGTCAATGGTTACAACTACAGTAAATAAATAATTTTAAAACATTTTGAGAATAGAGGCTGTTGGAAAAACTATCTAGTAAAATTAATAGTGCCAGTTTACTGTGTATATTTGGAAAATACCTGAAGAAGGTTCAAAGAAGGTATCGAAACGTCGTCAAAAATAAAATATAAAGTGTCTGTATAAGGTTGTCTTATTGACGGCTGTAATATTTAATATGTGAACGTGGATATGTGAGCTGTATTAATGTGAGACGTATATATATATTTTGTGGTGAGCGTTTACAGTTTAAGGTGCACTATATACCGCAATCATAGAGCACAATGGCTGGAGCGGACGGCAGTAATTAATGTCATTACCAGGGAACTATTGAGTGCTGGGAGTCCCTGGAAGAATGGAACTTGGGCCAAGTCATTACGCATGCTCCATCGACCTCGGGCAAACAGTTCTCCTTGCGCCCGCCAGGAGACACATGAATTACGCACGAGTCTGCAATATTCAGCAACAGATGGCAGGAGAGCTTTATCTTTGGGCCGGTGCTTGCAAACCTGGACGATAATTATGGACTTTGGATGGAAGTGGTTTGGGAGGGGGGCGGGGGGTGAGGTGGTAATAATTTCAACGCAATTCAAAATCAACGTAGAGCATAAATTTCAACTAACTTCAAAGACACCTGCCCTCCTCCCCCCCCCCCACACACACTCACACACACATTCACCTCTTCCCAAAACTGAATAATTTTACACACAGAGAACAAAGTGTAATATTAATTGCTAACACAGCTGATTGACTACAGAGTCCTCTGGGTGAGATCTGGGATCTATTGTGGCCCCCCTCTGCAATGTTTCCATATTCACGACACAGGACCGACATCACCGGCCCCAGTACTTACAATGCTGGCAACATTGCCCGGCAATACTGAAAAATAATGTTGTTGGATTTAGAGCAATATTGCCCGGCCAGCCACATATTGCCGTAAACAGTTGCTCGATTACAGGCCCATTAAGGAATAAACGTCAATTCTAACAGAAGAAAAAGCAGACATGATAATCTACATACTGGCAACCCCCCCCCCCCTTAAAAAGGGGAGTGAACTAGCAAATTTTTGGCAGCAATATGTGGCCGGGCAATACTGTTCTAATCCAGCAATATATTTCGGCAATACATGAAATATTTCAGTATTTCCGGGGCACAATAGTTCCCAGACGTCACTCTGCGGAGTCAATCAGCTGTGTTGCAAACAAAAAAGATCCCCCTTCAGAAAGACATCGAAATACAGACCAAAGATCACCAAATAATAAACAAGTATATGATTATTTTTTTAAAAAAAAATAACATGTGCATTCGAGTGCCTATTTCAGGGTTCTAATTAAATAAAATGTCTGAAACTGGTCGTAAGCTACTTTGTTAAATGCTGATTTATTCTAATGTTATTGAATTATTAAAATAAATCCGAGAGAGAGCTCGGAGATGAAATATGACATGAATGAGCTCGAATTATCAACTTGTAGCAGTCGGAATATACTAATTGAGGCTAAAAACAAGCATATTAATGTTAGAATAAACAATATACTTTAATGAATACTAAATTGGGTTAAGACTCTTTGTTCTCCGGGTAAAATTATTCAGTGTTCCACATACGAATTGGTCACACGTGAAAACTATTGAATTTATCGATAAAGGTCGCTCAAATCGATTATTATGGGACGTGAAGTCGATGGAGATCGCCAAGTGAAGGAATTTGGCACCAGTTGTTGTTGTTTTTTTTAATGAAGAAGCCTACAAAAAAAAGTTTAGATCCTTGAAATAATAATAAGATGAAAAGTTCATTCCTAATTTATAAAATTAATATTCAACAAAATAAAATACTTTAATTAACTCATTTAACCTTTTTCCACTAAACCAACGCTTGTAGTGATCTGTTTAGCTTTCCTCATCACCGTGTCCTTTTTTTTCTCAACAATTTTTAAGCAGATATTTAAAGTCGCCCTTCGACTACATCCTGTAGAAGTTTTTAAATAATTAATTCCTTGCTTAGTGTTTCTCGTTTATTTAAATAAGGTTAAATCCATGTTCTTCTCTTCCTTACTTGAAATTTTTTATCACAATGCTAATGGGCACTTTATATTCAGCCATTAATAGAACCCCCCACCCCCCCACCCGGGCTATAGTTTAAGGGTCCTACCGGGCAATTCCCCTAAAAGTTGTAACAATCCAAACTGCCACCATGTAACACTCCACCACTGTGAACATGTAACATTCCAGCAGTTGGAAATGGGAAGTCCAGATAGATCGTTCACCAACCGAGCTATACCTCCGTTAGCTCACCTGGCTACCGATTTAGAGGATAAAGGAAGAATTAAGAACAGGAAATAGGAAAGTCGGTAACGTGAGGGTTCGGGTTCAACTAATTGAACCCAGGCGTAGTGGTTGGTGTTTCGCTGCACTTCAGTCAAATAAGAGTTGATGAAGAATAAAGAGAGTTAATAGTTAGAAATAAAATAAAGTAAGACAAACTGGCGGATAGCACCAGGAGCCACCGACCCGTCTGGAGGTTGGATCACGACTGCCGTTCCCAAGAAGCTCTGAACAATTCGAAGACTCCTTTCCCCCTCCCTGATGATTTTAAGTGTCCAATGAGAACTCTTACAGAGAGGAAGATTTCTGCTGCCGTGTGCATTGCTGCTTATGGCACCTTAAGTGTTGACTCAGTGTTATTACAGCTGCGCCCACTTAGGTCCGCTATGCTGAAGAGACGTTATGATAAGAGAGCACGTGTAGACTATTATATTACAAAGTGTTACAGGGAAAACCTGCATCAGGTAGGTCGGGCATTTGGTGCTGTCCCACGGCCTTCCTATGCTCTCCTCTCCGTGTCTTGACCAGTTTAGGAGGCTGCTGGCCGACTATACGAACAGGAATGGTGCGAATATCGTGGACTTAAATAGCTATTTGTAGGTAGATAAATTAGCTATTAGGGACTTATCTTAACACAATCCTTTCTTACGGTAACTTTGACAGTGTAAAGCCTATTCTGGAAGAAGAAAAATAGCAATTTAAACTGTCCATTCCGTTCGTAAGAATATAATGAATGTTTTTTTAAAAGAATGATAGTAGTAGCATTACCATTAACGGTAATACCCCCCTCCACCTTCCACGCATCTCACGCGACTTCTTCTTTCCCTCGAGGCGAATTTTTAAGAGTTTATAATGGTCTTAAAGAGAATAACATAACGTGACTCTTAACTTAAGCCGCGAAACTTTTCGGTGTCGGTGTCGTTTATTCATTTTTTTTACTTTACATCAATCGAGTTATAAATCAACAAAAGAACAACTGTTAGACGTTATAATTTTAAAAAAAAGGCCTTGTAAATAATAATTTAACAATAAATTTACCACTTAAAAGAATAACTACTTTAAAATATATGAGGTACAGTAACGTCTACCGATGTTTTATTCATAAGCAAGGTCACTTCTTCATATTTGTGACTTTTTTTTAAAAAAAAAAAGGGGGGGGGGCTGACAAGTAGTCAAATTAGAACCATGGGGGTCGGAAACAATTATATCAAATTTTGTCTTAACCTAACTTAGTATTTATTAAAATATATTGTGTTATTCTAACATGAATATATTTTTTTAGCCTCAATTAGTATATTCCGACGGCTACAAGTTGATAATTCGAGCTCATTCATTTCATCTCCGAGCTCTGGGATTTATTTCCCTTATTTCCATCTTAGGTGAATAATTCAATAACATTAGAATGTTTCAGACAGTTTAATTAATTAATTTATTTATTTAATTAAAACCCTGAATAAGGCACTCCAATGCACATTTTTTTTAAATCAAATATTTATTTATTATTTAGTAGTCTTCGTATTTTGATATCTTTCTGAAGTGAGATCTTTGTAGCCATGTAAACAACGAAGACGTTCCGGGTTGACATGTAAACAATGTTGGGAATGTACTGGATCAGCGAAACAAATTTCTGGTGAGCAAATTAATTGTTGTTGTGGCTAATAAAACCTTCTTGCGTTTCATCCTTGAATATTTATTGAAATCGGAAATACACGATTTCAGACAAATTCTCCGCCAGATAATTGCTAAATTGTCACTTTTTATATATTCAGTATAATACCTTTAAATTAAATAATAGAACCCACACTACAAAAAATTATCTATACATAAAAATATATTGAAGTAATAAACATAATAGCTGTGGGGTCAGAAAAAACTAGTAATAAATTACTACAATTAGAATAATATGAAAGATACTGTTATTATATTGTTATAATTGTATTCATTGCATGGTTAACCTTATAAAAACTGATGGATTTACGTCTCATCAGATGTTTCTGCTATGTAACTAATATTTTATCATCTAAAATAAATATGATAAAGTTTATTAAACATTGAACAAATTTTTACAAAACCGAAGAAAACATTCTCTTTTTTTGTTCAAGTTTATTAACTTTCATAATCTCCATTAAGGATGTAGTAACGATGAATGAATGGTAACTGTTGGTTTATTCACATATGATTGTCTTTTATTTTTAGATGCCAGCTGTCGAGCAGAGAATTGGGTTTAGTACTTCACTGGTGGAAAACCGTATTGCTTTCCGTGAATCTTCGGGTAAGTCAAGCTCCATAAATTTAATATGCTTCTGTTAAACATGCTAAAGGCAAAGGAAAGTTTAAATAATAGAACCCACAATACAAAAACTTATCTATACATAAAAATATATTGAAGTAATAAATATAATAGTTGTGGGGGTCAGAAAAAACTAGTAATAAATTACTACAATTAGAATAATATGAAAGATACTGTTATTATATTGTTATAATTGTATTAATTGCATGGTTAACCGTATAAAATCTGATGGATTTACGTCTCATCATATGTTTCTGCTATGTAACTTAATATTTTATCTTCTAAAATAAATATGATTGAGTTTATAAAACATTGAACAAATTTTTACAAAACCGAAAAAAACATTCTCCTTTTTGTTCAACTTTCATAATCTCCATTAAGGGTGTAGTAACGATGAATGAATGGTAACTGTTGGTTTATTCACATATGATTGTCTTTTATTTTTAGATGCCAGCTGTCGAGCAGAGAATTGGGTTTACTACTTCATTGGTGGAAAACCGTATTGCTTTCCGTGAATCTTCGGGTAAGTCAAGCTCCATGAATTTAATATGCTTCTGTTAAACATGTTAAAGGCAAAGGAAAGTTTAAATAATAGAACCCACAATTCAAAAACTTATCTATACATAAAAATATATTGAAGTAATAAATATAATAGTTGTGGGGTCAGAAAAAACTAGTAATAAATTACTACAATTAGAATAATATGAAAGATACTGTTATTATATTGTTATAATTGTATTAATTGCATGGTTAACCATATAAAATCTGATGGATTTACGTCTCATCATATGTTTCTGCTATGTAACTTAATATTTTATCATCTAAAATAAATATGATTGAGTTTATAAAACATTGAACAAATTTTTACAAAACTGAAAAAAACATTCTCCTTTTTGTTCAACTTTCATAATCTCCATTAAGGATGTAGTAACGATGAATGAATGGTAACTGTCTGTTTATTCACATATGATTGTCTTTTATTTTTAGATGCCAGCTGTCGAGCAGAGAATTGGATTTACTACTTCATTGGTGGAAAACCGTAATGTTTTCCCTGAATCAGAAATTATCTTCGGGTAAGTCAAGCTCCATGAATTTAATATGCTTCTGTTAAACATACTAAAGGTAAAGGAAAGTTTATATTAGTACATTTGATTAATTGCTGTCGAAAAATTGTTTCTAAGTCTTTTTCTATTTTCCACTGTCCAGAAAAATCTATTTTAAAATGAAAAATTTATGTCTCATTGAAAATTGATAATAAGAAATATAGCCAAATACAGGCAAAAGAAATGATAATATAAATACCACACAATGTTTCTGGGATCTTTAAACTTTTGAATTAGGTCATCTGACTAGTGTTAGTGCAGTTGTGTCTCTCTCAGCTCTTTTATATTTTCTGCCCCTGAAGAAGGGAATCAAAGCATCTAGAAACATGTATTATCACTGTATTTATCTATATTTCTTATGAAAATTATCTTTACTTTACTTTTTCTTGAATTGATCTACTTATGGAAATAGGTATGTAGAGATGTATTCAGTGTTTTCTTATTCTTGCAGGACTCGTGTACGCCTTCAAGTTATTGCGCAGGGAAGCAGCTGCTGTTGCTGGTATAACAAGCGAACTCATTGGACAACTCTGAAATAGGCTCCAGTTTGGGTGAGTTTGTCACACTCTTGTTTATGGTGACAATGAATATAGATTTGGTCCATTTAAAAACTGATAAGCTTTAATCTGAAATTAAATTGAAAATATAATAACTTTAACAATTGCAAATCAATTATTTTCTGAAGAACTTGACTCATCAAGTGTTTGATCTCTACATTCATAACAAATTTTAAGAGTAGGCCAATTTTTTATTTTGGCATATTTATTATCAGTAATAAATGGACAAAAGTTATGTTATCTGTTTACTGGGTGTGGTTTATGGTGCCTCTGTAGTATGCAATTGGGTATGTAGTGCTTTAACTGTTTAGTTATTTTCTTTCTCAAACAAGAAGTAGATACGATCTGAACTTCAGTTTTTTTTAAATACTTGAAAACCTTTTCCTGTCTAATTTTCTTTTGTAATTTGCCAGTAACACACTTTTGTTCTCATTTAAAACAATTGATTAACCAGGTTGGCTATGTTCATACCTGAGTACAAACCAGATAAGCTCTTTGTTTCATACATCATTTTTGGATTATTTTCTTTGTAGTATTTTCATCTGGCTTTTTTACAGTTGACTCATTCAGATTTAATTCTTATCCTTATCTGTATATAACACTTTCTGTGAAAATATTCTCTAAAGCTCTCTTCTTATTGAAAATCTTGCAACACACTTCAATTTTTTTGTACCTACACATTGTAACAAGCTCAGAGCTTTTTGGTTCAACTACATTGGCCAATTTTTTATGCCAATATTATTAATTTATTTACAATCTTTGCACACTATTTACGAACATTTCGGACTATACTGGGACACAAACTATATTCCACTCCCCTAATTCCAAATATGGAACCTCCTTTCCACAAAACCTTGATCGTATGTAATACTTTATCACTGTGATGGCTATCTGGACACTTCTGCCATTGTTTTTACAATTTTACCAGTCTTTAGTAAATTTTCGTCCCTGTTATTCTCGTCTCTAGCAACCATATTGGTTTCCTCAACAATCACCATGGACTAAGGTCCTCTATATTTCCTTGCTTGAATTTGTTGTTTCTTGAGCCGTACGTATCAATTTTGACTTGACTGAACCTGCCTTGTGGTTAGTATTGCTGCATTTTGCCTGTTTCACAAATGAGTTGACTTGCAGGATTCTTGATGTTTACAAATTGGCATATTTCTTTTTGTCTCTGACAGCTCTATTGTCTTGTCCCACATACAGCTGTGTTCTATGCCATTGTGCTTTATCAAAACTTACAACCTTTCATGCTCAATCAAGTCTTCTTTTTTTTTGGAAAAATATCAAATTGTCCTAAGGGAAGGATATTGTGAAAGTATGTATTTTTGTATATACATCATATTGAATGTCAATGGTATTTTTAAAGAGAAGAACAGAAAAAATTTAATGGCTGAAAAAAAATATTAACTATCTTCCTCCTCTCATTTCAGCCAATTTTTTTCCCTCACTGCTCAGGTTCAGTCCATCCTCAATACTGTATTTCCAACATTTCCATTACTCACATCAATCTTTGTATTCTGTCTGTTTGGCATAATACCAATTCTTCATTACTCATCTAACAGAAAAAAGTTGTTTCAAGACTTCAATGAAAGATTCTGTTACCCATATTTCCAATTTCCAAAACACTTTTAAATATCTTTTGCTCACATTTCAGTAAACCTTATTTCCTCTCTCACATTGTAAAGTGGGATGTCAGAAAATTGGAATCACACAATCGCCTTCTCTGTGTAATTTATTCTGCTTCCAATCTTGGATTACTATTTGGGTGTGTTCATTGATATTAATTTCTGTAGCACATTTATAGTTAGCGACTGGATTGTCAGATCAGAGAGTCGTTTACCCATGATACAAAAATTTATATTGTCTATTAACATTTATTTTATGAATGGTTTCAAGTTATATCGTAAGATGCAAGTCGTCATCCTGTGTCAATTGTAATTGAACGTACGATTTCAAATACAAAGTTTTATTTTTTGTTAATTCTACTCTTTCAATCTATAATCTACTTGTGTATCATATTAAACTTAGCACTATTCTTACAGGGTTGCATTAATCAATCTGTAATGGAGCACTTAATATACTACCCTACTCTTTGTGTGAAGTTACTTACCTTTCTGTGTCATAGTCAAACTATTGTAGAAAAGTGGTAGTGTGTTTTACTATTGGGGAAGTTCAGAATCTCCATTGTTTTAAAATAATTGTAGTTTGTTTGTGGTTCCAGTGGGGTGTCCAGATATAAACTATCTCCAAAGTATTAAAGAAACTAGTCTAATTTATCATAATTTTAGCTGCTTGTGATATTGGGAAGGCTGAAACTTTTCAATTAATCGTAACAGTTCGTGGGTCTAGTGGGGCGGCCACAAATAGACTATCTCCAAAGTTTTCAAATAATTTTACCAGCTCGTGGGACTAGTTGGGGCGGCCAGAAATAAACTATCTCCAAAGTATCAAATAATCATAGCAGCTCGTGGGTCTAGTTGGGGCGGCCAGAAATAAACTATCTCCAAAGTTGGCAAATAATCATAGCAGCTCGTGGGTCTAGTTGGGGCGGACAGAAATAAACTATCTCCAAAGTATCAAATAATTTTACCAGCTCGTAGGTATAGTTGGGGCGGCCAGAAATAAACTATCTCCAAAGTATCAAATAATTTTACCAGCTCGTGGGTCTAGTTGGGGCGGCCAGAAATAAACTATCTCCAAAGTATCAAATAATTTTACCAGCTCGTAGGTATAGTTGGGGCGGCCAGAAATAAACTATCTCCAAAGCATCAAATAATTTTACCAGCTCTTGGTTTCCCATTAATCGTAACAGTTCATGGGTCTAGTTGGGGTGGCCAGAAATAAACTATCTCCAAAGCATCAAATAATTTTACCAGCTCGTGGGGTGGTCAGAAATAAACTATCTCCAAAGTATCTTAGAAAGTAGATAATTTTAATCATTGTAGCTGCTTGTGCTAGGGGGGTTGGTTAGAAATAAACTATTTCAAATATTTTCTTATATAATTCTTTTTTTTTCAGGTTTTTACGAGGAGTGTGTAGACTGGGGGGCTTTTTAACCCTTAGTCCACTCACTCCTCACAACGCTGGACAGGGAAGCTGTGGAAGCTGAAAAATCTCAACGTTGGACAGAAACGAGTTTTTTTTGAGCTGGACTTAGGGCACTTTTTTTAGTGCCTTTTTGGCCCGTCCACAGCTGTTTCTCGTCAAGCCACTGCACCAACCAGCTATTTTTGGGATGATAGCAGCTAATTTTTACAAAATTCAACATATATGTATTGCTTTTATAGATCAAATGCCTTTATTTACATGTATTTAAAAAATATAAACCATACTTATATTTAAATTGTTTATTATTTCCTAAACCTTATAGAGTACAAGTATTCAACAAGGTTAGCAATCAATTAAACATTTACTTTCAACAATTTAATGGCATTTAAATACAAATAGACAAAATTAATATATACATCTGTTAAACAAAATTTATTACAAGCACAGCAGAACACAACAGTCCAAATCCTGAAACAAAAGAAAAGTACAATTAGAACACTTCAAGTAATATAAAAAAAATAAAGCATCACACAATCAAAAAACTCACCAGCAAACTGGACCCCATCTTCTACACTAATGTGGAACCATCCTGCAAAAACAAACAAAATACAAACATTAACATTTGCTTGTAATCAACAAAATATTTTATTTAAATTTTAAAAATTAATATGAAATCACTCTACTAAACTTTCATTACCAGAATTTACATAAATTGCCCAAACTATTTGTCAAAATAAAACAAACTGTAGTTGCATAGCATGCTTAAATATTTTCTGAAATATCAATTTCATTACAATATTACATAGAGCAAGGGAGAAAAAAAGGTTCTCATTCATAACAATTTAAAGTAATGAAAAATAAACTTTAAGAAAAATATATTACAGGTAAAGTAACAATCAGAAATTATGCAAACGGCAATTTAGGTCAAAATAGACAGGTTCTTTTTATTGGAATCATTCAAATGCAGTGAAAAATGTGGAAGAAAATTAATAACATTAACATGAATAAAGTTTTCACAATTCCAACCACATAGTTTTCTTTCATTTCCTAGTTTCATATTGAACATTAAACTGGATAGATGAGAAAATTTTTCTGGGCTTTTGACTAAAGTGTTTCATAGCATTCATCATGATACTCTTCTCTGCAATCAGGAATGGGGATTCAAAACAAGAGAAATATATTAAACTGAACCAATATATTGATTTATATAAAGCATGTCTACAGTGCAGTAATTTTCAATCAGCACCTGGTTTGACCTATATGTGGCACAACTATCTATACAATTAATTTGCTAAATTACATTCTGCTCATCTAAAATGTCATTTTTGGCCTGAATATTTTTTACTATGTTTAAACAGCTATCAGCTCCGAGCCTGAGTGCTAAAGCATTTACAAACCCTAATAGTTTCCAATTTCCTATCCTCAGTTTTCAGTTTCCCTTTACTCCAAAACTGTCCCGTTAAAGCAGGAGTACTACGACATAAATAGTTTCATAGCAAAACTATAACATTGTCAATACATGTGCCTCTCCCAGGTGTTGGCATAGTTGGAATTGAAAGATTGCAAGAGGTCAGCAGATTATTTAACTGGGTGGAAGTCAAAATTCAACAGAGAATTACACATAATTTAGGACACAACCTATTAAGAAAACTATCATTGTCTACGGATTTTTCAAATGTATTTATTCTATACATAGTCAACTACCGAGTTTGTATCTAATGTGACATATCAATCCCAGGCCCCTACAATTAAATCCGCCTCCCACTTTTACTATGCAGCCAATCAGCGATCAGTATTCTCGTCCGCTAAGTCTGTTAGGTTTCCAAATTACGTATTAAAATAAACTACAAAATTGAAATAAAAACGGAAATTTGCTTACATATTATCAGACAAATTGACAATTCTGAAAAAAAAAACACCTACATCTCACATGTGCGAAGCCGTGATACACGTGGCGTGACGTCCCGAAGAACTTGGCCTACCAAAATTGCGCTATATTATATTAAAAAAAATTCTAGAGTGAGAATGAACGTAAGCTTGCCTATCGTTCGGCTTGGCTTGGGACTTAAAACATTTCCACTAAGAACCTTAACCATACCTCAATAACTGCTGGACTGGATCGGTCAAGACCTCAGGACGAAGTGAATGGGGACCGCGGAGGAACAACAACACCTCTCCCCACCACAAACCCTCACCATGCGCACTCTAGCTGCGTACCACACCATCATTCGAACAATAATTATACATTCAATGTTGATGTGCAATACCATAGATGAAATGGGACCAACTTCATTATTTTAACCATCTAGACTCATCTTTTATCACTTCTCCTCACGAAATATAAAAATTTCGCGAGAAACGCAGTTACAAGTCCAGCAATTATAAATAAATAATTATATCTTTTGTACAATTCCAGTAAACATAGTAGTCCAAGTCCAATGTACTTATTAATAAATAGCTGTAATATAATCTTAAACTATCTTTCGGACCATCTCACCAAATGGAGGTTTTCGTAAGTAAAGCTATTTTTCTGCCCAATGTCTTACTATTTTAGTTTTTGAGTTCCTCAAAAAATTCATGAAAGAATATTTGAAAATGTCAATACGTTCCCCCAAAAAAGGAGACCTTACGTCTTTTGGGAATACTAACTCATCGGAACATCTATTATTTATGCTGTTCACCATATTTAAGCCTATCACCATTTACAATCACTTTAAATGAACACAACTATACTATACTGGGACACAAACTATATTCCACTCCCCCAATTCCAAATATGGAGCCACCTTTCCACAAAACCTTGATCGTATGTAATACTTTATCACTGTGATGGCTATCTGAACACTTCTGCCATTGTTTTTACAATTGTACCAGTCTTTAGTAAATTTTCGTCTCTGTTATTCTCATCTCTAGCAACCATATTGGTTTCCTCAACAATCACCATGGTCTAAGGTCCTCTATATTTCCTTGCTTGAATTTGTCGTTTCTTGAGCCGTACGTATCAATTTTGACTTGACTGAACCTGCCTTGTGGTTAGTATTGCTGCATTTTGCCTGTTTCACAAATGAGTTGACTTGCACGACTCTTGATGTTTACAAATTGGCACGTTTCTTTTTGTCTCGGGCAGCTCTATTGTCTTGTTACACAAACAACTGTGTTCTATGCCATTGTGCTTTATGAAACCTTAGAAATTTTCACTCTCAATCGTGACTTCTTTTTTTTGGTAATAATATCAAACTGTCCTGAAAGAAGGATATTGTGAAAGTATGTATTTTTGTAAATACATCATAGTGAATATCAATAGTATTTTTAATCAGAAAAAATTTAATGGCTGAAAGGAAATATTACCTATCTTCCTCCTCTCATTTCAGCAAATTTTTTTTCCCTCACTGCTCAGGTACAGTCCACCCTCAATACTGTATTTCCAACATTTCAATTACTCACATCATTCTTTGTCTTCTGTCTGTTTGGCACAATACCAATTCTTCACTCTCGTCTAACTGAAAAATGTTTTTTCAAAATTTCAAATACAGATTCTCCGTTACCCATTCCCTTCGGAATTTTCTTATTTATTTTTATATAACTATTGTGAAAGTTGGCTCATCTTTCCAATTTCCAAAACACTTTTAAATAGCTTTTGCACGTATTTCAGTAAACCTCATTTCCTTTCTCACATTCTAAAGTGGGAAATCAGAAGATTGAAACCACACTATCTTATTCTGCTTCGAAAGTATTAATTTTTTTTAAATTCTACTCTTTCAAACTGTAATATTCTTCTGTGTCATATTAAACTTAGCACTGTTCTTTCAGGGTTGCATTAATCAATCCGTAATGGAACATTTAATATTCTCCCCTACTCTTTGTATGAAGTTACCCACCTTTCTGTGTCATAGTACTATTTTAGTAGAAAAATTGTAGTAGGTTTTATTATTGGAAAGTAAAGTGCTATATTATAGCGAAGGCTAAAGGTTTAAACTAATTTTAGCAGCTCGAGGGTCTAGTGGGACGGCCATAAATTAACTATAAAGTATTTAAGAAAGTAATTTTATTTTTTACCATTGTAGCTGCTTGTGCTAGTTGGGTGTCTAGAAATGAACTATTTACAATGTTTTGTTATATAATTCTGTTTGTAGGCTTTCTTTGAGGAGTGTGTAGACTGGGGGCTGTTTAATCCTTAGTCCACTCACTCCTCAAAACGCTGGACCGGGAAGCTGTGGAATCTGAAAAGTCTCAACGCTGAACAGAAAAGCTTTTTTTTAGTTGGACTTAGGGCAGTTTTTACAGCCCCCCCCCCAGCCCAGCCACAGCTGTTGCTCATCATGCCGCTACAACAACCAGCTGTTTTGTAATGAAAGTAGCTAGTTTTTACACAATATATATGAAATTTGTTTATTTTTTTTTACATCAAATGACTATTTGAATGTATTTTGAAAATAAAAACATACTTATCATCCTAAGCCTTCTAAAGTACAAGTTGACAACAAGGTTAGCAATGAATTAAACATTTACTTTCAACAATTTAATTATATACAAATGCTAAACAAAAGAATTGAAATATGCAATTGTTAAACAAAACTTATTAAAAGCACAGCAGAACACAATGGTCAACATCCTGAAACAAAAGAAAAGTACAATTAGAACACTTCAGATAAGATAATAAAATAAAAGTTCATACAATCAACAAAACTCACCAGCAAACAGGACCCCCATCCTCTACACCAATGTTGAACCATGCTGCAAAAAGAAAGAAAATACATAAATAAACATTTGGTCATAATCAAGGCATTATTTAATTAATTTAAATTTTACAAATTAATATGACATCTCTACACAATTAGACCTTTTACTGAATTAAATCAAACCACGAATAATCCTGGATTTCACTTTTCAACAGTTAACCTACACAATTTTCATTCCCATTAATACATCAATGAAATATGAACATGTAACTAAGGCAGTATAAAGTATACAAACAGAATTCACACAATTTGTCAAAACTAGTTACCAAAACATATTAATAACTTCAAAAACAATTAACTACCATCAGATCATTTAGATATCAGAAAAACAATTCTAGCTTCAATCTCATTCTCAATTTTCAATCAACAAAAATTCACTAAATATCTTTAATGAAATTAACATTTTGTTTCAATAAAATATTACATAGTGCAAGAGAAAATCAGGGATTTAGTGTACAACAATTTAAAGTAATAAACAATCACTCTTTAATAAGAACTTTGTTCCACATAAAGTATTTACTACACTGAAGGTTTTTAAAAGTTACATTTAAACAATATTTTAAAAAATGTATTCTTTTTCTCTATTGGTTTCACAACTTAAATCCAGAAAAATTCATGTCTGAACTTACTAAAAACCCATTACTTGGTCACACATGTAACTGTGTGGCTCATTCTGCACCAACTCTGAACTTGTGGCTACACCCAGCAGGATGTTAAACTTCTCAAAGACTGACGGTCAGTTGCCCCCCGTAGAAGGAATGCTCACTTGAAACAATTTACAACTCTCAGACAAACACTTCAGGTTTCATTACATCTATCACATCAAATTTGTAATTTTGTGCCTAAATATAATACCAAATATGGTAATATTAAAATAAACTGTCAGTTTTAAATCATACTATTAAGAAGATGGCTTTTTAAAATTGTAAACAAAATGCACAAATTATGCCAAGGGCAAGTTTGATGAAAATAGACAAAGAAAATGTTTCTTTTTATTGAAATGATTCACATGCAGTGCAAGGAAATATTTTACAGAAAAATTAGTAACATTAAACTGGATGGATGAGAGAAGGTTTCTGGACTTTTCTTAGATTTGACTAAAGCATTCATCATGATACACTTCTCTGCAAATGGCTATTGGGATTAAAGTCTTGTTCCTAGTTGAAGTGATTCTTGGTAGTTTCACAATTGTACCTTTAATTATTTTTGTTTTCTTAAAAAATATATTAAACATTCTACTTTATACTTCAAAATATTAGTTGTTGTATTTATAAATTATGAGAAGAAACTTCTTAAGATGATAATTAAAATGCAAGAGAGACGTACTTCCAAAAATTGAATTGATCTGTTCTAAATTCTGATATGAGAATGCATCATTTTAATAGCATTATTTTACAACATTTATAAAATTTGTACTTTTACAGGTATGTGAGAAATATTTCAAACCAGAAAATATTGAATGGGAGACTTCTGTTTTTGATGAAAAGACTGGCTGCATTCTTTCTGCACAGTTAACGAATCCAAGTGTCGTGCCACAGATGTTTCCACTGTATCTGTCGAAAGGCACAACTCTGAGAGAAAGTCCAAGCAAGAACAAACTCAGTCTTGAGCATGTTTTCAGAATCTAAGTAAGAATATGATTTAACAAGAAAGTTTAACAGCTTTGATGAGCTAATATCAAGCTCTGAAGCTCACAAATGTTCTCCTTTTTTGACTAAGATAGTAAAACATTATATACTTATGTATTTAGGTATGAAACATTTAACCGGCAAATTTTACATCAAATTTGTGAATTTGCTTCCAACTTTTCTTCACAATTGTAATGGAAAGGCGGATTCCAATTGAGAATAGCGTTAGTATTTTCGTCAAAAGAATTATTTTATTTCTGGGTGTAATGAGAATTTAACCAGAAAACAACTATAAAGATACGTACAACCCTTCATTTTTGTCCAAAATCTCTGCTTGTTTTAACAGAAAAAGTGATAAATAAACGTAATCAATACATTTACTCAAATTTTTACTTGAATATGCCTATGATATTCCCTTTAAAATAAAACTTAAAGTAAGCACATAATCAGAATTAACGTATTAAGGTAGGAAAATATTCTGCACCAGGAATAGTATCCAGGTCCTTTGCTTATTCAGTTTCACAACCCTGTTATCTTGATGAAATCTAACTTTCTCGTGCGATATTGTTACTATTACATCACCTGGTGTATTTATTCTCCATGCTCAAAAAGATTAGTAATGCATATTAATATGCTTGGGTTGCTTTACCTTTACCAAAACAATTCTGCTTGTTAATTTTTAAAGTTGTTTCATATTAATTTTATTTTTAGGTGTCGTGCCAATTAAGAAGACCAAACCCATACTTGAAAATTTCTAGACCAGTAGAAACCAAGATTGTGCCCATTTACTCATCACAGATGAGACCTGCTGAAGAAGAATGGATTAACATCTGTTTTATGTAAATAACACTGAAACAATGGTCAAATTATATTCATGTCACCTTTGACTTTAGATTTCGTATGCAAATATATTAAATGGCCACCCAAGTCTCTTTCCTGTGTCCTGTTTGATCTGTGCAGATGAAATATGCTGATAATTTGCTGGAATTAATGGACAAATGGAACGTTTAGGTTTTAACAATGATCCATTTTAACAAATTTGAAACTTTTACGAGAGTTGTACTGGTAGTTAATTTTTATAGTTTTAAGTGAAATCTAAAACAATGTTATTGAATTATTATTTTATAATAATATATTGGGAGCACACACATGCTGTGCATTACATTACAACCTTTCCTTGCTGTAAGCTACGATAGATTTACGTCTATTCCTACATTTACAATATAATATCTCTCACAGGCTTCTAAACACAACTCTCTCTCTCTCTCTCTCTCTCTCACACACACACACACACTGGTCTTTTGGTTCTTGAAATACTTTGTTTAAACACACTATGGTGAAAGCCATGGATCGTCAGTCTTGTCTTCGTGTGGCGTAGTTCATGGTTGGTTTCCATCCATGTCCTGTCCTTCATAGCAGATGTTGTCCTCTGGTATGCTCCGTTTCCTCTCATACAGATCCTGCAAAAGCTGTCTGAAGCTGGAACCAGCTGGTAGTATCAGATCGCATCTTATATCCTCTATTAGGAAGGTCTCCCTGGTTAGCTCGTACACTAGCCTCAATCTTGAATTTTGTGGAACTCCTAAAATTCTTTACAGGTATCTAGCCTTTACTCGCTCCAGTTCTTCCAGTTGTCTGCACATGAGGTATTCTCCTACTAATTCTAGGCCATACATCAGAACAGCCTAAACAGGTCCATCGCCGTGCTGATCGATAATTGTGTAATGTTTCCGATTTCATTCATAGCTCTAGTGGCCGCCACCACTCTAGAGGTTATATGCAGTCTGTAACTCCTTCCCGTTGTTTGGATTGTGATGCCTAGATATTTAAAGTTGTTGGCCCTCTTGAGTAGTTTACTATTGCATTTTACGTTCTTCTTCCTTTCCTGAACACTACCAACTCCATCTTCTCTTCATTTGTCTGTGTCATTTCTCTTCGCCCATTCACTTAGTGTGTTTAGCGATTCTTGCAGATTGTTGATATCTGTCACTGTGATGGCCATGTCATCAGTGTATATGTACGTGCTTGTTCCTGCCATTCCTTTGGTGACATCGTACACTGTGGTAAAGGTAAGGAGTGACTCCCTTTGTATCAGAAAGCTCTAAGTCCCTTCTTTCGTCAATACTCTTTGCTTAGGATTTCCAAAATTAGTTCTACCTGTGTAATAATAGTGTTCCACTTCTCAATGTAAGTTTGTATATATGAATGTTCCTCAAGAACATTTCTTTACTTTGTAGTACTGGTATTTTGATTTCCCTTCATGCAGATTTCCGTTAGTTTTTAGTGTTTTTGGCTCAAATACCTTAAGGGCTCTCTACATATCCAAGGATCCCTCAGCGTCCGACTGTCTTATAATGCCATCTCATCAGCAATAACTCAAATATTTTCTGGTTTGACGCTTTCTGAAATTTTGGTGGAACAGCTGATATTATTATTATAATAATAGTATTTATTTCCCAAAAATTTTTGTTAGGAAGCACAGTAAAATTTCCTTATAATCTAATCATACTTATTACAAATGGTTTACAATCCATTTGTTCCTTAATTTATACAAAGTATTCAAATGAAATGTGCTTGTATAATTAAGTATTCTTATTATTTACATTATAGATTACACAACTTGTATATCAAGGTAACAAACAATGTTTAGAAGTCTTCAAATGGGTACATATATTTATTAATTAAAAGCCTTCTGATGGCAGACTTGAAACTGTCCGCATTCAACTCCATGTCTGCAGGTAATTTATTGTGCCAAATTTATCCACTAATACAAGGACTTTTGTTGGTAATGTGAAGACTTACGTAGCCCATGCATAGCTTCATTTATTCTAGTTGTAAACATGTGGAGAACTGTAGGCTACTTCATCAGAAAACATATAAAGGCTTGTGGGGATTCCAGCCAGTTCCACTGCAACAGCGTGCAACGTGGACAGTCTCAAAACACCTGCTATCAACAAGAAGAGCAACTTCAACATAACTGTCAAGTTTTAATTCTCTATAAAATGACATCTTCGTATCCTTCTAAGCCATAATATAGAAGGAAATGTAATCCCATAGTAAGCCTTCAACACTACATCTGTAAATGCAAGCATATAAGTAGGAGAATCCCACTGGATATTTATCAACTTGGAATCTATTGTATTCCTCATAATCTGAAATTAACACCACTAAAAAATGTCCTTACAGAAATCTTAAGATACAGAAACAAAAGCTATTACATTGAAATTTAAAAGTTCTGAACGTTTCAATGTGGGTTGTTGTCTTTTTCTAACAAAAACAAGTTTTTCGCCATTTGAAAAATACTTCAATCCATGTTGAAATGTCAGGCACTTAAATTTGAATTGAATAGTTTTTGTTTCTCTATTGTAAGTTTGTCTCTAGGATGGCCATAACATATGTCATTGCAAGGTAGAGACCAACTTGTTCACAACATATTAAAGGAGGTTTATCCAAACTACGTGTTGTGTAAAGCATTAAGGAGGTTACGGGTAAGATGAAGGGATATTTAGGGAGTATGTAGTGGCACTTGATAAGAGGGAGGAGTTGTTTCTGGAGGTAATGTGGATTTAGGTAAGACTACAGGTTGAGGTACGCGATCTGAAACTGATGCCACTGCATGATGCAGCAGATGACGAGGGACAGGGGCCAGCGCTGTGGTGTGGTGCTCCTTGACATCTGGCAGTCAAGTTGCTACGTGCGTATCGCAGGTGGAGAAGGAGTGTCCTCGGGCCTGTCCTGTACAACGTGGGAACGTGTGTCAACGTTGGCCTGGGGAATAATTCAATTGGAGCCAGGCGCTGCTGATCACACAAGTCGGCTCTTTGGAGTGGTTCTCCGTGGACCACGAAGGCTAAGTATAGGCACAAGGCAGCACGTTGATGATATACACAGGAAGGTAGCAGTTACCTTACATCCGACTTTTAATTCTAGTTGGAAGCTGCAACCGAGAGTGGGGCTGTGAATCTACGCCAGCGCATGGAGAGAAAGTAGTCTGGGACCTGGCAGGGATGAGCAACCTGTGGGAGCGGATGCTGGGTTCTACCAGAGGACCCAGCACGCTGCGACCCAGAAATGAAGGTGAACAGTATCACTAAAAATACTCCTTGCCTCATTATAATATTAACTTATTAAGTAAACCTATGAGGCCATCTACAGCTTGTATGTTCATATATTTACAAGTATCACTTACATATATATAGCTATTTACATATAAGTATATTTATTTTTTACCAAAACCATACAACCCCGCCCCCTCCTAATCCGAGAAGTTGTAAAGAAGGGAGAGCGTCGGCTGGTAGAATAGTGCGAGTGAATGCAGTTAAGTGTAATCCATGTAATGGCAGTTGAGTAATGACAACATGTTTATATGTTACAGGCGTGATTTTCGTCGTCGCAGAGCAGATTCCACGAGGAAGGGACTGCGACCACCAGAAGATGAGGCAGTTGGATGCTGCTGGACCAGGAGGACACTTGAAAGTTGTGTGTGTGTCTGTTTGTAATTGTGATTAACTTGCTGTATAGTTGCAGAATAAATAAAAACACATTTAATATGATTGTCATTTATTTTTGTAAAACCCAGTGACCAAGAGTAGAGAGTAATCACATGTTTAATTATAACTCACGAGCACGCACGTGGAAGGTCTGTATTCAAAGCCACGCGCGATCTTTTGGCGAGTGACCTTGGGGGTACCCTTCAAGCGACCTTGGGTGACCTTCAAATGACCTTGATGCAAAAAAATTGAGGTACACTTTTGGCGAATGTCCTTGGGGTGTCCTTGAGCTCAAGGTCACTCGATATTTTTCGTCGTACTTTGGCGAGTGTCCTTGGGGTGTCCTTGAGCTCAAGGTCACTCGATATTTTGCACCGTGATTTGGCGATGACCTTGGGGGTGACCTTGAGTTCAAGGTCACTCGATATATCTTTCGTGCGACCATCATACAGGCCTTGATAATTACATTCACTTTTAGTGTATTTCAAGGGTCTTCTAGCGCTACGTAATAATTTAAAGCAATTGGTTTACAAATATTTAATTTATTAACACTTGATTTTCTTACAACGTGGCCACGAGGCAACACGTGTGTTCACAGATAATAATTATTAAAGTGGGACGACATTACATTGATATATCTTGACATGTGAGGGCTTGAGATCTTCTCCACACCGCCGAGGCGTCGTCTAGGATCTTGAGAGCCAGCTTCCAACTCGTGGTCCACGGGAGAGCCTCTGCAGAGGATCGTCTTGGACGCGACGTCGTGTAGTTGGCGTGCGACACTCGCGAAGTAAACAGCCACTTGGCAGCTCCTCGCATTACCTGAAACTTGAGAATTAAAGTGATATTAACCTAGTATTTGATTTTCTATAAAGTGGGAGTGAATGAGGATAAGGAATCATGTGACCTCGTGCGTGTTAATTAAGGAGGCCGCCTCTTCACAGTCTTTAGAAGCGTGCAGGTATGTGTTGAGGTCCTCCACTAAGGAGATAAACTAGAATTGTATTTACCGAATAAAACACGCACATAGATTTTACAAGTAAAGTTGGGAGAATCTGCAGCCTACATGCGTCTGGATTGTGGAGGGTTAGACGGGGCGCTGTCCACTTGGGGCGCTGCAGGCGCCTATTTTTGGAACTAATTCATGTGGCTTGGACGTGATGTTACACTTTAACACTTTCCACGGCGTTGTGTTAACTGATTCCTCAGCTTCACCCAGGGCATCACGTGGATTGTTAATTACGTCGTGCGCGGATCCAAGAATCTTGCTTTAGATTAGAGAAGTTGACGATTATTGAATATTAACAATAAGCAAGACCTGGAGAGCGACGTCTTTCCCTGCTGAATCTCTTGCAGATAAAATTCTCGGGGGCCTCAACCCCCGAGCCAATTGTTCGCTGAATAACGACGTTTCGACGGCAAGCTCCGCCGTCGTCATTCAACGCGACAATTGGCCCGCGGGTTGAGACTGGAGTAAGCAAGACCGTTCCTCGCTCCCGCTCGCTAACTTCAATGTTTGCTATTTACGATACACGAAGCTTTGGAGACACAAGAATTATCCCATGATGCACGTGGATTCACTTCTCACTTGACCTACAACTTCGTACATCTCCCACGCTTCCTCCACAGCAGACAGCAACAACGTCAAGGATCGTGCTTGCCCTCGCTATTGGCTTACAATAGATAGATATAAGTGCGCAAGCTGTGGAGGAGCCTGTAAGCATAATTAACTGTTTACCTTTCCTTGAGAGTCCCGAGGAAGGACGCCGTGGCCTTCAATCTCACATTATTACATCATGTACAATAATTCCCAGACAATTTATTAATTTGGTATCTTTACGTAATAAATTGTTTCATTTATTAAAAATCTTTTGATTTTTAACCTTATATTCAAATTTTTACCAACGATGAACAAATAATATTACAATTAAAATCCCTCACATGTTACTAGGAATCAAACATAAAAATTTCGAAACTAAAAACAATTTCTTCCTAAACCAATTAAAAAACAATATAGTTGTCACAAATAATTTTTTTAAAAAATAACAGAAAATCATTTATTTAGAGTAACAGACTACATGAGGGTAATCCACATGCTTGCAACTCCCCTTTAATGGCATAGGAAGGGATTTGAAAGGGGGGATACAGAAGGGTAGAGAAAGGTAGCCAAGGGTTAACTAGGGCCCCCGGCTATGGTTTAAGGATCCTACCCAGCATTCCCCTAAAAGTGATGCAGGACAAACCTTAGAAAACCTACATCAGGTAGGTCGGCATTGGGCACTTGTCCCGCGCCCTTCCCTGGATGACGGGAGAGGGGATTTCCTGTGGGGACGCAGCATCCGTGCCTCAACCAGTTAAGAAGGAAACCAGCCGACTGTACTCATGGGAACAGAGAACGACTCTTACGGTACACCTCTCGAAACAGGCCGAGGTGTCTCAGCTTGTGGGAACCTTAGTTCAAAAACCCCTCCTGAAAGTTTCAATGAGAAATTATTTTCACAAAAGCTGGTTACATAAAATATGTGAACTTAAATCTGTCAGCTCTTTGTAACAACATAATATATATAATAATCATATTAATACTTTTTAACTTGTGCCAATTTAGCAAGAGCTCGTCCTGAAATACATAAACCTACTTTGTTGCATCTATTAATAGTCGCCTCCATTGAATCTCAGTTGTTTTCATATAATTATTTTTAAAAAGTTTAAATTCTGAAACACATTATTCTGTGAATAATTCATTACAATTAATTGATGATTTAAATAATCATAGTACAAAATCATCACATTTTTATTTCTTTAGACTTCAATTCATTACCCATTAATCTAATTTTATAAAGTTTCAAAAAAATATGGGGTTTTCATTTTTTCATAATTACCCCTTAACATGAAATACTTCATCTGATTCTGACGTTTAATAATGTAATTCATCATTAAGTCAATGGCTCCTTCACTTTCCTTTGCCAACATTGTCATGAGATTAACAAGCTTTATGCATTTCCAATATGTTTACGTTCTTTGCATTATTCCAAAAACTAACTTTTAATATTTACTCAATAACTTTAATACTTACCATGATGATTTAAAGTTTACTTTTGGAAATTGAACATAACAAATCCATTCATTATTTAGACATTTTGATGACTGTAATAATAAATTAATAAGAAATTGGTTCCAAAATTCAACATATTCTGGTAGAGTTCTCAATTACCTTCCTCTTTTCCAAAAGAAGCTAGTAAATTATCTCATCAATGATAATTTAATTCAAGTCAAGAACATTCTTTTATTTAATACACATATCCTATTTTACCAATAAGTATCTTAAGGCCAGATTAAATAATATCAAGTATATCAGTAACAATTCACAGATTAAAAATAACAAAAAATGTAGTTTCATAGTTTTACCAGACATTGGTTGCTTGCAAAATAAATTAATTGGACTGTTAGAAAATTATGTCAAAATAATATTTAAGTCTCGTAACAATTCAAACCTAGTAAAAAATATTAAGGACAAAATTGACATTTTAGATAAGCAAATTTTACAAAATTAATTGTATCAATTGTCAAGCAACATATATATAAGTCTAACAAAACACTCACTAAAAACTGTTAAAAGATCATAAAAAAACAACTCAAAATAGTTTTGTCAAAACATTTACTTAAAGAATCATAAAATAGATTGGTTCAACATCAATTTTGGATGAAGAAATGAACTACTACTTGAAATTAACAGGTGAAATTCTATATATCAGATCATATGGAAAAAGATACTAACAATTTGAACAAAATTTATGACACTTGCTTTTGTAATATTTATCAATTCAATTTGTCCAAGGCCACACAGAACTTTGAGCCCTTCCAAAACTGTGTTGTTGAGAGAAGAAGCAAGCCTCCAACAGTCTGAACTGTGGAGCTTCTGAGCCACAGGAACATACTGGTGTAGAGCTGAGATGATGACCTTAGCAAGATTCATCACTTCCCGTTTGCTGCTGAATTTCTTCTGTCACTAATGACATTTGGCAACAGCTAGTCAGAAATGCAACAAAGCTAAAACATTGGACCAATGCTAACAAATAAAAATATATATAGCCTTTTGTGTTGTGTTGATTTTATATTTGTAAAATTGGTGAAAAATGACCCAAGGTGGCCAATTCTAAGTGCAAACCTTTTTTTGTTAATTAGAATTCTCCAATCAAAGTATTAGTTGAAGAAAATAACCAGTGAGGAGAAAACAAGGACAAGTAATTGGCAACTTACTGAAACACCAGGAGATGGAGCTGTAAAACATTACACTAAATCACTCACAGTAACCAAATATTCAAATAAACTTGTATTTATAAAAATATCAAATTATTGACCAGGTAATTAAAACTGTATATCTCACTCATTCTCTTTATTACACACTTTTACACTGTGCATCTAATATTTAAAATGAAAAAACAACAGAAGTCTACAAAAAAATTAATGAGGAAAAGTACATTTGGTTTATCAAGAAACTTGCTTGGGGAAAAAATATGACATTTATTGAACAATGCACACCAGACCACATTGCTTCAACACAAATAAAACTAACTTCCAATAACAAATTTCCATGCACACCTGTGGCACAGGACACAGTCAAAAACTATTTACCTCAATAAATTGAACGGCATATACACGTTGTAAAGTGAAGTATTTGATTTAACATGGAATAAGTGAGCGAATTTCAATTAACTCTTTCCTAAGGGGCTGCAACGCAAGTTGTGTTCTGGTAAATATAATTCACATTTTATGTAATTGACCATATTTCTACTGCTACTGTAATGACAACTAAAACTTCTAATTATAAAACAAGAAAATATTTTTAAAATTAATTAAAATAAAATAAAATAGGAGCTACAGACGCCAGTCGGGAGGAGGAAAAGTGGGACACCCTGGACAAGATGGTTACATGACATTGAGAAGGATATACAAACCATGAAAGTAAGAGAATGGCGGAGACTGCCACAGGAGAAATTGTTAATATGGCCAAAACTCACATTGGGTTATAGTGCCAATAAAAGAAGAAGAAAATAGGAGCTACAGCAACTTTTGAAAGCAATCAATGAAGCCTTTATACTTTTAACACACAATACATTAAATCCTATGACCATTATCTTGACAAACATCACAGGATCCTTTATACAAGGTTTCATCGATTTCATGAATATTGGCGAGTTTTTCAGGACCACTACAATTTTTATTACTTTACATGAAGTGTTTTAATTTTATTCTTTGTTTTGTTCCAGGATGTGGACCATTGATACTGGAGTTATAAGAAGTTTATATTTGTTCCCATTCTGTGTTTTGATTAATGTTGGTATACAAATTTTATAAAATTGTTGAAATGAAATGTTTGATTCATTGCTAACCTTGTTGTGAACTTTTACTTCAGAATGTTTAGTAAATAATAAACTATAATATAAATCAGTTTAATTTAATTAATTTGTTTAAAAAAATGGCAACTGGTCCTTGCAGCTGCTTTGGTGCCCCCAGCAGTTGCCAGAACCTCAAAAAACTGCCACGAGTCCAACTCAAAAGCTTTTCTGTTCAGGGTCGACTTTTCAGCTTCCACAGCTTACCGGTCCAGCGTTTTGAGGAGTGAAGCAAGGATTTAAAAGCTGCTGTCTACAAACTCCTCAAAGAAAACCTGCAAAAAAAAAATAAAACATTATTTCTGAATATCCCACTAGTGCAAGCTACAATTATTAGAAATGAGACTGGTTTCTTTACAATATTGGATACTTTTTCTCCACACAGTTCATGGCAAATTTGTTAGCATGAATCAATCTGTATTGGAAATCCCTATTGTTTTAAAAATACTATTGATTAAGTGACACATGAGATTATTATAGACTCAAAAGATAGAATTAACACACAATAAGGAGTTGCTTCTTAAGATATAACTTCAAATCATTCATATAATAATAATGATATAACTCAGATGGAAGTCAAATAGAAATAAATTTTTGTATCACGGGTAAAGTATTCTCTAAGCAGACACTCCGACAATAAAATAAGAGGAAAATTTTAAAATGTGTACTCTTGGTTTCCTTCAGAAAACTGATCTATAGTAATGAGTATCCAGGGACACACACAAATAGTTATCCAAGTTTATATGTGGATGATTATGTTGGTAGAGGAACAGGATAGTGTGATTTCAATCTTCTGGTTAAACAAGAACTGGTTTACATTGGGAGAGAGGAAATAATATTTATTGTGCTGTTCTAATCAAATTTGAAATAAATATGAATTAATAGACTGGAGAGGAAAGAATGGCAGACAAGTTTGAACAGCAAAATAACTTCCTCTTCAAAGGGAAAAGGGGGTATCAGTTCAGAGCATTAGAATGACCGACAGTCTGCAGGCCTCGCTGAGCTCAGTTCCCGAGAGTGAACTTTATTTAAAAAATACCAAGACATTCACTATGCTGTATATACAAAAATAGGTACCTTCACATTATCATCTTTTTCTTGACAATTACTTTTCTCAAAATAAGAGCGCATGATTGAGACAAGTTCTTAATTTGTAATTGTGCAGAATGGCATAATTATTTTTTTAAAATTAAACACTTGTACATGGACCAACAAAACAAAGCTTCCTGAGAACACAAGAAACATGCCACTAATAGCAATTTGTAAACTTGAAGAGTCCTGCAAGTCTACTTGTTTGTGGAAGAGGTCGAGTGCAGTAAAAATCGCCAGAAGGCTGGTCCAGTCAAGTGAACGTTCATTTATAATTAATAAGAATGATAGGCAATTCAGACAACAAAGTGATAATATAAATACCACACCATGTTTCTGGGATCCTTGCTCCTTTCCTCAGGTGCAAAGAAGACAACTGCAATTGTCTAGAAGAGTAGTGGTGGGGGATGGTTGGATTTTACTTTTACAAAGAATGCAAGAGTAAGTTTAAAAATATTTTAAAAGTTCCTAGTTTAAGTAATTCTTGTGAGTCTCACAATTGCACCTTTAATTACTTTAAAGTCCAATAACAATTCGTTTTAAAATAGAAGAAAGATCAGCATTTAGCTTTTTTGTTGGTAAGGTACGAACAAAATCCTTATATTTAGATAATAGGCTGTTAATCATATATGGCTGTTGCCATATACATATAATTATACGACATGCCAACAATATCTCCAATCTAATAGCAACTTTAACATTTGGATGTAATCAAGAAAATATTTAATTTAAATTTTACAAATTGACAACATGTCTACACAATTACACCTTTTACTAGCTTCAATCTCATTCTCAATTTTCAATCAACAAAAATTCACTAAATTTCTAATTAAATTAAGATTTCATTTCAATAAAATAATACATAGTGCAAGGGAGAATCAAGGATTTAGGTTACAACAATTTTAAGTAATGAACAATCAGACTTAAATAACAACCTTGTTACAGGTAAAGCATTTAGTACATTGCAGTAGTAGAAAATAATCTGCCATTTTTAAAAGTTACATTCAATCTAGGTATTCCTTTTCTTAACATGTATGTATTGCTTTCACAACATAAATCCAGAACATGGTGACTAAACTTACTAAATACAGTTACTGGGGTCACACATGTAACTGTGTGGCTCATTTTCTCCATCTTCTCCACCAATTCTGAACTGGAATTCCCACACAGCAGAATGCTAAACTTCTCAAAGTCTGTCAGTCGTTCCACCAAGGAGGAACGCTCACTTGAAAGGAACACCGTGCCTGGTGCTGGAAACAATGGAAAAACAATTTACAACTCTCAGCCAAACACTTAATATTTCATTACAGTATACGTCTATCACATCAACTTTATAGTAGTAACTCCATTATGTCATGTCACTATCCACTGGCAATTTCCCAGAAATATTAAAATTACAGACCTATTTCGATATGCACAGGCAAATCAAAAATCCCAGAAAAAAGTTTTGTTCAATCAGGTGATTGTCTTTCTTAAAAGCATTAGGTTATACAGAAATCAGTTTGGGTTAAGAAAAAATCCATCAACGAAGCCTTATACCTTTTTTATCAAAATATTTGAAGCCACCAATAAGGAAGTTCCCTTCTCGTTTGTTTTCAGATCTTAGTAAGGCATTTGATTTAAATAAGCTGGAAAAAATGTTTTAAATCTTATCTAACAGGAAACATTTTGTTCACTATTGACAGCTCGAAAGCCTGCTCCATTCCTAAAGTGGCCATATTTGGGGAACTAGTCTTGGTCTGCTACTTTCTTATAATTATTAACAGTTTGCAACCTAACATTGCCTCACCAGTGACAGTTCTTTTTTGCAGATGATAAAAAACTTACTCTTTATTGGAAACTAAAGAACAGGTCCTCTGTCACAAATGAAACTAACAACCAGCTTTTCAACTGGCTCTATCCCGACCCTTCTATTGAATACATACAAAACAATTATGCATTTTAAACCCTACAAAAACAAATATCAACCACAGTAGAAAGCTAAGAACTGTGGTAATAACCAACTCACCCGCCACTAAATTCTTGGGTATTTAAATACACGATACTTGATAGGGGAACATACACTTGGAATATATTTGTAATAAACTGAACTCCATCTGTTATACATTGAGTGAGATTAATAAACTCTGTGCCATTGCTACTTTGCTTATTTTAACTCACTAATATCATTTGGGATACCTTTTTGAGGATACCATCACAAGAAAGTATTTACTGTACAAAAAAAAAGATTAAAGAATGTATCTTTTCGACCTCATACCATACCAATTTTCAGTGAACTTGGGATACATCCCGACCATTGCATAATGTAAATGGCCTGCTTAATTAATAAAAACCATGATAGGTTCAGCCAGAAGAGTGACATTCATGCACATCAGCGTAACAATGTTAATGTACAATTTCAAAGGCTTAAAAATTGCCAAAATGGTCTAAATTATATTGGAGTGGTTTAGTATAACAAACTACCTGTCGATACAAAGGGGACAGCCTGCTGCATTTAGAAACAATGTTAAGAAATTATTGGAAAAAACACTACTTCTCCTCCATACAAGGGTATCTGACCGACAACCTCCATTAACTTTAAATGTGACTGTACTTCCTCAACTAAATCTGTAATTATGTTTACATAATTATGTTATATCACATTTAGCTGTACATGCAATTATGTTGTTTTAATTATTACAATATTAATCTTTTAGAATTAACTTTTCATCACTTGTCTATTCTTGTATACCAAGATTTGTGGATTAAATAAATACAATACTTTTCAACCCCAGGTCCCTACAAATTACACATGCTGCTTGCGCCTCCCACTTTTACTACGCAGCCAATCAGAGCTCAGGATTTATGCCTCGTAAGTACGTAAGGTTTTGAAATTACGCATTAATGTAAACTACAAATAGAAATAAAAACGCACATGTGATTACAAGATATTAGACAAATTGAGAATTGTGAAAAGAAATCTACGTAAATCTGCATTTAACAAGTGGCGTGACGTCACCAAGAACTCTTAAAGATTCTATTTCCGCAAAAAAAAAAAAAAAAAAACTTTCTAGGTGGGAATGAAACTAATCTTGTCTACAGTTTTTACCCTCAGACATGCTGTAACATAAAAATTTGAACCCATAGATTCCATACCACTTTCGCAAATGTTTAAAAACAGAATTTTTTTTTCTAGTCGAGCGCTGCATTTTAGCGCAGTCCTTAAGGGCAACAAAAGTTCGCACACACTATATATTAACATTATTTAATTTTATTCAAGCAATAAGGATTCTACATATGATTTGAGAAAATAATTGAAACCGTCCGTGTTAAGTTACTTTGAGAAGTCTTCAGATTCTGCTCTGTGATGGATAAAACCTCATTACGCCCAGAATTACTACATTTCTCACGACGAAATTACTAACGTCACCGTCTTTCGACTATAATCCTGAACAAGTTTAAAAAATTTTATATAACAATAAAACTGTACAAAAGCTTACATTATTCATACAAAAAAAACCCTGAATTTATTTGGTAGAAATCAAGAGATTTGTGCGTAATTATTCCTAAAGGGGAGTCAATTTCGAAATTAGGCGTTTTTTTCATCATCGCGGCCTGATCCTTTACTCAATCAAGGGCAAACCGACATGTGTTCTTGCAGTTAAATACATGTAAGTTGGGAGTCTTAAGACACGTGTAGTAGAAATATTAAGAACCTCGACCATACCTCAACAACTGCTGGACGAAGTGAATGGGGTTCGCGGAGGTACAACAACACCTCTCCCCACCACAAACCCTCACCATGCGCCTTCTAGTTGCGTACCACCGCATTATAAACGTTGCAACGAGACCATGAAGCCCCAATAATAACAACAACAAAAAATTATGAGACAAGTTTAATTTTACTAAGATTTTCAATCCACTGACAAGGTGATGGACAAATTTAGACGTCAAGCTTTTATTCAAACGGTGACATAATAAAAAAAATTATTTCTTAATATTTTTCAGTGTATTTTCTTTCATGTCCTGCCTGTTCAAGTACGTATCTCGATAATATGGAACTGGCATGTGTGAAAAGTGGATGATGAATTTTATGATTATGAGCAATATTGAACTTAACTGGAAGAAATACGCTAAAGAGTCTTGCTTGTGAAACACTACGAGATCTGGATTTGAATTTTTTTTTTGGCAATGGTGAGGTAACATTATAATTTAGATTTTCCACTGTCTGGGAGTAGGAAGATAAGCAAGAAATAAAATAGAAAGGTGAAAAGAAAACAGAAAGGAAGAGGCAGTTTAAAGAGAGGATGTGAAAGATCATTTACTTGTTCAGAAAATATGAAGATCTACTTCAACATTTCAAACAACTCTGTTCGTCATCTTGTTTTCATTCACCTTTTTTTCACTCTTCTGTCCTTTTCTTGCTCACCTTTCTATTCCCAGACAATGGAATACCCCAAAACATAATGGAATGAACTAAGCTACACACATGCTCAGACTCAAACAAATTGCAAACATTATATATATCGTTATATATATTAATCGTTCCAGAAAATTATCCTAATATCATACCTATTCTCAATACCTAGAATTTTCAACATTATCCAAATCAAAAGAATGGCTACTGGATAAAATGTTTTGAGATGACAATGTGTTTATAAACTGGGAGCTTCTAGTTGGTGCAATGCTCCTAAATCCTTGTCCTTAAGGCTCACTTTATTTGATCGCTGTATACAGTGTTGCAATCATTACAAGAAACCTCATAAGGCGCACAATGATTATCACTGAGGTCTATAGGATCATTGCTATTATTAATAATTTTGGATACAACATTGGGAAAAATTAATATTTTTTAGAAACGGGTTGAGTTTTGGGTGTAGTAGTCCATAAAACAGTGAAACTGAAAATTTTAGGATTAACTTTTAGCACTATCCTGGTAATAAAACAACTAAATCTGCCGAGTCTCTTATTGACATCATGAGCAATGAAATGAGGAGGATAAAGAGTTTGTCAGCAAGGTTTTAAAAACCATCTTCAAGTTCTCAGAATGGAACTCGGGATGAGAACGTAAAATTTCTTGAATTTTCTGATGGTTAGATTAATAAACAAGAACTGAGAAAATAGGTTTCCTATACCAAAGAGATGTAAACAATATTTTTGTTTAATTTTATTCATTTATTTATAATTTTCTAATTAATTTTTTCTGCTATGTAAAGGAAACTAGTACTTCAAACACTTCAGGCACTAGGAAATTAAAAGAAAAATTAATTGACTGGCCATAGGACTGAGAAACACACATCAAATTTCTTCAATATTTAATGAAAAATTCAATCAAGTGGTTGTCCACTCCAAATTCCAGAACAGATTATATCTAACAGCAAGACCAATAACAAAAGAGCTAAATTTCTCAAAATGGTTCAGTACAAATACACCAATATTTTATTATTCCAAATAATTAAATTGGAATTTTTGCAAATTTATCATTATTAATTTACTACAGTCAAAGTAAATATTTCACCCAACTTTGTTTTCTTGCTACAGTATTTGAAGCCCTCATAATTATTTCTGAAAGCTATTTTTAGTGAAAAAACTAAAAACAAATATATTTTATGAAACTTACACTAAATATCTTTTTTAAGGCCCAAATGGTCCCATGCCAAAATGATATCAAGTCCAAAAATAAGTAATTGAAAGCTAGAATAAATTCCATAAAACCGAATATGAAAACCATATGACTTAAAGTAACTATATAGGTTATACAACACAAGTGATTATAACCTACACAAGTATTCAATGTCAAACACCCGAGTAGAATAGTAATTGTGGTGCACTTAAGCTGTCATTGTATTTAAAAATAAATAAAATATTTTTGCTCTATACTTTTCTACAAACTTGTTAGCGTTAAGTGAATAGTTGTGCCTTGGGCTTCTTTTTCCAAACTGCGTGAATTTAATAACTTGTTTATAGTAATATGGAAAATACTCTAAGAAGTTACAAAAAGTTATCAAAACGTCGTCATAATGTAATAAAAAGTGTCTGTATAAGGCCATCAATTGTTTTATTTATTGAAAACAGACGTTATATTAAAACATTTAGTAATCTTTAAATGTTTAATTTTAATTGAGACTGATGTATTAATTTTTATTAATTCAATGGAAACATCAGGTTTAAATTAATCTATTTCCAAACAGTTTTATTTTCTTCAAATGTTTATTCAGTTAAAATGATGTTTTATCAATCATTTGTGTTGATTATTTATTAATAAGATATTCATGATTTATAATTAAGCCTTTTTAAATGAGTGTTTTCTTTTAGAGCAAGTCCCCTTTAATAGCTTATGAAGGGATTTGAAAGGGGGGATGCGGAATGGTGGAGGAAGTTAGCCAATAGTTAACTAGGGACCCCAGAATGTGGTTTAAGGATCCTACATAACATTCACCTAAAAGTGATGCAGGACAAACCCTAGAAAACCTGCATCAGGTAGGTCGAGCAATCGGTTCCTTTCCCACACACTACCGATGGCGGGTGAGGAGTTTGTTGTGGGGATGCAGTATTACCCTCTCTGTGCCTTGACCTGTTTAGCAGTGACCTGAACGACTATTCCAATGGGAATAGCAGACAACTCTTAGCATATGCCCCAAGTCTGAGACCCCGGAACATGCACCTCTCCGAACAGACTGTGGTGCAAGTGCACTCCCCTGCGGCCGCCTGTGACAGTGTCTAAATTTTATGTAGTAGTTGATGAATTCCAGGAGCAGAAGAAACCTCCATATGGCATCAATTATCCTGTTACAGATCAACCTTTACACGTCACTCTCATCATTCCAGATATATCTTAAAAAATCGTAACATGGAGTTCACAGTGCACTCAAATGCACCTTTTTTAAATTCATATATTTGTTTATTATGTGGTTGTCTTTTGTCTGTATCTGGCTATCTTTATTATTGCTGAAAAAACTCCTAAATAGTCACTTTTTATATATCCAGTATAATACCTTTAAATTAAACATTAAATAATAAACCCCAACCTACAAAAATAAATTTAAATATGCTAGAGTTAAACATTATAAAAGTTTATACTAGTACATTTAATTAGTTCCTTTATGAAAAATCATTTCTAATCTTTTTCTATTTTTCACTTCTCCAGATCAATCTGTTTTAAAATGAAAAATTTATCTGATTAAAAATTAATAATGAGAAAGATAGTACAATACAGGCAGAAGAAGCGATGATATAAGTACTACACAATGTTTCTGGAATCCTTGATTCCTTTCTTCAGGTGCAGAAAATATGTAAGAGCATCAAAAGTCTTTTAAGTTTTGTCAACTGACTAGTGTACTTGTGTCGCTCTTGGCACTTGCATATTTTCTGCTCCTGAGGAAAGGAACAGGTTTTACAGAAACATTGACTGGTATTTATATTATCACTACTACTGTCTGTATTTGGCTATCTTTCTTATTAAAAATCTATTTTAGTTTACTTTTTCCTGAATTGGTCTAAATATGTATATATGTAAATTCAACGTTTTCATATTCTTGCAGGACTCGTGTACGCCTTCAAGATATTGGGCAGGGAAGCTGCTACTGCCGCTGGTATAACAAGAGAACTGACTGGACAACTCTAAAATAGTCTCCAGTTTACGTGAGTTTGTTTCACTCTTGTTTACGGTTACGGTGAATGTAGATTTTGACCATTTAAAAATTGATAAGCTTTAATTTCATGATGTGAATTGAAAATTTAAATAATTTAAACAATTGCAAATCAATTATTTTCTCAAGACCTTGACTCATCAAGTGTTAGATCTCTACATTAATTACAAATTTTAAGAATAGACCAAGTTTTTATTTTGGCATATTTATTATCAGTAACAAATGGACAAAAGTTAGGTTATCAGTTTACTGGGTGTGGTTTATGGTGCCTCTGTAGCATGCAATTGGGTATGTTGTGCTTTAACTGATTAGTTTTATGATCTTCTCTTTTTTTTTTTTAAATATTTGAAAATGTTTTCCTGTCTAATTTTCTTTTTAATTTGTCAGTAACACACTTTTGTTCAGATTTTAAACAATGTATTATCCAGGTTGATTACACTAATAACTGGGTACAAACTGAGTAAGCTCTTTTTTAATATGTCAATTTGGATTATTTTCTTTGTAGTATTTCCATCTGTCTTTTTTACAGTTGTGTCTCACTCAGATTCAATTCTTATCCTCACCTGTATATAGCTCTTTCTGTGAAAATATTCTCTAAAGAAAAAAAATTCTTCTTATTTGAAAAGTGTACAACACACTTCAATTTTTTGTACCCCAACTACCATTTTTCACCTACACATTGTAACAAGCTCAGAGCTCTTTGGTTCAACTACATTGGTCAATTTTTTATGTCAATATTATTAATTTATTTACAAACTTTGCACACTATTTATGAACATTTCTGACCATACTGGGACACAAACTATATTCCACTCCTCTAACTGCAAATGTGGAGCCTCCTTTCCACAATACCTTGATAGTGTAGAGAAAGTTTTCAAGATCTTGTGCAAAGAACACAGAGTATGTGACTCACTGCAATATTATGTACCAACCTCATTTGGACAGTATAAAATATTACACTTCCTCAGTTAAATATATGTTGTCAGAAGAAATATTCCTGACACATTAAAGCTAGCTTCAAGTTTTTATGTTCCTGAATTACCTCCCTTTCCAAGTTTCAGGTTGTATGTAATACATGGCTATCTGGAAACTTCTGCCATTTTTTTTCAATTTTACCCATCTTTAGTTAATTTTCTTCTCTGTTATTCAAATCTTTAGCAACAATATTGGTTTCCTCAACAATCAACACAGTCTAACGACATCTATATTTGCATGCTTGATTTTTTTTTTCCTGAGCTGTACATATCAATTTTGACTTGACTGAACCAGCCTTGTGGTTAGTATTGCTGCATTTAGCCTGTTTCACAAATGAGTAGACTTGCAGGACTCTTCATGTTTACAAATTAACAGGTTTCTTTTTTTCTCAGACAACTCTATTGTCTTGTCCCACATACAACTGTGTTCTATGCCGTTGTGCTTTATCAAAACTTAGAACCTTTCACTCTCAATCAAGTCTTATTTTTTTTGGAAAATATCAAACTTTTCCTGAAAGAAGGATAATGTGAAAGTATGTATTTTTGTATATACATCATATTGAATGTCAATCGTATTTTTAATGAGAAGAACTGAAAAAATTTAATGGCTCAAAGAAAAGATTAACTATCTTTCTACTCTCATTTCAACAATTTTTTTTCCCTCACTGCTCAGGTTCAGTCCATCCTCAATACTGTATTTCCAACATTTCCATTACTCACATCAATCTTTATATTCTGTCTGTTTGGCATAATACCAATTCTTCATTACTCGTCTAACAGAAAAAAGTTGTTTCAAGACTTCAATGAAAGATTCTCTGTTACCCATCTTTCCAATTTCCAAAACAGTTTTTAATATGTTTTGCTCATATTTCAGTAAACCTTATTTCCTCTCTCACATTGTAAAGTGGGATGTCAGAAAATTGGAATCACACAATCGCCTTCTCTATGTAATTTATTCTGCTTCCAATCTTGGATTACTATTTGTCTGATCAGAGACTCGTTTACCCATGATACAAAAATTTATGTTGTCTATTAACATTTAATTTATGAATGGTTTCAAGTTATATCGTAAGATGCAAGTCGTCATCCTGTGTCAATTGTAATTGAACGTACGATTTCAAATACAAAGTTTTATTTTTTGTTAATTCTACTCTTTCAATCTATAATCTACTTGTGTATCATATTAAACTTAGCACTATTCTTACAGGGTTGCATTAATCAATCTGTAATGGAGCACTTAATATACTACCCTACTCTTTGTGTGAAGTTACTTACCTTTCTGTGTCATAGTCCAACTATTGTAGAAAAGTGGTAGTGTGTTTTACTATTGGGGAAGTTCAGAATCTCCATTGTTTTAAAATAATTGTAGTTTGTTTGTGGTTCCAGTGGGGTGTCCAGATATAAACTATCTCCAAAGTATTAAAGAAACTAGTCTAATTTATCATAATTTTAGCTGCTTGTGTTATTGGGAAGGCTGAAACTTTTCAATTAATCGTAACAGTTCGTGGGTCTAGTTGGGGTGGCCAGAAAAAAACTATCTCCAGAGTTTTCAAAATAATTTTACCAGCTTGTGGGTCTAGTTGGGGCGGCCAGAAATAAACTATCTCGAAAGTTTTCAAATTTTACCAGCTCGTGGGTCTAGTTGGGGCGGCCAGAAATAAACTATCTCCAAAGTTTTCAAATAATTTTTCCAGCTATTGGGGTAGCCAGAAATAAACTATCTCCAAAGTTTGCAAATAATCATAGCAGCTCGTGGGTCTAGTTGGGGCGGCCAGAAATAAACTATCTCCAAAGTTTTCAAATAATTTTACCAGCTCGTAGGTATAGTTGGGGCGGCCAGAAATAAACTATCTCCAAAGTTTTCAAATAATTTTTCCAGCTATTGGGGTAGCCAGAAATAAACTATCTCCAAAGTTTGCAAATAATCATAGCAGCTCGTGGGTCTAGTTGGGGCGGCCAGAAATAAACTATCTCCAGAGTTTTCAAAATAATTTTACCAGCTTGTGGGTCTAGTTGGGGCGGCCAGAAATAAACTATCTCGAAAGTTTTCAAATTTTACCAGCTCGTGGGTCTAGTTGGGGCGGCCAGAAATAAACTATCTCCAAAGTTTTCAAATAATTTTTCCAGCTATTGGGGTAGCCAGAAATAAACTATCTCCAAAGTTTGCAAATAATCATAGCAGCTCGTGGGTCTAGTTGGGGCGGCCAGAAATAAACTATCTCCAAAGTTTTCAAATAATTTTACCAGCTCGTAGGTATAGTTGGGGCGGCCAGAAATAAACTATCTCCAAAGCATCAAATAATTTTACCAGCTCGTGGGGCGGCCAGAAATAAACTATCTCCAAAGTATCAAATAATCATAGCAGCTTGTGGGACTAGTGGGGCGGCCAGAAATAAACTATCTCCAAAGTATCAAATAATCATAGCAGCTTGTGGGACTAGTGGGGCGGCCAGAAATAAACTATCTCCAAAGTATCTTAGAAAGTAGATAATTTTAATCATTGTAGCTGCTTGTGCTAGTGGGGTTGGTTAGAAATAAACTATTTCAAATATTTTCTTATATAATTCTTTTTTTTTCAGGTTTTTACGAGGAGTGTGTAGACTGGGGGGCTTTTTAACCCTTAGTCCACTCACTCCTCACAACGCTGGACAGGGAAGCTGTGGAAGCTGAAAAATCTCAACGTTGGACAGAAACGAGTTTTTTTTGAGCTGGACTTAGGGCACTTTTTTTAGTGCCTTTTTGGCCCGTCCACAGCTGTTTCTCGTCAAGCCACTGCACCAACCAGCTATTTTTGGGATGATAGCAGCTAATTTTTACAAAATTCAACATATATGTATTGCTTTTATAGATCAAATGCCTTTATTTACATGTATTTAAAAAATATAAACCATACTTATATTTAAATTGTTTATTATTTCCTAAACCTTATAGAGTACAAGTATTCAACAAGGTTAGCAATCAATTAAACATTTACTTTCAACAATTTAATGGCATTTAAATACAAATAGACAAAATTAATATATACATCTGTTAAACAAAATTTATTACAAGCACAGCAGAACACAACAGTCCAAATCCTGAAACAAAAGAAAAGTACAATTAGAACACTTCAAGTAATATAAAAAAAATAAAGCATCACACAATCAAAAAACTCACCAGCAAACTGGACCCCATCTTCTACACTAATGTGGAACCATCCTGCAAAAACAAACAAAATACAAACATTAACATTTGCTTGTAATCAACAAAATATTTTATTTAAATTTTAAAAATTAATATGAAATCACTCTACTAAACTTTCATTACCAGAATTTACATAAATTGCCCAAACTATTTGTCAAAATAAAACAAACTGTAGTTGCATAGCATGCTTAAATATTTTCTGAAATATCAATTTCATTACAATATTACATAGAGCAAGGGAGAAAAAAAGGTTCTCATTCATAACAATTTAAAGTAATGAAAAATAAACTTTAAGAAAAATATATTACAGGTAAAGTAACAATCAGAAATTATGCAAACGGCAATTTAGGTCAAAATAGACAGGTTCTTTTTATTGGAATCATTCAAATGCAGTGAAAAATGTGGAAGAAAATTAATAACATTAACATGAATAAAGTTTTCACAATTCCAACCACATAGTTTTCTTTCATTTCCTAGTTTCATATTGAACATTAAACTGGATAGATGAGAAAATTTTTCTGGGCTTTTGACTAAAGTGTTTCATAGCATTCATCATGATACTCTTCTCTGCAATCAGGAATGGGGATTCAAAACAAGAGAAATATATTAAACTGAACCAATATATTGATTTATATAAAGCATGTCTACAGTGCAGTAATTTTCAATCAGCACCTGGTTTGACCTATATGTGGCACAACTATCTATACAATTAATTTGCTAAATTACATTCTGCTCATCTAAAATGTCATTTTTGGCCTGAATATTTTTTACTATGTTTAAACAGCTATCAGCTCCGAGCCTGAGTGCTAAAGCATTTACAAACCCTAATAGTTTCCAATTTCCTATCCTCAGTTTTCAGTTTCCCTTTACTCCAAAACTGTCCCGTTAAAGCAGGAGTACTACGACATAAATAGTTTCATAGCAAAACTATAACATTGTCAATACATGTGCCTCTCCCAGGTGTTGGCATAGTTGGAATTGAAAGATTGCAAGAGGTCAGCAGATTATTTAACTGGGTGGAAGTCAAAATTCAACAGAGAATTACACATAATTTAGGACACAACCTATTAAGAAAACTATCATTGTCTACGGATTTTTCAAATGTATTTATTCTATACATAGTCAACTACCGAGTTTGTATCTAATGTGACATATCAATCCCAGGCCCCTACAATTAAATCCGCCTCCCACTTTTACTATGCAGCCAATCAGCGATCAGTATTCTCGTCCGCTAAGTCTGTTAGGTTTCCAAATTACGTATTAAAATAAACTACAAAATTGAAATAAAAACGGAAATTTGCTTACATATTATCAGACAAATTGACAATTCTGAAAAAAAAAACACCTACATCTCACATGTGCGAAGCCGTGATACACGTGGCGTGACGTCCCGAAGAACTTGGCCTACCAAAATTGCGCTATATTATATTAAAAAAAATTCTAGAGTGAGAATGAACGTAAGCTTGCCTATCGTTCGGCTTGGCTTGGGACTTAAAACATTTCCACTAAGAACCTTAACCATACCTCAATAACTGCTGGACTGGATCGGTCAAGACCTCAGGACGAAGTGAATGGGGACCGCGGAGGAACAACAACACCTCTCCCCACCACAAACCCTCACCATGCGCACTCTAGCTGCGTACCACACCATCATTCGAACAATAATTATACATTCAATGTTGATGTGCAATACCATAGATGAAATGGGACCAACTTCATTATTTTAACCATCTAGACTCATCTTTTATCACTTCTCCTCACGAAATATAAAAATTTCGCGAGAAACGCAGTTACAAGTCCAGCAATTATAAATAAATAATTATATCTTTTGTACAATTCCAGTAAACATAGTAGTCCAAGTCCAATGTACTTATTAATAAATAGCTGTAATATAATCTTAAACTATCTTTCGGACCATCTCACCAAATGGAGGTTTTCGTAAGTAAAGCTATTTTTCTGCCCAATGTCTTACTATTTTAGTTTTTGAGTTCCTCAAAAAATTCATGAAAGAATATTTGAAAATGTCAATACGTTCCCCCAAAAAAGGAGACCTTACGTCTTTTGGGAATACTAACTCATCGGAACATCTATTATTTATGCTGTTCACCATATTTAAGCCTATCACCATTTACAATCACTTTAAATGAACACAACTATACTATACTGGGACACAAACTATATTCCACTCCCCCAATTCCAAATATGGAGCCACCTTTCCACAAAACCTTGATCGTATGTAATACTTTATCACTGTGATGGCTATCTGAACACTTCTGCCATTGTTTTTACAATTGTACCAGTCTTTAGTAAATTTTCGTCTCTGTTATTCTCATCTCTAGCAACCATATTGGTTTCCTCAACAATCACCATGGTCTAAGGTCCTCTATATTTCCTTGCTTGAATTTGTCGTTTCTTGAGCCGTACGTATCAATTTTGACTTGACTGAACCTGCCTTGTGGTTAGTATTGCTGCATTTTGCCTGTTTCACAAATGAGTTGACTTGCACGACTCTTGATGTTTACAAATTGGCACGTTTCTTTTTGTCTCGGGCAGCTCTATTGTCTTGTTACACAAACAACTGTGTTCTATGCCATTGTGCTTTATGAAACCTTAGAAATTTTCACTCTCAATCGTGACTTCTTTTTTTTGGTAATAATATCAAACTGTCCTGAAAGAAGGATATTGTGAAAGTATGTATTTTTGTAAATACATCATAGTGAATATCAATAGTATTTTTAATCAGAAAAAATTTAATGGCTGAAAGGAAATATTACCTATCTTCCTCCTCTCATTTCAGCAAATTTTTTTTCCCTCACTGCTCAGGTACAGTCCACCCTCAATACTGTATTTCCAACATTTCAATTACTCACATCATTCTTTGTCTTCTGTCTGTTTGGCACAATACCAATTCTTCACTCTCGTCTAACTGAAAAATGTTTTTTCAAAATTTCAAATACAGATTCTCCGTTACCCATTCCCTTCGGAATTTTCTTATTTATTTTTATATAACTATTGTGAAAGTTGGCTCATCTTTCCAATTTCCAAAACACTTTTAAATAGCTTTTGCACGTATTTCAGTAAACCTCATTTCCTTTCTCACATTCTAAAGTGGGAAATCAGAAGATTGAAACCACACTATCTTATTCTGCTTCGAAAGTATTAATTTTTTTTAAATTCTACTCTTTCAAACTGTAATATTCTTCTGTGTCATATTAAACTTAGCACTGTTCTTTCAGGGTTGCATTAATCAATCCGTAATGGAACATTTAATATTCTCCCCTACTCTTTGTATGAAGTTACCCACCTTTCTGTGTCATAGTACTATTTTAGTAGAAAAATTGTAGTAGGTTTTATTATTGGAAAGTAAAGTGCTATATTATAGCGAAGGCTAAAGGTTTAAACTAATTTTAGCAGCTCGAGGGTCTAGTGGGACGGCCATAAATTAACTATAAAGTATTTAAGAAAGTAATTTTATTTTTTACCATTGTAGCTGCTTGTGCTAGTTGGGTGTCTAGAAATGAACTATTTACAATGTTTTGTTATATAATTCTGTTTGTAGGCTTTCTTTGAGGAGTGTGTAGACTGGGGGCTGTTTAATCCTTAGTCCACTCACTCCTCAAAACGCTGGACCGGGAAGCTGTGGAATCTGAAAAGTCTCAACGCTGAACAGAAAAGCTTTTTTTTAGTTGGACTTAGGGCAGTTTTTACAGCCCCCCCCCCAGCCCAGCCACAGCTGTTGCTCATCATGCCGCTACAACAACCAGCTGTTTTGTAATGAAAGTAGCTAGTTTTTACACAATATATATGAAATTTGTTTATTTTTTTTTACATCAAATGACTATTTGAATGTATTTTGAAAATAAAAACATACTTATCATCCTAAGCCTTCTAAAGTACAAGTTGACAACAAGGTTAGCAATGAATTAAACATTTACTTTCAACAATTTAATTATATACAAATGCTAAACAAAAGAATTGAAATATGCAATTGTTAAACAAAACTTATTAAAAGCACAGCAGAACACAATGGTCAACATCCTGAAACAAAAGAAAAGTACAATTAGAACACTTCAGATAAGATAATAAAATAAAAGTTCATACAATCAACAAAACTCACCAGCAAACAGGACCCCCATCCTCTACACCAATGTTGAACCATGCTGCAAAAAGAAAGAAAATACATAAATAAACATTTGGTCATAATCAAGGCATTATTTAATTAATTTAAATTTTACAAATTAATATGACATCTCTACACAATTAGACCTTTTACTGAATTAAATCAAACCACGAATAATCCTGGATTTCACTTTTCAACAGTTAACCTACACAATTTTCATTCCCATTAATACATCAATGAAATATGAACATGTAACTAAGGCAGTATAAAGTATACAAACAGAATTCACACAATTTGTCAAAACTAGTTACCAAAACATATTAATAACTTCAAAAACAATTAACTACCATCAGATCATTTAGATATCAGAAAAACAATTCTAGCTTCAATCTCATTCTCAATTTTCAATCAACAAAAATTCACTAAATATCTTTAATGAAATTAACATTTTGTTTCAATAAAATATTACATAGTGCAAGAGAAAATCAGGGATTTAGTGTACAACAATTTAAAGTAATAAACAATCACTCTTTAATAAGAACTTTGTTCCACATAAAGTATTTACTACACTGAAGGTTTTTAAAAGTTACATTTAAACAATATTTTAAAAAATGTATTCTTTTTCTCTATTGGTTTCACAACTTAAATCCAGAAAAATTCATGTCTGAACTTACTAAAAACCCATTACTTGGTCACACATGTAACTGTGTGGCTCATTCTGCACCAACTCTGAACTTGTGGCTACACCCAGCAGGATGTTAAACTTCTCAAAGACTGACGGTCAGTTGCCCCCCGTAGAAGGAATGCTCACTTGAAACAATTTACAACTCTCAGACAAACACTTCAGGTTTCATTACATCTATCACATCAAATTTGTAATTTTGTGCCTAAATATAATACCAAATATGGTAATATTAAAATAAACTGTCAGTTTTAAATCATACTATTAAGAAGATGGCTTTTTAAAATTGTAAACAAAATGCACAAATTATGCCAAGGGCAAGTTTGATGAAAATAGACAAAGAAAATGTTTCTTTTTATTGAAATGATTCACATGCAGTGCAAGGAAATATTTTACAGAAAAATTAGTAACATTAAACTGGATGGATGAGAGAAGGTTTCTGGACTTTTCTTAGATTTGACTAAAGCATTCATCATGATACACTTCTCTGCAAATGGCTATTGGGATTAAAGTCTTGTTCCTAGTTGAAGTGATTCTTGGTAGTTTCACAATTGTACCTTTAATTATTTTTGTTTTCTTAAAAAATATATTAAACATTCTACTTTATACTTCAAAATATTAGTTGTTGTATTTATAAATTATGAGAAGAAACTTCTTAAGATGATAATTAAAATGCAAGAGAGACGTACTTCCAAAAATTGAATTGATCTGTTCTAAATTCTGATATGAGAATGCATCATTTTAATAGCATTATTTTACAACATTTATAAAATTTGTACTTTTACAGGTATGTGAGAAATATTTCAAACCAGAAAATATTGAATGGGAGACTTCTGTTTTTGATGAAAAGACTGGCTGCATTCTTTCTGCACAGTTAACGAATCCAAGTGTCGTGCCACAGATGTTTCCACTGTATCTGTCGAAAGGCACAACTCTGAGAGAAAGTCCAAGCAAGAACAAACTCAGTCTTGAGCATGTTTTCAGAATCTAAGTAAGAATATGATTTAACAAGAAAGTTTAACAGCTTTGATGAGCTAATATCAAGCTCTGAAGCTCACAAATGTTCTCCTTTTTTGACTAAGATAGTAAAACATTATATACTTATGTATTTAGGTATGAAACATTTAACCGGCAAATTTTACATCAAATTTGTGAATTTGCTTCCAACTTTTCTTCACAATTGTAATGGAAAGGCGGATTCCAATTGAGAATAGCGTTAGTATTTTCGTCAAAAGAATTATTTTATTTCTGGGTGTAATGAGAATTTAACCAGAAAACAACTATAAAGATACGTACAACCCTTCATTTTTGTCCAAAATCTCTGCTTGTTTTAACAGAAAAAGTGATAAATAAACGTAATCAATACATTTACTCAAATTTTTACTTGAATATGCCTATGATATTCCCTTTAAAATAAAACTTAAAGTAAGCACATAATCAGAATTAACGTATTAAGGTAGGAAAATATTCTGCACCAGGAATAGTATCCAGGTCCTTTGCTTATTCAGTTTCACAACCCTGTTATCTTGATGAAATCTAACTTTCTCGTGCGATATTGTTACTATTACATCACCTGGTGTATTTATTCTCCATGCTCAAAAAGATTAGTAATGCATATTAATATGCTTGGGTTGCTTTACCTTTACCAAAACAATTCTGCTTGTTAATTTTTAAAGTTGTTTCATATTAATTTTATTTTTAGGTGTCGTGCCAATTAAGAAGACCAAACCCATACTTGAAAATTTCTAGACCAGTAGAAACCAAGATTGTGCCCATTTACTCATCACAGATGAGACCTGCTGAAGAAGAATGGATTAACATCTGTTTTATGTAAATAACACTGAAACAATGGTCAAATTATATTCATGTCACCTTTGACTTTAGATTTCGTATGCAAATATATTAAATGGCCACCCAAGTCTCTTTCCTGTGTCCTGTTTGATCTGTGCAGATGAAATATGCTGATAATTTGCTGGAATTAATGGACAAATGGAACGTTTAGGTTTTAACAATGATCCATTTTAACAAATTTGAAACTTTTACGAGAGTTGTACTGGTAGTTAATTTTTATAGTTTTAAGTGAAATCTAAAACAATGTTATTGAATTATTATTTTATAATAATATATTGGGAGCACACACATGCTGTGCATTACATTACAACCTTTCCTTGCTGTAAGCTACGATAGATTTACGTCTATTCCTACATTTACAATATAATATCTCTCACAGGCTTCTAAACACAACTCTCTCTCTCTCTCTCTCTCTCTCACACACACACACACACTGGTCTTTTGGTTCTTGAAATACTTTGTTTAAACACACTATGGTGAAAGCCATGGATCGTCAGTCTTGTCTTCGTGTGGCGTAGTTCATGGTTGGTTTCCATCCATGTCCTGTCCTTCATAGCAGATGTTGTCCTCTGGTATGCTCCGTTTCCTCTCATACAGATCCTGCAAAAGCTGTCTGAAGCTGGAACCAGCTGGTAGTATCAGATCGCATCTTATATCCTCTATTAGGAAGGTCTCCCTGGTTAGCTCGTACACTAGCCTCAATCTTGAATTTTGTGGAACTCCTAAAATTCTTTACAGGTATCTAGCCTTTACTCGCTCCAGTTCTTCCAGTTGTCTGCACATGAGGTATTCTCCTACTAATTCTAGGCCATACATCAGAACAGCCTAAACAGGTCCATCGCCGTGCTGATCGATAATTGTGTAATGTTTCCGATTTCATTCATAGCTCTAGTGGCCGCCACCACTCTAGAGGTTATATGCAGTCTGTAACTCCTTCCCGTTGTTTGGATTGTGATGCCTAGATATTTAAAGTTGTTGGCCCTCTTGAGTAGTTTACTATTGCATTTTACGTTCTTCTTCCTTTCCTGAACACTACCAACTCCATCTTCTCTTCATTTGTCTGTGTCATTTCTCTTCGCCCATTCACTTAGTGTGTTTAGCGATTCTTGCAGATTGTTGATATCTGTCACTGTGATGGCCATGTCATCAGTGTATATGTACGTGCTTGTTCCTGCCATTCCTTTGGTGACATCGTACACTGTGGTAAAGGTAAGGAGTGACTCCCTTTGTATCAGAAAGCTCTAAGTCCCTTCTTTCGTCAATACTCTTTGCTTAGGATTTCCAAAATTAGTTCTACCTGTGTAATAATAGTGTTCCACTTCTCAATGTAAGTTTGTATATATGAATGTTCCTCAAGAACATTTCTTTACTTTGTAGTACTGGTATTTTGATTTCCCTTCATGCAGATTTCCGTTAGTTTTTAGTGTTTTTGGCTCAAATACCTTAAGGGCTCTCTACATATCCAAGGATCCCTCAGCGTCCGACTGTCTTATAATGCCATCTCATCAGCAATAACTCAAATATTTTCTGGTTTGACGCTTTCTGAAATTTTGGTGGAACAGCTGATATTATTATTATAATAATAGTATTTATTTCCCAAAAATTTTTGTTAGGAAGCACAGTAAAATTTCCTTATAATCTAATCATACTTATTACAAATGGTTTACAATCCATTTGTTCCTTAATTTATACAAAGTATTCAAATGAAATGTGCTTGTATAATTAAGTATTCTTATTATTTACATTATAGATTACACAACTTGTATATCAAGGTAACAAACAATGTTTAGAAGTCTTCAAATGGGTACATATATTTATTAATTAAAAGCCTTCTGATGGCAGACTTGAAACTGTCCGCATTCAACTCCATGTCTGCAGGTAATTTATTGTGCCAAATTTATCCACTAATACAAGGACTTTTGTTGGTAATGTGAAGACTTACGTAGCCCATGCATAGCTTCATTTATTCTAGTTGTAAACATGTGGAGAACTGTAGGCTACTTCATCAGAAAACATATAAAGGCTTGTGGGGATTCCAGCCAGTTCCACTGCAACAGCGTGCAACGTGGACAGTCTCAAAACACCTGCTATCAACAAGAAGAGCAACTTCAACATAACTGTCAAGTTTTAATTCTCTATAAAATGACATCTTCGTATCCTTCTAAGCCATAATATAGAAGGAAATGTAATCCCATAGTAAGCCTTCAACACTACATCTGTAAATGCAAGCATATAAGTAGGAGAATCCCACTGGATATTTATCAACTTGGAATCTATTGTATTCCTCATAATCTGAAATTAACACCACTAAAAAATGTCCTTACAGAAATCTTAAGATACAGAAACAAAAGCTATTACATTGAAATTTAAAAGTTCTGAACGTTTCAATGTGGGTTGTTGTCTTTTTCTAACAAAAACAAGTTTTTCGCCATTTGAAAAATACTTCAATCCATGTTGAAATGTCAGGCACTTAAATTTGAATTGAATAGTTTTTGTTTCTCTATTGTAAGTTTGTCTCTAGGATGGCCATAACATATGTCATTGCAAGGTAGAGACCAACTTGTTCACAACATATTAAAGGAGGTTTATCCAAACTACGTGTTGTGTAAAGCATTAAGGAGGTTACGGGTAAGATGAAGGGATATTTAGGGAGTATGTAGTGGCACTTGATAAGAGGGAGGAGTTGTTTCTGGAGGTAATGTGGATTTAGGTAAGACTACAGGTTGAGGTACGCGATCTGAAACTGATGCCACTGCATGATGCAGCAGATGACGAGGGACAGGGGCCAGCGCTGTGGTGTGGTGCTCCTTGACATCTGGCAGTCAAGTTGCTACGTGCGTATCGCAGGTGGAGAAGGAGTGTCCTCGGGCCTGTCCTGTACAACGTGGGAACGTGTGTCAACGTTGGCCTGGGGAATAATTCAATTGGAGCCAGGCGCTGCTGATCACACAAGTCGGCTCTTTGGAGTGGTTCTCCGTGGACCACGAAGGCTAAGTATAGGCACAAGGCAGCACGTTGATGATATACACAGGAAGGTAGCAGTTACCTTACATCCGACTTTTAATTCTAGTTGGAAGCTGCAACCGAGAGTGGGGCTGTGAATCTACGCCAGCGCATGGAGAGAAAGTAGTCTGGGACCTGGCAGGGATGAGCAACCTGTGGGAGCGGATGCTGGGTTCTACCAGAGGACCCAGCACGCTGCGACCCAGAAATGAAGGTGAACAGTATCACTAAAAATACTCCTTGCCTCATTATAATATTAACTTATTAAGTAAACCTATGAGGCCATCTACAGCTTGTATGTTCATATATTTACAAGTATCACTTACATATATATAGCTATTTACATATAAGTATATTTATTTTTTACCAAAACCATACAACCCCGCCCCCTCCTAATCCGAGAAGTTGTAAAGAAGGGAGAGCGTCGGCTGGTAGAATAGTGCGAGTGAATGCAGTTAAGTGTAATCCATGTAATGGCAGTTGAGTAATGACAACATGTTTATATGTTACAGGCGTGATTTTCGTCGTCGCAGAGCAGATTCCACGAGGAAGGGACTGCGACCACCAGAAGATGAGGCAGTTGGATGCTGCTGGACCAGGAGGACACTTGAAAGTTGTGTGTGTGTCTGTTTGTAATTGTGATTAACTTGCTGTATAGTTGCAGAATAAATAAAAACACATTTAATATGATTGTCATTTATTTTTGTAAAACCCAGTGACCAAGAGTAGAGAGTAATCACATGTTTAATTATAACTCACGAGCACGCACGTGGAAGGTCTGTATTCAAAGCCACGCGCGATCTTTTGGCGAGTGACCTTGGGGGTACCCTTCAAGCGACCTTGGGTGACCTTCAAATGACCTTGATGCAAAAAAATTGAGGTACACTTTTGGCGAATGTCCTTGGGGTGTCCTTGAGCTCAAGGTCACTCGATATTTTTCGTCGTACTTTGGCGAGTGTCCTTGGGGTGTCCTTGAGCTCAAGGTCACTCGATATTTTGCACCGTGATTTGGCGATGACCTTGGGGGTGACCTTGAGTTCAAGGTCACTCGATATATCTTTCGTGCGACCATCATACAGGCCTTGATAATTACATTCACTTTTAGTGTATTTCAAGGGTCTTCTAGCGCTACGTAATAATTTAAAGCAATTGGTTTACAAATATTTAATTTATTAACACTTGATTTTCTTACAACGTGGCCACGAGGCAACACGTGTGTTCACAGATAATAATTATTAAAGTGGGACGACATTACATTGATATATCTTGACATGTGAGGGCTTGAGATCTTCTCCACACCGCCGAGGCGTCGTCTAGGATCTTGAGAGCCAGCTTCCAACTCGTGGTCCACGGGAGAGCCTCTGCAGAGGATCGTCTTGGACGCGACGTCGTGTAGTTGGCGTGCGACACTCGCGAAGTAAACAGCCACTTGGCAGCTCCTCGCATTACCTGAAACTTGAGAATTAAAGTGATATTAACCTAGTATTTGATTTTCTATAAAGTGGGAGTGAATGAGGATAAGGAATCATGTGACCTCGTGCGTGTTAATTAAGGAGGCCGCCTCTTCACAGTCTTTAGAAGCGTGCAGGTATGTGTTGAGGTCCTCCACTAAGGAGATAAACTAGAATTGTATTTACCGAATAAAACACGCACATAGATTTTACAAGTAAAGTTGGGAGAATCTGCAGCCTACATGCGTCTGGATTGTGGAGGGTTAGACGGGGCGCTGTCCACTTGGGGCGCTGCAGGCGCCTATTTTTGGAACTAATTCATGTGGCTTGGACGTGATGTTACACTTTAACACTTTCCACGGCGTTGTGTTAACTGATTCCTCAGCTTCACCCAGGGCATCACGTGGATTGTTAATTACGTCGTGCGCGGATCCAAGAATCTTGCTTTAGATTAGAGAAGTTGACGATTATTGAATATTAACAATAAGCAAGACCTGGAGAGCGACGTCTTTCCCTGCTGAATCTCTTGCAGATAAAATTCTCGGGGGCCTCAACCCCCGAGCCAATTGTTCGCTGAATAACGACGTTTCGACGGCAAGCTCCGCCGTCGTCATTCAACGCGACAATTGGCCCGCGGGTTGAGACTGGAGTAAGCAAGACCGTTCCTCGCTCCCGCTCGCTAACTTCAATGTTTGCTATTTACGATACACGAAGCTTTGGAGACACAAGAATTATCCCATGATGCACGTGGATTCACTTCTCACTTGACCTACAACTTCGTACATCTCCCACGCTTCCTCCACAGCAGACAGCAACAACGTCAAGGATCGTGCTTGCCCTCGCTATTGGCTTACAATAGATAGATATAAGTGCGCAAGCTGTGGAGGAGCCTGTAAGCATAATTAACTGTTTACCTTTCCTTGAGAGTCCCGAGGAAGGACGCCGTGGCCTTCAATCTCACATTATTACATCATGTACAATAATTCCCAGACAATTTATTAATTTGGTATCTTTACGTAATAAATTGTTTCATTTATTAAAAATCTTTTGATTTTTAACCTTATATTCAAATTTTTACCAACGATGAACAAATAATATTACAATTAAAATCCCTCACATGTTACTAGGAATCAAACATAAAAATTTCGAAACTAAAAACAATTTCTTCCTAAACCAATTAAAAAACAATATAGTTGTCACAAATAATTTTTTTAAAAAATAACAGAAAATCATTTATTTAGAGTAACAGACTACATGAGGGTAATCCACATGCTTGCAACTCCCCTTTAATGGCATAGGAAGGGATTTGAAAGGGGGGATACAGAAGGGTAGAGAAAGGTAGCCAAGGGTTAACTAGGGCCCCCGGCTATGGTTTAAGGATCCTACCCAGCATTCCCCTAAAAGTGATGCAGGACAAACCTTAGAAAACCTACATCAGGTAGGTCGGCATTGGGCACTTGTCCCGCGCCCTTCCCTGGATGACGGGAGAGGGGATTTCCTGTGGGGACGCAGCATCCGTGCCTCAACCAGTTAAGAAGGAAACCAGCCGACTGTACTCATGGGAACAGAGAACGACTCTTACGGTACACCTCTCGAAACAGGCCGAGGTGTCTCAGCTTGTGGGAACCTTAGTTCAAAAACCCCTCCTGAAAGTTTCAATGAGAAATTATTTTCACAAAAGCTGGTTACATAAAATATGTGAACTTAAATCTGTCAGCTCTTTGTAACAACATAATATATATAATAATCATATTAATACTTTTTAACTTGTGCCAATTTAGCAAGAGCTCGTCCTGAAATACATAAACCTACTTTGTTGCATCTATTAATAGTCGCCTCCATTGAATCTCAGTTGTTTTCATATAATTATTTTTAAAAAGTTTAAATTCTGAAACACATTATTCTGTGAATAATTCATTACAATTAATTGATGATTTAAATAATCATAGTACAAAATCATCACATTTTTATTTCTTTAGACTTCAATTCATTACCCATTAATCTAATTTTATAAAGTTTCAAAAAAATATGGGGTTTTCATTTTTTCATAATTACCCCTTAACATGAAATACTTCATCTGATTCTGACGTTTAATAATGTAATTCATCATTAAGTCAATGGCTCCTTCACTTTCCTTTGCCAACATTGTCATGAGATTAACAAGCTTTATGCATTTCCAATATGTTTACGTTCTTTGCATTATTCCAAAAACTAACTTTTAATATTTACTCAATAACTTTAATACTTACCATGATGATTTAAAGTTTACTTTTGGAAATTGAACATAACAAATCCATTCATTATTTAGACATTTTGATGACTGTAATAATAAATTAATAAGAAATTGGTTCCAAAATTCAACATATTCTGGTAGAGTTCTCAATTACCTTCCTCTTTTCCAAAAGAAGCTAGTAAATTATCTCATCAATGATAATTTAATTCAAGTCAAGAACATTCTTTTATTTAATACACATATCCTATTTTACCAATAAGTATCTTAAGGCCAGATTAAATAATATCAAGTATATCAGTAACAATTCACAGATTAAAAATAACAAAAAATGTAGTTTCATAGTTTTACCAGACATTGGTTGCTTGCAAAATAAATTAATTGGACTGTTAGAAAATTATGTCAAAATAATATTTAAGTCTCGTAACAATTCAAACCTAGTAAAAAATATTAAGGACAAAATTGACATTTTAGATAAGCAAATTTTACAAAATTAATTGTATCAATTGTCAAGCAACATATATATAAGTCTAACAAAACACTCACTAAAAACTGTTAAAAGATCATAAAAAAACAACTCAAAATAGTTTTGTCAAAACATTTACTTAAAGAATCATAAAATAGATTGGTTCAACATCAATTTTGGATGAAGAAATGAACTACTACTTGAAATTAACAGGTGAAATTCTATATATCAGATCATATGGAAAAAGATACTAACAATTTGAACAAAATTTATGACACTTGCTTTTGTAATATTTATCAATTCAATTTGTCCAAGGCCACACAGAACTTTGAGCCCTTCCAAAACTGTGTTGTTGAGAGAAGAAGCAAGCCTCCAACAGTCTGAACTGTGGAGCTTCTGAGCCACAGGAACATACTGGTGTAGAGCTGAGATGATGACCTTAGCAAGATTCATCACTTCCCGTTTGCTGCTGAATTTCTTCTGTCACTAATGACATTTGGCAACAGCTAGTCAGAAATGCAACAAAGCTAAAACATTGGACCAATGCTAACAAATAAAAATATATATAGCCTTTTGTGTTGTGTTGATTTTATATTTGTAAAATTGGTGAAAAATGACCCAAGGTGGCCAATTCTAAGTGCAAACCTTTTTTTGTTAATTAGAATTCTCCAATCAAAGTATTAGTTGAAGAAAATAACCAGTGAGGAGAAAACAAGGACAAGTAATTGGCAACTTACTGAAACACCAGGAGATGGAGCTGTAAAACATTACACTAAATCACTCACAGTAACCAAATATTCAAATAAACTTGTATTTATAAAAATATCAAATTATTGACCAGGTAATTAAAACTGTATATCTCACTCATTCTCTTTATTACACACTTTTACACTGTGCATCTAATATTTAAAATGAAAAAACAACAGAAGTCTACAAAAAAATTAATGAGGAAAAGTACATTTGGTTTATCAAGAAACTTGCTTGGGGAAAAAATATGACATTTATTGAACAATGCACACCAGACCACATTGCTTCAACACAAATAAAACTAACTTCCAATAACAAATTTCCATGCACACCTGTGGCACAGGACACAGTCAAAAACTATTTACCTCAATAAATTGAACGGCATATACACGTTGTAAAGTGAAGTATTTGATTTAACATGGAATAAGTGAGCGAATTTCAATTAACTCTTTCCTAAGGGGCTGCAACGCAAGTTGTGTTCTGGTAAATATAATTCACATTTTATGTAATTGACCATATTTCTACTGCTACTGTAATGACAACTAAAACTTCTAATTATAAAACAAGAAAATATTTTTAAAATTAATTAAAATAAAATAAAATAGGAGCTACAGACGCCAGTCGGGAGGAGGAAAAGTGGGACACCCTGGACAAGATGGTTACATGACATTGAGAAGGATATACAAACCATGAAAGTAAGAGAATGGCGGAGACTGCCACAGGAGAAATTGTTAATATGGCCAAAACTCACATTGGGTTATAGTGCCAATAAAAGAAGAAGAAAATAGGAGCTACAGCAACTTTTGAAAGCAATCAATGAAGCCTTTATACTTTTAACACACAATACATTAAATCCTATGACCATTATCTTGACAAACATCACAGGATCCTTTATACAAGGTTTCATCGATTTCATGAATATTGGCGAGTTTTTCAGGACCACTACAATTTTTATTACTTTACATGAAGTGTTTTAATTTTATTCTTTGTTTTGTTCCAGGATGTGGACCATTGATACTGGAGTTATAAGAAGTTTATATTTGTTCCCATTCTGTGTTTTGATTAATGTTGGTATACAAATTTTATAAAATTGTTGAAATGAAATGTTTGATTCATTGCTAACCTTGTTGTGAACTTTTACTTCAGAATGTTTAGTAAATAATAAACTATAATATAAATCAGTTTAATTTAATTAATTTGTTTAAAAAAATGGCAACTGGTCCTTGCAGCTGCTTTGGTGCCCCCAGCAGTTGCCAGAACCTCAAAAAACTGCCACGAGTCCAACTCAAAAGCTTTTCTGTTCAGGGTCGACTTTTCAGCTTCCACAGCTTACCGGTCCAGCGTTTTGAGGAGTGAAGCAAGGATTTAAAAGCTGCTGTCTACAAACTCCTCAAAGAAAACCTGCAAAAAAAAAATAAAACATTATTTCTGAATATCCCACTAGTGCAAGCTACAATTATTAGAAATGAGACTGGTTTCTTTACAATATTGGATACTTTTTCTCCACACAGTTCATGGCAAATTTGTTAGCATGAATCAATCTGTATTGGAAATCCCTATTGTTTTAAAAATACTATTGATTAAGTGACACATGAGATTATTATAGACTCAAAAGATAGAATTAACACACAATAAGGAGTTGCTTCTTAAGATATAACTTCAAATCATTCATATAATAATAATGATATAACTCAGATGGAAGTCAAATAGAAATAAATTTTTGTATCACGGGTAAAGTATTCTCTAAGCAGACACTCCGACAATAAAATAAGAGGAAAATTTTAAAATGTGTACTCTTGGTTTCCTTCAGAAAACTGATCTATAGTAATGAGTATCCAGGGACACACACAAATAGTTATCCAAGTTTATATGTGGATGATTATGTTGGTAGAGGAACAGGATAGTGTGATTTCAATCTTCTGGTTAAACAAGAACTGGTTTACATTGGGAGAGAGGAAATAATATTTATTGTGCTGTTCTAATCAAATTTGAAATAAATATGAATTAATAGACTGGAGAGGAAAGAATGGCAGACAAGTTTGAACAGCAAAATAACTTCCTCTTCAAAGGGAAAAGGGGGTATCAGTTCAGAGCATTAGAATGACCGACAGTCTGCAGGCCTCGCTGAGCTCAGTTCCCGAGAGTGAACTTTATTTAAAAAATACCAAGACATTCACTATGCTGTATATACAAAAATAGGTACCTTCACATTATCATCTTTTTCTTGACAATTACTTTTCTCAAAATAAGAGCGCATGATTGAGACAAGTTCTTAATTTGTAATTGTGCAGAATGGCATAATTATTTTTTTAAAATTAAACACTTGTACATGGACCAACAAAACAAAGCTTCCTGAGAACACAAGAAACATGCCACTAATAGCAATTTGTAAACTTGAAGAGTCCTGCAAGTCTACTTGTTTGTGGAAGAGGTCGAGTGCAGTAAAAATCGCCAGAAGGCTGGTCCAGTCAAGTGAACGTTCATTTATAATTAATAAGAATGATAGGCAATTCAGACAACAAAGTGATAATATAAATACCACACCATGTTTCTGGGATCCTTGCTCCTTTCCTCAGGTGCAAAGAAGACAACTGCAATTGTCTAGAAGAGTAGTGGTGGGGGATGGTTGGATTTTACTTTTACAAAGAATGCAAGAGTAAGTTTAAAAATATTTTAAAAGTTCCTAGTTTAAGTAATTCTTGTGAGTCTCACAATTGCACCTTTAATTACTTTAAAGTCCAATAACAATTCGTTTTAAAATAGAAGAAAGATCAGCATTTAGCTTTTTTGTTGGTAAGGTACGAACAAAATCCTTATATTTAGATAATAGGCTGTTAATCATATATGGCTGTTGCCATATACATATAATTATACGACATGCCAACAATATCTCCAATCTAATAGCAACTTTAACATTTGGATGTAATCAAGAAAATATTTAATTTAAATTTTACAAATTGACAACATGTCTACACAATTACACCTTTTACTAGCTTCAATCTCATTCTCAATTTTCAATCAACAAAAATTCACTAAATTTCTAATTAAATTAAGATTTCATTTCAATAAAATAATACATAGTGCAAGGGAGAATCAAGGATTTAGGTTACAACAATTTTAAGTAATGAACAATCAGACTTAAATAACAACCTTGTTACAGGTAAAGCATTTAGTACATTGCAGTAGTAGAAAATAATCTGCCATTTTTAAAAGTTACATTCAATCTAGGTATTCCTTTTCTTAACATGTATGTATTGCTTTCACAACATAAATCCAGAACATGGTGACTAAACTTACTAAATACAGTTACTGGGGTCACACATGTAACTGTGTGGCTCATTTTCTCCATCTTCTCCACCAATTCTGAACTGGAATTCCCACACAGCAGAATGCTAAACTTCTCAAAGTCTGTCAGTCGTTCCACCAAGGAGGAACGCTCACTTGAAAGGAACACCGTGCCTGGTGCTGGAAACAATGGAAAAACAATTTACAACTCTCAGCCAAACACTTAATATTTCATTACAGTATACGTCTATCACATCAACTTTATAGTAGTAACTCCATTATGTCATGTCACTATCCACTGGCAATTTCCCAGAAATATTAAAATTACAGACCTATTTCGATATGCACAGGCAAATCAAAAATCCCAGAAAAAAGTTTTGTTCAATCAGGTGATTGTCTTTCTTAAAAGCATTAGGTTATACAGAAATCAGTTTGGGTTAAGAAAAAATCCATCAACGAAGCCTTATACCTTTTTTATCAAAATATTTGAAGCCACCAATAAGGAAGTTCCCTTCTCGTTTGTTTTCAGATCTTAGTAAGGCATTTGATTTAAATAAGCTGGAAAAAATGTTTTAAATCTTATCTAACAGGAAACATTTTGTTCACTATTGACAGCTCGAAAGCCTGCTCCATTCCTAAAGTGGCCATATTTGGGGAACTAGTCTTGGTCTGCTACTTTCTTATAATTATTAACAGTTTGCAACCTAACATTGCCTCACCAGTGACAGTTCTTTTTTGCAGATGATAAAAAACTTACTCTTTATTGGAAACTAAAGAACAGGTCCTCTGTCACAAATGAAACTAACAACCAGCTTTTCAACTGGCTCTATCCCGACCCTTCTATTGAATACATACAAAACAATTATGCATTTTAAACCCTACAAAAACAAATATCAACCACAGTAGAAAGCTAAGAACTGTGGTAATAACCAACTCACCCGCCACTAAATTCTTGGGTATTTAAATACACGATACTTGATAGGGGAACATACACTTGGAATATATTTGTAATAAACTGAACTCCATCTGTTATACATTGAGTGAGATTAATAAACTCTGTGCCATTGCTACTTTGCTTATTTTAACTCACTAATATCATTTGGGATACCTTTTTGAGGATACCATCACAAGAAAGTATTTACTGTACAAAAAAAAAGATTAAAGAATGTATCTTTTCGACCTCATACCATACCAATTTTCAGTGAACTTGGGATACATCCCGACCATTGCATAATGTAAATGGCCTGCTTAATTAATAAAAACCATGATAGGTTCAGCCAGAAGAGTGACATTCATGCACATCAGCGTAACAATGTTAATGTACAATTTCAAAGGCTTAAAAATTGCCAAAATGGTCTAAATTATATTGGAGTGGTTTAGTATAACAAACTACCTGTCGATACAAAGGGGACAGCCTGCTGCATTTAGAAACAATGTTAAGAAATTATTGGAAAAAACACTACTTCTCCTCCATACAAGGGTATCTGACCGACAACCTCCATTAACTTTAAATGTGACTGTACTTCCTCAACTAAATCTGTAATTATGTTTACATAATTATGTTATATCACATTTAGCTGTACATGCAATTATGTTGTTTTAATTATTACAATATTAATCTTTTAGAATTAACTTTTCATCACTTGTCTATTCTTGTATACCAAGATTTGTGGATTAAATAAATACAATACTTTTCAACCCCAGGTCCCTACAAATTACACATGCTGCTTGCGCCTCCCACTTTTACTACGCAGCCAATCAGAGCTCAGGATTTATGCCTCGTAAGTACGTAAGGTTTTGAAATTACGCATTAATGTAAACTACAAATAGAAATAAAAACGCACATGTGATTACAAGATATTAGACAAATTGAGAATTGTGAAAAGAAATCTACGTAAATCTGCATTTAACAAGTGGCGTGACGTCACCAAGAACTCTTAAAGATTCTATTTCCGCAAAAAAAAAAAAAAAAAAACTTTCTAGGTGGGAATGAAACTAATCTTGTCTACAGTTTTTACCCTCAGACATGCTGTAACATAAAAATTTGAACCCATAGATTCCATACCACTTTCGCAAATGTTTAAAAACAGAATTTTTTTTTCTAGTCGAGCGCTGCATTTTAGCGCAGTCCTTAAGGGCAACAAAAGTTCGCACACACTATATATTAACATTATTTAATTTTATTCAAGCAATAAGGATTCTACATATGATTTGAGAAAATAATTGAAACCGTCCGTGTTAAGTTACTTTGAGAAGTCTTCAGATTCTGCTCTGTGATGGATAAAACCTCATTACGCCCAGAATTACTACATTTCTCACGACGAAATTACTAACGTCACCGTCTTTCGACTATAATCCTGAACAAGTTTAAAAAATTTTATATAACAATAAAACTGTACAAAAGCTTACATTATTCATACAAAAAAAACCCTGAATTTATTTGGTAGAAATCAAGAGATTTGTGCGTAATTATTCCTAAAGGGGAGTCAATTTCGAAATTAGGCGTTTTTTTCATCATCGCGGCCTGATCCTTTACTCAATCAAGGGCAAACCGACATGTGTTCTTGCAGTTAAATACATGTAAGTTGGGAGTCTTAAGACACGTGTAGTAGAAATATTAAGAACCTCGACCATACCTCAACAACTGCTGGACGAAGTGAATGGGGTTCGCGGAGGTACAACAACACCTCTCCCCACCACAAACCCTCACCATGCGCCTTCTAGTTGCGTACCACCGCATTATAAACGTTGCAACGAGACCATGAAGCCCCAATAATAACAACAACAAAAAATTATGAGACAAGTTTAATTTTACTAAGATTTTCAATCCACTGACAAGGTGATGGACAAATTTAGACGTCAAGCTTTTATTCAAACGGTGACATAATAAAAAAAATTATTTCTTAATATTTTTCAGTGTATTTTCTTTCATGTCCTGCCTGTTCAAGTACGTATCTCGATAATATGGAACTGGCATGTGTGAAAAGTGGATGATGAATTTTATGATTATGAGCAATATTGAACTTAACTGGAAGAAATACGCTAAAGAGTCTTGCTTGTGAAACACTACGAGATCTGGATTTGAATTTTTTTTTTGGCAATGGTGAGGTAACATTATAATTTAGATTTTCCACTGTCTGGGAGTAGGAAGATAAGCAAGAAATAAAATAGAAAGGTGAAAAGAAAACAGAAAGGAAGAGGCAGTTTAAAGAGAGGATGTGAAAGATCATTTACTTGTTCAGAAAATATGAAGATCTACTTCAACATTTCAAACAACTCTGTTCGTCATCTTGTTTTCATTCACCTTTTTTTCACTCTTCTGTCCTTTTCTTGCTCACCTTTCTATTCCCAGACAATGGAATACCCCAAAACATAATGGAATGAACTAAGCTACACACATGCTCAGACTCAAACAAATTGCAAACATTATATATATCGTTATATATATTAATCGTTCCAGAAAATTATCCTAATATCATACCTATTCTCAATACCTAGAATTTTCAACATTATCCAAATCAAAAGAATGGCTACTGGATAAAATGTTTTGAGATGACAATGTGTTTATAAACTGGGAGCTTCTAGTTGGTGCAATGCTCCTAAATCCTTGTCCTTAAGGCTCACTTTATTTGATCGCTGTATACAGTGTTGCAATCATTACAAGAAACCTCATAAGGCGCACAATGATTATCACTGAGGTCTATAGGATCATTGCTATTATTAATAATTTTGGATACAACATTGGGAAAAATTAATATTTTTTAGAAACGGGTTGAGTTTTGGGTGTAGTAGTCCATAAAACAGTGAAACTGAAAATTTTAGGATTAACTTTTAGCACTATCCTGGTAATAAAACAACTAAATCTGCCGAGTCTCTTATTGACATCATGAGCAATGAAATGAGGAGGATAAAGAGTTTGTCAGCAAGGTTTTAAAAACCATCTTCAAGTTCTCAGAATGGAACTCGGGATGAGAACGTAAAATTTCTTGAATTTTCTGATGGTTAGATTAATAAACAAGAACTGAGAAAATAGGTTTCCTATACCAAAGAGATGTAAACAATATTTTTGTTTAATTTTATTCATTTATTTATAATTTTCTAATTAATTTTTTCTGCTATGTAAAGGAAACTAGTACTTCAAACACTTCAGGCACTAGGAAATTAAAAGAAAAATTAATTGACTGGCCATAGGACTGAGAAACACACATCAAATTTCTTCAATATTTAATGAAAAATTCAATCAAGTGGTTGTCCACTCCAAATTCCAGAACAGATTATATCTAACAGCAAGACCAATAACAAAAGAGCTAAATTTCTCAAAATGGTTCAGTACAAATACACCAATATTTTATTATTCCAAATAATTAAATTGGAATTTTTGCAAATTTATCATTATTAATTTACTACAGTCAAAGTAAATATTTCACCCAACTTTGTTTTCTTGCTACAGTATTTGAAGCCCTCATAATTATTTCTGAAAGCTATTTTTAGTGAAAAAACTAAAAACAAATATATTTTATGAAACTTACACTAAATATCTTTTTTAAGGCCCAAATGGTCCCATGCCAAAATGATATCAAGTCCAAAAATAAGTAATTGAAAGCTAGAATAAATTCCATAAAACCGAATATGAAAACCATATGACTTAAAGTAACTATATAGGTTATACAACACAAGTGATTATAACCTACACAAGTATTCAATGTCAAACACCCGAGTAGAATAGTAATTGTGGTGCACTTAAGCTGTCATTGTATTTAAAAATAAATAAAATATTTTTGCTCTATACTTTTCTACAAACTTGTTAGCGTTAAGTGAATAGTTGTGCCTTGGGCTTCTTTTTCCAAACTGCGTGAATTTAATAACTTGTTTATAGTAATATGGAAAATACTCTAAGAAGTTACAAAAAGTTATCAAAACGTCGTCATAATGTAATAAAAAGTGTCTGTATAAGGCCATCAATTGTTTTATTTATTGAAAACAGACGTTATATTAAAACATTTAGTAATCTTTAAATGTTTAATTTTAATTGAGACTGATGTATTAATTTTTATTAATTCAATGGAAACATCAGGTTTAAATTAATCTATTTCCAAACAGTTTTATTTTCTTCAAATGTTTATTCAGTTAAAATGATGTTTTATCAATCATTTGTGTTGATTATTTATTAATAAGATATTCATGATTTATAATTAAGCCTTTTTAAATGAGTGTTTTCTTTTAGAGCAAGTCCCCTTTAATAGCTTATGAAGGGATTTGAAAGGGGGGATGCGGAATGGTGGAGGAAGTTAGCCAATAGTTAACTAGGGACCCCAGAATGTGGTTTAAGGATCCTACATAACATTCACCTAAAAGTGATGCAGGACAAACCCTAGAAAACCTGCATCAGGTAGGTCGAGCAATCGGTTCCTTTCCCACACACTACCGATGGCGGGTGAGGAGTTTGTTGTGGGGATGCAGTATTACCCTCTCTGTGCCTTGACCTGTTTAGCAGTGACCTGAACGACTATTCCAATGGGAATAGCAGACAACTCTTAGCATATGCCCCAAGTCTGAGACCCCGGAACATGCACCTCTCCGAACAGACTGTGGTGCAAGTGCACTCCCCTGCGGCCGCCTGTGACAGTGTCTAAATTTTATGTAGTAGTTGATGAATTCCAGGAGCAGAAGAAACCTCCATATGGCATCAATTATCCTGTTACAGATCAACCTTTACACGTCACTCTCATCATTCCAGATATATCTTAAAAAATCGTAACATGGAGTTCACAGTGCACTCAAATGCACCTTTTTTAAATTCATATATTTGTTTATTATGTGGTTGTCTTTTGTCTGTATCTGGCTATCTTTATTATTGCTGAAAAAACTCCTAAATAGTCACTTTTTATATATCCAGTATAATACCTTTAAATTAAACATTAAATAATAAACCCCAACCTACAAAAATAAATTTAAATATGCTAGAGTTAAACATTATAAAAGTTTATACTAGTACATTTAATTAGTTCCTTTATGAAAAATCATTTCTAATCTTTTTCTATTTTTCACTTCTCCAGATCAATCTGTTTTAAAATGAAAAATTTATCTGATTAAAAATTAATAATGAGAAAGATAGTACAATACAGGCAGAAGAAGCGATGATATAAGTACTACACAATGTTTCTGGAATCCTTGATTCCTTTCTTCAGGTGCAGAAAATATGTAAGAGCATCAAAAGTCTTTTAAGTTTTGTCAACTGACTAGTGTACTTGTGTCGCTCTTGGCACTTGCATATTTTCTGCTCCTGAGGAAAGGAACAGGTTTTACAGAAACATTGACTGGTATTTATATTATCACTACTACTGTCTGTATTTGGCTATCTTTCTTATTAAAAATCTATTTTAGTTTACTTTTTCCTGAATTGGTCTAAATATGTATATATGTAAATTCAACGTTTTCATATTCTTGCAGGACTCGTGTACGCCTTCAAGATATTGGGCAGGGAAGCTGCTACTGCCGCTGGTATAACAAGAGAACTGACTGGACAACTCTAAAATAGTCTCCAGTTTACGTGAGTTTGTTTCACTCTTGTTTACGGTTACGGTGAATGTAGATTTTGACCATTTAAAAATTGATAAGCTTTAATTTCATGATGTGAATTGAAAATTTAAATAATTTAAACAATTGCAAATCAATTATTTTCTCAAGACCTTGACTCATCAAGTGTTAGATCTCTACATTAATTACAAATTTTAAGAATAGACCAAGTTTTTATTTTGGCATATTTATTATCAGTAACAAATGGACAAAAGTTAGGTTATCAGTTTACTGGGTGTGGTTTATGGTGCCTCTGTAGCATGCAATTGGGTATGTTGTGCTTTAACTGATTAGTTTTATGATCTTCTCTTTTTTTTTTTTAAATATTTGAAAATGTTTTCCTGTCTAATTTTCTTTTTAATTTGTCAGTAACACACTTTTGTTCAGATTTTAAACAATGTATTATCCAGGTTGATTACACTAATAACTGGGTACAAACTGAGTAAGCTCTTTTTTAATATGTCAATTTGGATTATTTTCTTTGTAGTATTTCCATCTGTCTTTTTTACAGTTGTGTCTCACTCAGATTCAATTCTTATCCTCACCTGTATATAGCTCTTTCTGTGAAAATATTCTCTAAAGAAAAAAAATTCTTCTTATTTGAAAAGTGTACAACACACTTCAATTTTTTGTACCCCAACTACCATTTTTCACCTACACATTGTAACAAGCTCAGAGCTCTTTGGTTCAACTACATTGGTCAATTTTTTATGTCAATATTATTAATTTATTTACAAACTTTGCACACTATTTATGAACATTTCTGACCATACTGGGACACAAACTATATTCCACTCCTCTAACTGCAAATGTGGAGCCTCCTTTCCACAATACCTTGATAGTGTAGAGAAAGTTTTCAAGATCTTGTGCAAAGAACACAGAGTATGTGACTCACTGCAATATTATGTACCAACCTCATTTGGACAGTATAAAATATTACACTTCCTCAGTTAAATATATGTTGTCAGAAGAAATATTCCTGACACATTAAAGCTAGCTTCAAGTTTTTATGTTCCTGAATTACCTCCCTTTCCAAGTTTCAGGTTGTATGTAATACATGGCTATCTGGAAACTTCTGCCATTTTTTTTCAATTTTACCCATCTTTAGTTAATTTTCTTCTCTGTTATTCAAATCTTTAGCAACAATATTGGTTTCCTCAACAATCAACACAGTCTAACGACATCTATATTTGCATGCTTGATTTTTTTTTTCCTGAGCTGTACATATCAATTTTGACTTGACTGAACCAGCCTTGTGGTTAGTATTGCTGCATTTAGCCTGTTTCACAAATGAGTAGACTTGCAGGACTCTTCATGTTTACAAATTAACAGGTTTCTTTTTTTCTCAGACAACTCTATTGTCTTGTCCCACATACAACTGTGTTCTATGCCGTTGTGCTTTATCAAAACTTAGAACCTTTCACTCTCAATCAAGTCTTATTTTTTTTGGAAAATATCAAACTTTTCCTGAAAGAAGGATAATGTGAAAGTATGTATTTTTGTATATACATCATATTGAATGTCAATCGTATTTTTAATGAGAAGAACTGAAAAAATTTAATGGCTCAAAGAAAAGATTAACTATCTTTCTACTCTCATTTCAACAATTTTTTTTCCCTCACTGCTCAGGTTCAGTCCATCCTCAATACTGTATTTCCAACATTTCCATTACTCACATCAATCTTTATATTCTGTCTGTTTGGCATAATACCAATTCTTCATTACTCGTCTAACAGAAAAAAGTTGTTTCAAGACTTCAATGAAAGATTCTCTGTTACCCATCTTTCCAATTTCCAAAACAGTTTTTAATATGTTTTGCTCATATTTCAGTAAACCTTATTTCCTCTCTCACATTGTAAAGTGGGATGTCAGAAAATTGGAATCACACAATCGCCTTCTCTATGTAATTTATTCTGCTTCCAATCTTGGATTACTATTTGTCTGATCAGAGACTCGTTTACCCATGATACAAAAATTTATGTTGTCTATTAACATTTAATTTATGAATGGTTTCAAGTTATATCGTAAGATGCAAGTCGTCATCCTGTGTCAATTGTAATTGAACGTACGATTTCAAATACAAAGTTTTATTTTTTGTTAATTCTACTCTTTCAATCTATAATCTACTTGTGTATCATATTAAACTTAGCACTATTCTTACAGGGTTGCATTAATCAATCTGTAATGGAGCACTTAATATACTACCCTACTCTTTGTGTGAAGTTACTTACCTTTCTGTGTCATAGTCCAACTATTGTAGAAAAGTGGTAGTGTGTTTTACTATTGGGGAAGTTCAGAATCTCCATTGTTTTAAAATAATTGTAGTTTGTTTGTGGTTCCAGTGGGGTGTCCAGATATAAACTATCTCCAAAGTATTAAAGAAACTAGTCTAATTTATCATAATTTTAGCTGCTTGTGTTATTGGGAAGGCTGAAACTTTTCAATTAATCGTAACAGTTCGTGGGTCTAGTTGGGGTGGCCAGAAAAAAACTATCTCCAGAGTTTTCAAAATAATTTTACCAGCTTGTGGGTCTAGTTGGGGCGGCCAGAAATAAACTATCTCGAAAGTTTTCAAATTTTACCAGCTCGTGGGTCTAGTTGGGGCGGCCAGAAATAAACTATCTCCAAAGTTTTCAAATAATTTTTCCAGCTATTGGGGTAGCCAGAAATAAACTATCTCCAAAGTTTGCAAATAATCATAGCAGCTCGTGGGTCTAGTTGGGGCGGCCAGAAATAAACTATCTCCAAAGTTTTCAAATAATTTTACCAGCTCGTAGGTATAGTTGGGGCGGCCAGAAATAAACTATCTCCAAAGTTTTCAAATAATTTTTCCAGCTATTGGGGTAGCCAGAAATAAACTATCTCCAAAGTTTGCAAATAATCATAGCAGCTCGTGGGTCTAGTTGGGGCGGCCAGAAATAAACTATCTCCAGAGTTTTCAAAATAATTTTACCAGCTTGTGGGTCTAGTTGGGGCGGCCAGAAATAAACTATCTCGAAAGTTTTCAAATTTTACCAGCTCGTGGGTCTAGTTGGGGCGGCCAGAAATAAACTATCTCCAAAGTTTTCAAATAATTTTTCCAGCTATTGGGGTAGCCAGAAATAAACTATCTCCAAAGTTTGCAAATAATCATAGCAGCTCGTGGGTCTAGTTGGGGCGGCCAGAAATAAACTATCTCCAAAGTTTTCAAATAATTTTACCAGCTCGTAGGTATAGTTGGGGCGGCCAGAAATAAACTATCTCCAAAGCATCAAATAATTTTACCAGCTCGTGGGGCGGCCAGAAATAAACTATCTCCAAAGTATCAAATAATCATAGCAGCTTGTGGGACTAGTGGGGCGGCCAGAAATAAACTATCTCCAAAGTATCAAATAATCATAGCAGCTTGTGGGACTAGTGGGGCGGCCAGAAATAAACTATCTCCAAAGTATCTTAGAAAGTAGATAATTTTAATCATTGTAGCTGCTTGTGCTAGTGGGGTTGGTTAGAAATAAACTATTTCAAATATTTTCTTATATAATTCTTTTTTTTTCAGGTTTTTACGAGGAGTGTGTAGACTGGGGGGCTTTTTAACCCTTAGTCCACTCACTCCTCACAACGCTGGACAGGGAAGCTGTGGAAGCTGAAAAATCTCAACGTTGGACAGAAACGAGTTTTTTTTGAGCTGGACTTAGGGCACTTTTTTTAGTGCCTTTTTGGCCCGTCCACAGCTGTTTCTCGTCAAGCCACTGCACCAACCAGCTATTTTTGGGATGATAGCAGCTAATTTTTACAAAATTCAACATATATGTATTGCTTTTATAGATCAAATGCCTTTATTTACATGTATTTAAAAAATATAAACCATACTTATATTTAAATTGTTTATTATTTCCTAAACCTTATAGAGTACAAGTATTCAACAAGGTTAGCAATCAATTAAACATTTACTTTCAACAATTTAATGGCATTTAAATACAAATAGACAAAATTAATATATACATCTGTTAAACAAAATTTATTACAAGCACAGCAGAACACAACAGTCCAAATCCTGAAACAAAAGAAAAGTACAATTAGAACACTTCAAGTAATATAAAAAAAATAAAGCATCACACAATCAAAAAACTCACCAGCAAACTGGACCCCATCTTCTACACTAATGTGGAACCATCCTGCAAAAACAAACAAAATACAAACATTAACATTTGCTTGTAATCAACAAAATATTTTATTTAAATTTTAAAAATTAATATGAAATCACTCTACTAAACTTTCATTACCAGAATTTACATAAATTGCCCAAACTATTTGTCAAAATAAAACAAACTGTAGTTGCATAGCATGCTTAAATATTTTCTGAAATATCAATTTCATTACAATATTACATAGAGCAAGGGAGAAAAAAAGGTTCTCATTCATAACAATTTAAAGTAATGAAAAATAAACTTTAAGAAAAATATATTACAGGTAAAGTAACAATCAGAAATTATGCAAACGGCAATTTAGGTCAAAATAGACAGGTTCTTTTTATTGGAATCATTCAAATGCAGTGAAAAATGTGGAAGAAAATTAATAACATTAACATGAATAAAGTTTTCACAATTCCAACCACATAGTTTTCTTTCATTTCCTAGTTTCATATTGAACATTAAACTGGATAGATGAGAAAATTTTTCTGGGCTTTTGACTAAAGTGTTTCATAGCATTCATCATGATACTCTTCTCTGCAATCAGGAATGGGGATTCAAAACAAGAGAAATATATTAAACTGAACCAATATATTGATTTATATAAAGCATGTCTACAGTGCAGTAATTTTCAATCAGCACCTGGTTTGACCTATATGTGGCACAACTATCTATACAATTAATTTGCTAAATTACATTCTGCTCATCTAAAATGTCATTTTTGGCCTGAATATTTTTTACTATGTTTAAACAGCTATCAGCTCCGAGCCTGAGTGCTAAAGCATTTACAAACCCTAATAGTTTCCAATTTCCTATCCTCAGTTTTCAGTTTCCCTTTACTCCAAAACTGTCCCGTTAAAGCAGGAGTACTACGACATAAATAGTTTCATAGCAAAACTATAACATTGTCAATACATGTGCCTCTCCCAGGTGTTGGCATAGTTGGAATTGAAAGATTGCAAGAGGTCAGCAGATTATTTAACTGGGTGGAAGTCAAAATTCAACAGAGAATTACACATAATTTAGGACACAACCTATTAAGAAAACTATCATTGTCTACGGATTTTTCAAATGTATTTATTCTATACATAGTCAACTACCGAGTTTGTATCTAATGTGACATATCAATCCCAGGCCCCTACAATTAAATCCGCCTCCCACTTTTACTATGCAGCCAATCAGCGATCAGTATTCTCGTCCGCTAAGTCTGTTAGGTTTCCAAATTACGTATTAAAATAAACTACAAAATTGAAATAAAAACGGAAATTTGCTTACATATTATCAGACAAATTGACAATTCTGAAAAAAAAAACACCTACATCTCACATGTGCGAAGCCGTGATACACGTGGCGTGACGTCCCGAAGAACTTGGCCTACCAAAATTGCGCTATATTATATTAAAAAAAATTCTAGAGTGAGAATGAACGTAAGCTTGCCTATCGTTCGGCTTGGCTTGGGACTTAAAACATTTCCACTAAGAACCTTAACCATACCTCAATAACTGCTGGACTGGATCGGTCAAGACCTCAGGACGAAGTGAATGGGGACCGCGGAGGAACAACAACACCTCTCCCCACCACAAACCCTCACCATGCGCACTCTAGCTGCGTACCACACCATCATTCGAACAATAATTATACATTCAATGTTGATGTGCAATACCATAGATGAAATGGGACCAACTTCATTATTTTAACCATCTAGACTCATCTTTTATCACTTCTCCTCACGAAATATAAAAATTTCGCGAGAAACGCAGTTACAAGTCCAGCAATTATAAATAAATAATTATATCTTTTGTACAATTCCAGTAAACATAGTAGTCCAAGTCCAATGTACTTATTAATAAATAGCTGTAATATAATCTTAAACTATCTTTCGGACCATCTCACCAAATGGAGGATTTAGTAGATAAAGCTATTTTTCTGCCCAACGTCTTACTATTTTTGTTTTTGAGTTTCTCAGCAAATTCTTCAAAGAATATTAGAAAATGTCAATACGTTCCCCCAAAAAAGGAGACCTTACTTCTTTTGGGAATACTAACTCATCGGTACATCTATTATTTAAGCTGTTCACCATATTTAAGACCTTCACCATTTACAATCAATTTAAATGAACACAACTTTATTACAAAATCTAAAAATAGTGTACGTACAGCAAGATGAATTGGATTTTTATCCATGAGAAGGAGTTGATTACAAAACTGCTGATCTTTTAAATAGTATCAAACTTTAATTAAAAATTCATTTAAACTTGAGTTTACTTGCTTTATATATATAAAATTAATATTTAGTCATCATCCTATTAATGCAATGAATTCATGTAATTCAAAATTTCCTAGAATTAGATTATTATGACAGTAAATGAATAATGTAGGCAAGTACAAATAATATTCATTAAATTAAGATATGTAATGACTGTAAAAAGATAATTTTTGCTGCTAACATCAAATAAATTAATATATGTTCTATTGTAATACTACTGTTTGTAGTTTATGGAATAAATTGAAAAAAATTTCATTATTATTAATAAGTGAAAGATCACATCTTTTTATAAACCAAAAACACTTGGATCCTAAACTTAATGTACAACTTGGTGAATGAAGTGTAAATGATATTAAAATTCCCTTGAAGCATACGGTGTAGATAACATCATTTCAAAATAATGTATTTAATATAATTATTACTTCAATAATTGTTTTTAATGTGACAATTTTGATTTGTGAAGCCAATTGTTAGAAAATTGTAAATGTTTTACTCTTTTCTAAATTGTCTTAACATTGCCTAATGATGGAAATAAAACAATACATTTTCAATTGTCTAATGATGATTCACTAATGCATTTTACTTGTAGTTTAGGCACTTGATAGAGTTTGAATATGGTTATATAATATTTTTACTCTTTTACGCACAGTTTTACTTCTTATTTTAGTAACAAACAGCAGGATTTATGTCCATGTTAAGGCATTCTAGTAGTGAGTGATATTGTAGGTAATGTTTAGCCCAAAATTATTATCAACTAACTGTATGTACTTGTTGTTTACAGGCTATTGCCAGCATGAATCCACACCAAGAAGCACCTATGACATTTCTATGGGTTATTAATCCAAAGATAAATTGATTATCCATAGCCAATAATTTTAATCTTCTAAGTCAGTCACACCTTCACACTTGTGACCTATAATTCTGCAACTTATACACGCGATTTGGACCTTAAAAGGGTAGAAATACAAATATGAAAATTCATTGAAAACTAATCCCTTTTTTTTTTCATTTAATCCAGCTGAAAAGGGCTGAAAAGATGTTTGATTTTTTTTAAATAGAATACTTTACAGACAAAATAAATTAAAATCAACACCAATAATACTACTGTAAATATGAAACAAAACCTATGATAAATGAGTAACAAGTAAGTGTGAAATATTTCTGTAAACCAAGCAAAAATGATTACAATACTAATATGATAAACCGAATCAGAACACAGGCTAAATCCCAACAATCATAAAAAAAGTTATCGAAACGTTGTAATAAAAATAAAAAATGTCCGTATAAGGTCAACAATTGTTTTATTTATTAAATAACATTGGTTTAAAAACAAAGAAAGGAGGTACTATGTCAAAAAGGTGTAAAATAAATAACAGGATCTCCAATATATTGTGAAATTCACCGTAGCTGCAAATCTAGACAAAGAAATATAAAATTGAAAGAAATGTAAAAATATAAAATAAGGCAAATGGAAACCAATATTCGTATCAAAAACTGTATATGTAAATATTGCAAATACAGCAAAACCTGTAAATAGCTTTATTTATATGTGTGTGTGTGTTTATATATATATATATATATATATATATATATATATATATATTAATGTAACAAGTGGAATTGTAAATTTGTAGGCTCTTGTGAGCGCTGTTCTCTCACAGGCAGAACCTTTCTGGAGAGACGGATAGGGCTACCACATTTGGGGATACCTCTTCCTCTCTCTCCGTTTTTGAACTAAGGTTCCCACACGCCGAAGGCACCTTCGGCCTGTTTTAAGAGGGCGTATGTACCGGAGTCACAGACATACGGTAACAGCTGTTCTCTGTTCCCATAGGTTGGAACTGTCGGCCAGCTGGTTCGAGGCACGGAGAACGAAATGCTGCGTCCCCACAGCAAATACCTCTCCCACTATCCAGGGAAGGGCGTGGGACAAGTACCAAGCGCCCGACCAACCTGATGCAGGTTTTCTAGGGTTTTTCCTGCACCACTTTTAGGCGAATTGCCGGGTAGGGTCCTTAAACTACAGCCCGGGGGCTCTAGTTAACCCTTGGCTGCTTTCCTCTGCCCTTCCGCGTTCCCCGTTTCAAAACTCTTCCTACGCTATTAAAGGGGAGGTGCCACCACGTGGATTACCCTCATGTAGCCTGACACTCTAATAAAAAAATTGTAAATGTATGGTCGCTAAAGACCTAAAGAAAACATAAAATAAACAATTTTTTTTAACATAATTATACAAAAAATAATAATTGTTAGTAACAAATGTTTTGTCATTTAGAAAACAAAGTCATTTACAAAATGTTATCAACTTTGCTCTTAGCTGGTAAATTTTAAGCGTTTCGTTGCTAATGGCACATTAGCGTAAACTCTTTCCCATTAAGTGTCGAAAGCGTTGTCCAGTGGAAGAACAAAAGAAACCTGCATCAATTGGAAGCCATTTACGTACGTCATGGACACATGCCACGGCAGTATTGATCACTTCTGCTGTATTAGAGGTTCTCTTTTTGATGAAGTACGCGGACGACAATAACTGACGGACCGTTTAATTATCTGCGAGATTGAACGACGTTTCGGCTACGACTACTTGCCGTGGCTGAGATAAGGAGCGCCGTGGCTTTGTCTGCTTGTGTGCGCGTGTGTCGAACAGCGCGAGCTAAGATCCTCGGTAGCAGCGCGCGGCGGCATTGTGTGCTCTGGGAAAACAGCCAGGAGGGATCCTCATCTGCAGAATAAAGGGGATGTAGCGATCATTAGACGCAGCTGCGTGTAGCAGAAGTCGCCAAGAAACAACTGCACTGGTCAAAACTTCTCCACGGACCGTCACCGTTTCAAATATTCTCATTATTCTACTCGGATATCTGCGTTAAATTATTTATTACTCATTAAAAAATTAAAAAAACACGCCTCAGATATTTAATAATAATAATAATAAAGATAGCCAAATACAGACAAAAGAAGTGATGATACAAATACCACACAACGTTTAATCCTTTTAACGATAACTTCCTTAGGAAGTTAAAGACGTTTTAATGTTTTATGGGCGTACAACGGATATTAAAACGTTCTTTTCGAATTAAAAAGGAATTTCCCGCAAGTCACAGTGCAATACAGGTTGATGTATTGTTGATACTTCCGTAGACCTTGCGCATACGGTAAGAGTTGTCCGCTATTCCCATTGGAATAGTCGGCCAGCTGCCTCCTGAACTGGTCGAGGCACGGAGAAGGGAATGCTGCGTCCCCACAGCAACCTCCTCTCCCACTATCGGAAGGGCGTGGGACAAGTACCCAATGCCCGACCTACCCGATGCAGGTTTTCCTAGGGTTTTCCCTGCATTTCTTTAGGCGAATGCCGGGTAGGATCCTTAAAATATAGCCCGCGGGCCCCTAGTAAACCCTTGGCTACCTTCCTCTACCCTAGAAAAACCTGCATCTGGCATTGGGTACTTGTCCCACGCTTTTCCGATGGCGGAAGAGGGGTTAGCTGTGGGGTCGCAGCTTGACTAGTGCCTTGACTAGTTTAGGAGGCAGCTGGCCGACTATTCCAATGGTAACAGCGAACAACTCTTACCGTATGCCAAAGGTCTGCGACCCAGGAACATACACCTCTCAAGACAGGCCGCGGTGCCTCGGCATGTGCGAACCTTAGTTAAAGAAACCAGAGAGATGTGAAGGCATCCCCAAAGGTAGCCTCCGCCAGAGCTCCGGAATATTATTAAAATATTAGACGTGTACTTTTTCTCATCCGGAACTTCACCTGCAACAGCACAGCTGGCCATGGCAGGAACAGAATGGGGTTGAAGCACATCAGGCCATCAGCAGAAATCGCTGCTCTCCTTTCAATACAAATATATTAAAAAGGAAAGGAAGGTTAAAGATAAAGGTTATTAGAAACACTGAAGTGTAGTAAGTCCAGGAACCTTCACAACTGTGACAAGACTGATTTTAGAGTGGCTTTACTACGCTCCAGAAAATTATCTTTGGACCCACCAAAACAGGGACAGATACACCCACGTGGTCGGTGGTGGTGGTGGGGGGAATCCAAGCTGGATAATACTAGCTTGTTGCTGAGTCTGCATTGAAACCCAAGACGGGTTAAAAACTGTCGATCTTGTTATTCAGTTTGAATGGCTTCCGATCTACTAAGGATAAAAGAAGGAGAAATCAAAAAAAAATAATACAACTATATGACAAGTAGATAAATTAGTTGAAGCAAAATGCACGAAATAAATTTTTCTCTTCTTCTTCTTTGGATTTTCCCCCCTTTAATAGGTTTGCCGTCTTCAGTTTCCATTTAAGTCTGTCGTTCCAATATCCCTCTTCCAAATTTCTATCTTCCATTATGGTTTTCACATGGGTTTTCCCACTTTGATCTGGGTCTGCCCCGTTTATTTTTTTCCCCAGGAGGTGACCATTGGTATATTTATTTTGGCCATCTTCCATTTTCTATTTATTTGTATGTGACAATACGATTTAAGGGTTTGATTTTCAATCCTTTTCACGACAGACGTGGTTACGTTAATTTATTTCCAAATGGAACTCATTTTCTAATTTTATCTTGTCTTGTTTTCTTTTGAAGACTTTTCCTCAGATAATCGAATTGTTCTAATTTTGTTCTTTTGTAATTCTGTCAGGGGCCAAGTTCAACTTACCATAACATTGAATGTTCTATATTATTTTTGTTTCCTTTGTTAAATTTTTATTCCAAATTATTCCGTGTTAAATCTTATTCTTTGAACATTGCAATTTTAGTTTGTATATCTCTTTCGCATGTTCCTACAGTCCTAATTATTGACCCCCAAGTATTTTTTTTATTCTTCCTGTTTCGAGTGTTATGTCTTCTACATATTTTCCTAAATTCTTCTAAATTACTTAATTTTTGATAACGCCTGAGTCTTACTTTTCTTTATTTTCACTTCGGATTGTGAAGGTGGTGGATGGTGCGCGAGATACATTTTTGATGTTGGGAGAATATTTGCATGTTTTTCGTTGATTCGATCCAGGGGGGGTGGGGGGTGGGGGTTCGCTGCCTACCTAAGGATTGTCCACGTTGTAACCTCGAAATTGTAGGTAACAGTACAAAAGGTACCCAATGTTTTTTAAACAGAAATTTTTGGACAACCAACGAGAATGATCGGGATTTTCTACATTGGTTAGAGGAAAATAATTTTTTTTTAAAAAGAGGTTCCGGAGACAAATGAACGGTATTAGGTGGTTTTTTCAGACTCAATTTAGGAACGTTGAATATGTTACTGTTCCGCTTTTTCGCAGATACGAGGACACAATTGCTTTATTGAACACGAAAGCCGCACCTCGTTGTTTCATACTGGCGGGCACGTCCGCTGGATTAAAAAATAATGAGGTTTCGCAATACAATGAAATTAGAGGCGGTTGAGTTTGGATATTTGACGTGGGAGAGGACAGGGGGGGGGGTAGTATTTGGGGAGGTACAAGACTGGCGACACGGCGGGGGGGGGGGGGACACTCGCCATTTTGGAAAGAGAATCAATAATCAACGTAAAAACTACTCGTGATTATCCACGAGAAACACACGTGATATTGTATTCGTTAAGATGTAATTAAACCCCCTATTTATGTGTAACTGTTGTAAAATACAAAGATGTGCTATACATAATTGGGTCAGTACTGTACACAAAAATTTGAATCTAAAAAACGACTACTAGAGCGGTTACAACAACCAACTGACAACCGAAGACTGAAGAGATGCTGGCCAATAGACTGCAAAAGAAACTGAGGTGGCGTTGTTGGACCCTCACCTCTCCACGTCATAAGTACAAGACATTTTTATTAAATTGTACATGCTATCAAATTAGCTTAAAGATCGTATGTAATCTGATTGCTTATAAAAATGTATTAAACATATATATATATATATATAATAATAATAATAAAGGACTCCTCTGTTCCTCAGCCAGCACATTGACCTGGAGAATATTCAAATTCTGATTGTCAATCACAATATATATATATATATTAATATAAACTCTTAAATTTTAAAATGAAATAAATTAAGTCTGATTGAAAATAATGAATGAAAAAGGATAGCCAAATACTAGACAAAAGGGGTGATAATATAAATACCACACAACAACGTTTGTGCCATTCGTCAGGTGCTAAGAAGAGCCTAGAGAGACATAACTGCACTCAAAAGAAGAGAGTTATCAACTGGCAATTGCAGTTGTGTCACTCTAGGCCCTTTCTTAGCACCTGACGAAAGGAACAAGGATCCCAGAAACGTTGTGTGGTATTTATATTATAACCCCTTTTGTCTGTATTTGGCTATCTTCATTATTATTAATTTTATTTTAGTCAGACGTAAAATGTTTACATTGCGGATAACGAAATTATTATTTAAACAAATGCTTTGGACACAGATGAAAAATTATAGACGATAAATAATGAAATTGTTCTCATGTTAGTTGATTTTAGTTATTAGACATCGTTTCGTTCGTTCCATATAACAAGAATTGTATCCTAAATAATTAATTTTGTAAATAACACTGTGTTCATCTTAAGTGATAATTTTGTCCTTAGTATTTTTAACTAAATTTTGTGTTATTGGAGGTTTTAAAAATAATCTGAATGCAATAACTATTAAACAAGTATTTTAAATAAATTGTTCCCTTCCTTATTAATTGGAAATTTAATGTTGGTTCATTCTTGAGATAATAATTCCCTTGTCTCCAGAAGTTTTAACAGGGAAAATACTGGAAAATAAATATAAAACATGACAATAGTTACATTTCAACCCAATAAACAACATAACATTGATTCGATTATTATTATTATTATTATTATCAGTTGACAAAACTCAAAAGCCTATTTTTTTTCCGGTAGAGATATCATTACTAAAACAAGATAAGTGATCAATAATTTATCTTCTTCGGCCGTACTAAATTATTCCGCCATTTCAAAAGTCTTTTGACTTTTGTCAACTGACCAGTACAGTTGTGTCTCGCTCTAGGCTCTTCTTAGCACCTGAAGAAAGGGAACAAGGATCCCAGAAACCCCCCGTCGTGTGGTATTTATATTATCACTATTTTTGTCTGGCTACCCTTTTTTTATTATTAATTTTCAATCAGAGGTCATTATTTTTTTTCAATTTCCACGATATCTGTCGGGCGAGTTTGAACTTGCAAATTAATCAGTGTTTACATCTGATGTGTGGACGTATACAGCTGATGGTAGCACTATTTCTGTCACATGTAACCTTAAGGTTTGAAAGCTCCTCAGTCTGTACAACGAGGTTGTGTAATTTACGTAGGAAAGGTTCATCAAAAGTTGGGGTTTTTGACTCTTGTCAACTCATTATTATTATTTTTATATACACTCCTCTTATTCACCCGTTCTTTCTGGTAGTGTTTACCGTGCATTGTAACTACCTCTAAGTGTTAATTGTAAGGCCTTGCACGAGAGAGAGCCGCTTAATTTAAGAGTCGTGTGAAGCTGACTTCTCTCTCTCTCTCTCTCCATATAATGCGATAAATGAACGTGTTACGTAACAAAGCTCGCTGTGTATTCTATTTGACGACTGATACGTTGGACCATTAGCTGACAATCCAGAGATTGGGGCGCTGGCTGTTTAATATCCTTCTTTATGCCGGCGTTGATCAATCTCACGGACAGTGCGCTCGCTGGGCGGCCATTCCACGCAGTCATTCGCCACAAAGACTCGCTTTGTTCGGTTCCCCAACTCTCCCTTGTACTGAAATTCCGCAAGTTCCACCGCAGCCGTCCTTGCTCTAACCCTCGCTGCAGTTCCTTTGTCGTTTCTTTGCAGGTTGCCAATCGGTTTATTCAGAGAGAACTTGCTGTTGCGGCTGGCTCCGACATTCTTAATAAACGGGAAATCAGAACACAATTACAGTCAATTACGCTGAATAATTAACAGACTGCTGTATCAATATTATCATTAATGAAACAAGATCATTTCTATTGAGACCACCTCGTTCTACAGAGTGAGGAGCTTTCATCCCTTAAGGTACATTTACATCTGACAGAAATAGTGCTATTGTAATAGCTACCATCAGCTATATATATAGACACATCAGATGTAAACACTGATTGAAGATTAATAATAATAAAAAGGGTAGCCAAATAAGACAAGTATAGTGATGATATAAATAACACACAACAACGATTCTGGGATCTTTGTGCCTTTCGTCAGGTGCTAAGAAGAGCCTAGAGCGACACAACTGCACTCGTCCGTTGACAAAAGTCAAACGCCTTTTGAAATGGCGGAATAATTTAGTACGGCCGAAGAAGACAAATTATTGATCGCTTTTCTTGTTTTATTAATGATATTGATAAAGGAAAAAAGCAAAGGTTTTTGAGTTTTGTCAACTGATAATAATAATAATAATAATAATAATAATATTCCAAACAATTTTTTTTATTGGGTTGAAATGTAACTATTGTCATGTTTTATATTTATTTTCCAGTATTTTACCCTGTTAAAACTTCTGGACACAAGAGAATTATTATCTCAAGAATGAACCAACAATAAATTCCCAATTAATAAGCCCGGGAACAATTTAACGTACTAAGCATTTTTTAAAACGTCAAACATAAGACTTGTTTCATAATTATTGCCTTCAGGTTATTTTTAAAACCTCCAATAATACAAAATTTAGTTAAAAATACTAAAGGGCAAAAATTAACATTTCAGATAAACACAGTGTTATTTACTAAATTAAGTGTTTAGATTGCAATTCTTGTTATATGGGGCAAACGAAATGATGTCTAAAAAGTAGAATCAATGAACATGAAAACAATATGAAATTTATCGTCTAAAATTTTTCAGCTGTGTCCAAAATATTTATTTAAATAATAATTTCGATATGCGCAATGTAAAGATATTTAAGTCTGACTAAAAAAAATATTAATAAAGATAGACAAAAGTCAAATGATAACAGTTTTGTGAACCAATAATAATAATAAGAATAATAATAAAAATAATAAAAATAAAAATAATTAAAATAATAATAATAAAAATAATAATAATAAAAATAATAATAATAAAAATAATAAAAATAAAAATAAAAATAATAAAAATAAAAATAATTAAAATAATAATAATTAAAATAATAATAAAAATAAAATTAATAAAAATAATTAAAATAATAATCATTAAAATAATAATCATTAAAATAATAATAATAATAATAAAATAATAAAAATAATAATAAGAATAAAAATAATAAAAATAAAAATAATAAAATTAATAATTATTAAATTAATAATAATAAAAATAATTAAAATAATTAAAATAATAATCATTAAAATAATAATCATTAAAATAATAATCATTAAAATAATAATCATTAAAATAATAATCATTAAAATAATAATGATAAAAATAAAAATAATTTAAATAATTAAAATAATAAACATTAAAATAATAAAAATAATAATAAAATAATAAAAATAATAATAAAATAATAATAATAATAATAATAATAATAAGACATGAAAATGGTTAATATTCAAAACAATGTTATTTTCTTTATAGGGTTGAAATGTAACTACTGCCATGTTTTATTTTTATTCTCCAGTACTTACCCTGTTAACTTCTGGACACAAGGGAATAATTATCTCAAGAATGAACCAACAGCATATTTTAAATATATTTGTTACATGTGTAATTTCCTATGGCAGTATTTTTTTTCATTTATTTATTTACAGTCGTGTCAACTTCTCAGGGCATTAGGGACTCATAGACAGTATTTTTTTTTTTAGTAAGGGTTGTTATAGAGTTTAATACACTTGTAAGGTCAATTAGTTGTACTTCTATTCATATGTCCAGTTATTAAATTCATAATTTATTTTGCCCCTGTGGTAAGGCAACTCTCAACGTAAGCGAAAAGACGTACGTATATAGTGATATTATTTAAATGTGTGACATGTGTTCATTTTAATACTTTTCTAAGTCAAGCTTAAATGAAGGAAAATCGTAAGGTATATTATAATATATTTGAATAATTAATTGTGAAAATTGATGGGATTTATTCAGTGGAGAAATTAGTATGTGAATTTTTTTTTAATTCGCTGTTAAATTGGTTTCCTAAGTCATGAATCTCTTCTGCAGCCGTACTGAATTCTTCCGCCATTTCCGTTATGGCATTATGTACGTTTATCGTATTTATTTTGAAAGCGTCTCAGCAGCCAATCAGGGTTCAGTGTTTATCTCTCGTAAAGGAAGTCTGTAATATTTCTCGTCTGAAAACTGCTCCTGTTGTAGAGCGTAATATTCTATGTGGAACTGATTATACGAAATTTAGCTTAACGATGCCGTAGAAATTGATCATCAACTGTAGTATATTTTATTTTTTTCAAAAAATAATATGCACTTTTTTTTCTCACATTTCTTCTGCTGATATCTCCAAAATGGTCGGTCGTACACTAATATGTCGTAAAAAAATGAAGTTGTTGAGAATTTAATTCTCTTTTCAACGCATTATCTTGTTTTAGAAACCCGTTAATAATTGCCGATAGTATATATTTTTTTTCTGGCTGGCTGCGGCCAAAATATCAATGACTTCTCTTCATTTTACGTAAGTTATTATTTGAGAATCAGTTCTTAAAAATATTTCAATGGTGTTTCGCGTTTTTGTTAACAACGGACCTTCCTGTTCGCGTCCAACAAGATCAGACAGTTGTCGTAACAGTGGTAAATTTCCATGGAGGCACTACACACAGGGTATCCGTGCATGATTTACCGTGGTATATTTTACGCCGAGGAGTGGACAGGTCTGTCACAAGAAGTAACACCAGCAGCGGCAGTTTTAAACATTCCCTTCGTGAAAAAAATAATAGTGGAACGGGGTAGAGCAGGACGTGTCGTCTCGCCTGGCATGTATAAGTGATGAATGCGCTCGTAGTTGGCGACACTGCAAAGGCGTGGAGTAATTTATCTGTGATTTGCTGCAGGAACTTCCACACTTCCTGGATGATACAGTCGGCCAAGTGCGTCCGTTCGCAAATATAAATTCATTTTGACGGGGAAAAAAAAGGAGCGTCATACTCCGATACATGGAAGCTTTACTCTTGTTATGCGCTTAAAAACATAATTTTCCCTTGGAGTTCTTTAACAGATCTAGCCGAAACTCTTGTATCATCAGAGATTTCTTTTGTTGTTGCCGGGTGTAATTTATTTCTGTTCATCACGGTTAAGAGTGGAAAGAATGTAGACTTTAAAAATGAAAATGTAGAAAAATTAATTAAGGTCTTCACTACGGAATTAAAAATCGTGAATGTTACACGAATATAATCGTCACAAATATCAGGAAATTGTCGATTCATTTCCAGAAGAATACCCGGAAATTGTTATTGATTCTATTAAAACTAAATTACAGAAGTTAAATAATAAACATAGCAGCCTATTAATACGAAAGAAAATTAATTATTAAAATTTAAAACGTAATAAACTTAAATTTTTGGATGTTTTAGTCTAATAATTATAATAAATAATACTATAGTTTCCAATTGGGATAAAAAATCCAGGTATTCAGAAAGGGTCCTTAAACCACCCATTTCCGCACAAAATAGCCATGTTTTATGATCTAGTAGATAAGACAGACATCATAGGTATTATAAAGATATCGGTGACTTTTTTTAATAGCCTTCTTATTGATTCTATTAATAATAAATTACAGAAATTAAATAATAAATATAGCAGCCTATTAATCCAAAAAAAATATTAATTATTCAATTTAAAACGTAATAAACTTACATTTTTGGATGATTTAGTCTTGATTTAAAATAATACGATAAAAACACGTATTTAAAAAGGGTCCTTAAATCACCCATTTCCGCACAAAGTAGCCATGTTTTATGATCTAGTAGATAAGACAGACATCATAGGTATTATAAAGATATCGTTGAATTTTTTTAATATCCTTCTTATTGATTCTATTAATAATAAATTACAGAAATTAAATAATAAACATAGCAGCCTATTAATCCGAAAAAATAATAATTATTAAATTTAAAACGTAATAAACTTAAATTTTTGGATGTTTTAGTCTTGGTCTAAAATAATAAATCAATTTCCAATTGGTAAAAAAAATCCACGTATTCAGAAAGGGTTCTTAAATCATCCATTTTTTCGCAGAAAATAGCCATGTTTTATATTCTAGTAGATAAGGCAGACAAATTGTCTCATTATAGATATTTTAAAAAGATAACCTTGACTAAATTGTTAATATTCTTTTTCTAAATTCTTAACAGAAAAAAAATTAATTACATATCGATTGCCAAGAGATCTGTTTACTTGGCTGACTAAATTATTAACTGTAATTATTAGATTGAAATTATATTACGCAGAATAAATACAGTAACTCTGAAGTACATTAAAACTCAAATATAAATACAGAGCAAATCTTTTACTTCATGGAATTTATGAGGCTGACTGAAAAGATATAATATGAAAAGGTCTTTGGATAAATCCCACTCTACAAAAAAAAGGGAGAGAGAGAGACACAGAAACAAAGGGCATCTCTGAATATAAAAAAAGAAGCGTATTGTAGCTACATTTAAGTGAATGTAAATCCGTGATGTTTATTCGGAATTCTCCGACCGTGAAAACAGTCAAAGAAGCTTGAGTAACGTTACTCGCAATTTTTAGGGAACGAAATAAAGATTAAAAAAAAAAGGATTTAAAGTGACGCAGGTTAAAAGTTATTTCGAAGGGAAATGACGAATTTCTGACCGCAGGCTCATTCTGTTCGACATGAGGTTGATTTCGTTACGTTGCTACACAATGTAGAGGCTATTTTTTTTAATGATGTTTTTCCTCGCGCCTTGATACGATGGTGCTCGATGTTTTAATCGAAAATTCTGGGGAACCTTCTTCGAATTCAAATCCTTTTCATTTTCTAGGTTTCATACGAAAAAATCGGTTAATTTCATAATTGAAATAAAATATGCAAGGAAATTAAGTAAATTTTCATAAAACTCTGACACGAGAGTCTGAAATATGGGGGTTATTTAATTATACTATACCTAGTTTAAGTGAGTGGAATAGAGAGTTTCGAAACAGAACAACAGTATTATATACGGATTTACTTAACTTCGATCTGTATTTTTTTTATTTAATCTACAAATGGGCAGTTTTCCCGGTGTTAAATGCATGAAATAACAATTCAATTATAAATTAAATAGGGAAAGTTACAATAAAGAAAAATAAAGTAAATTAATGTAATTATTTTGAAATATAAGCTAGGTTTAGGGACATTATTTCAACTATAAACACATGTATATAACATGATATTAATTAAAGGTGAATTTTGAAAAAGTTAAAGAAAGAATTAATATAGTCCTGGGCTTGAAAAGAAGAAAAGTGTAAATATATCTTAGCCAGAGATTAAATAACTATTTCACTATCTAAGGAGACAGGGAATGTAATTTATTATAACTATATATTATTTAGCTGGATGCTGTATTTCTACGGTTTATATAACTGTAAAATGTACGATTGTTATTATAAGTTCTTTACTTGTATGTAGTTCATTAAGATCTCTCCGTAATAATTTAAATAGATTATTTTATTTTTTAATGTGAGTACGAAATTGAAAATACAAATTTTCATCGTACATATATTTATAAAAATTTAATTAATAAATTGAAACTATCTAGGCTGGGTGTTGCTTGATTAAAGGGGTGTTTATTAAATAATAAATTAATCACCGCCTAAACTGTTTGTATATATATATATATATATAAATATTTTAATATGAAGTTCCATTTTCCTCACAACGTGACTGTTATTGAAATGACGCGTTTTTTTAACATCAAGATTAAATCAGTGAGGTTAGAGTAACGAACAAATTATTTCATTAATGATCGCACTGCGATTATATTATTAAATATTATTATTGTTATATAATTTTATATTATTATTACAATATTATACGGCAGTCTACCCTTAATTTATATTACATTTGCAAAAATTCTCCTAATTGAAAAAAAAATCCTTAATGGAGGTCTGGAGAATTTTAAAAGAAAAGATAATAACAGCAAACTAAATAGGTGTATTATTTATAGTTACTCGGTTATAGATTTAGATTTATTATTAGTCTTCGGTCGAGGAAAAAGGATACGTCTTAGTATAAGATTACAAGAAAAGAATAAAATAATACAATTACAAAGTTTAAAAAAACAAACATTGCACTTTACAAAAAAAATATATAATTTAAAACAACGTTAAAGGTAAAACAATGTAACAGTAATTATAGGAAAGTCTTTTGAAGGAATACAACGTTCCACCACCGCCATAAGGTATGATTCTCTAACATCCGATTGATAAGTATGAATTATGAAAAATTTTGTCGATAACCAGGTGACATAAACATATTTCAATTACATCATTTATGTATATTAAAAATTAAGTATTGTGGCTACTAAAAAATAATTTATTCAAGATGAAATAATTTAGAAACGTGTGACCGAAGGACTGCGTTAATTTATTTATATTGTCTGCCTACTTAATTTTTGTTGGGACTGTTCTTTAAATAAATTGTTATATATAACTGAATGTGAACAAAATTAAAGGTAGTTATTTTATCTTAATGTATTGAAATCAATAGTCCGCTATATATTCCTTAATACTTTACATTTACTCGGGATACGCGAAAAAATAAATAAACTAGTATCGGAAACACTTTTCCGAGGATTATTAATCACGAGATCGAATTTTGATAAATTAATGAATCAAGTTTAATGAGCTTTGTTGGTGATAATCCCGCTAAGCCTTGTGGGATTACGGCAACAGTGTCTTAAAGCGTTTAGTCCTGCTTGTTCGTACAACTTTGCCCATATACAGTCGACCGAGAGTCTCTAGAGCGTCCTTCGTAATATTACAGCAACTGCAACTGGAGCCAAGTAGTTGTCAACGCCGTTATGAAATGTAACCATTAGTTAATAACTATATATATTTACTGTTTGTTACGCGTGGACTAGTAAAGTTCGGAACTTCGCTGATAGTTTTTCGCTGTTGTAATATTTGCTTTCAATATTTTTTTATTCCTCGAAAGTTTCCACAAATAAATAAATAAATGGTGCATATTTACTGAGAATACCGCAATATAAATCCGTTACACAAAGCTTAATATAACGGTTAATAAAGGCACATAGGAAACTAGGACAATACCTACTATGCATCACGCTCATTAAACAGAGAACTTTCAGTGATACACTCTACCTTTATTTATAGACGTGCACATAGAAAAATAAAAAAGTGCATAAAGGAATCCCTCAAAATTGTTACGTAAAATTTCCCACAAACAAAACTGACGAAAAAATTGTTTATTCGCTTAATGTACAATTATTGGTGGTCGCGCCTGAAAGTAGGCCTCCAAACACACTTCCTGACACTGCGCAAAGCGTTTATGTATAAGTTATTCCGTAAGGCTCCGCTATCTTCGAATGTAAATTTTCTTCTTCTGAAGGTAGGGTCCATTTTAAGTCCAAGTTGGCATTTAACGCCTTAAATTTCCAATAACATACGGTAACTGTCCGTTACCAACATTTTAATTTTTATCGAGAATACTGATGTTAATGCTTTAATCACTATTCGAATCCCACATTTTCCAGCGTGACATTTAAAATAGATTTACACGGAACTGCTCACCCATTGCAACTGCGTCAATCAATACAGTTGTAACTGTCAAACATATTAATAACCCTAAAATCCCTGAACCAGTATTCTCATTAATTTTTCTGAATTCTTAAATAAATTAAAAATTACAATACTTGTTAGAAATTTGCAATCATATCATTAAATCTAATAATTAACTCTCGAATATTCTCGAGCTTCATTAATTTTAAAACAGCATAATTTAAAGCAAATGTGTTAATAATAAATTATTTGAAAATTACAATAATGAGCTGTTTAATTTTCGTTTCAAGTAGAATATATTCAACTTTATTTGGTGAACTCTGTGAGGATTAAGAAAATTCTTGTTGATTAAGTTTTTTCTCGTTTCAAAGACTGAAAGTTTCAAACAACAAAAACCTTTGGCATGTGAGATTTTTAATTAAGTTAAATTCCTGTAAAAATTCAATTTTATATTACGTCACATTAAAGTCAAGGTCTTTAGTAACTTAACTGTATATTACATTTAACTTACATAATTTTTTTTTTAATTTTAATTAATGTTTATGACTAACATTGAGGAGACATACAACTTGCCATAATCAAAACTTTAAAAACGGTGTGAATTAAAATATATCTAAAAATAGAAGGCGACAGATTATAACGCCAAGAAAAATGAGATTTGAATTTTTTTTCTTGTAATTTGGTATCACTGAGATGATGATTGATTTCATATTACGTCGTTTATATGTATATAAATACACATAATTCAACAACGTATGCAACATGCTGAAAAATACATCTGAAATGAAGGCTTAAGACTAACATTTGAATGCTAAAAATTACATGCGAAATGAATACGTATTCCACATTTCGTTTGCATTCGAAACTTCAACCCACTTTTAAAAATCTGCCTGTTACTGACGTGAGTATTTCAGGAGTTAAGCTTATACATACAACATGAGTTGCAGACTAGATGTCGACCAACAGTAGAATAAAAATGTTATTTGCCAGTACTTGAAAGAAAAAATTACTAGAAAAATGTGTGTTAATACAGGAGTATAAAGACCGTCTAAAACAAAAATATTATTAGAGCACACTTGAAGTTTTTTTTAATACGAAAAGTGCGTTTCAGAATGTAAATGCTGAGAACGAAATTTAATTTTGACGGATTAAACTCTTCACTGCCTTGGAAACTGAATGAGATCAAATTGGTAGCGACATGTGTTTTTTTCCAAGCTCACATTACGACATGTCTAATAGTATTGAATTTCAGGTGACTGTTTACTGGTGTTATGAACAACGTATATATATATATATATATTGTGGTATTCACTTTAAATGAAATAATAAAATGCCAACACGTTGTGGCCAAATTTTGTAATATTCCAAAAACTATTAGAAAGTTAACTAGATTTTTACCTTTAAATTAAACCAAATTATTTTAAAGACATAACAAGATTTTTTAAAATACAATTTCAATTTTTACATTGAATTTTGTACATTTAATGTTTTTAACAAATGACGAAAAAATTGTTTATTCGCTTGATATGTACAATTATTGGCGGTCGCCCCTGAAAGTAGGCCTTCAAACACACTTCCTGATACTGCGCAAAGCAAAACTTCAGGGTTGTTTACAGAGTCTCTAATAATGACAGTGGTTTCCAAAGTTATAATAGAAAAATACAAATTTAAACTACAGTACCAAGAGAAAAATAATCTAACAAGAAAAAAACTAGAGAATCTATAGAAATCTGACGCCAAATATAAAGGTTTACAAAATCAGGTTTTTACATACCATTTGTAATTTAGTACAGCCCTGGTTCCGGTTTGTACACTCCACAGTTATTTTAATTTTAAAGAAAAATATTTTATTTACAGGCCACAGCACTGATTGGCCAGTTCGTTTCACCTCACAAAAAATTCCGGCGCCTCTCTAACAGTTCAGTTTTCCATTATTACATACTCTGAATGCGACCACCACTGGTCGGTCTCCTCCCCGATATAACAGACTGACCTGACCACTCTGGTCAGCGCTCCCAAAACACTCCGCCATGACTACACTCGTCAGACCCCCTCCAAACACTCTGCTCTGTTTTCCCGCCAAAGCTCTACTGTGTGTGTTCGCTTTTCGACAAAATCCTCTAGCAACCTTTACAGTGGCCATAATAATTACACCGAAGAGAATATTAAAGAAAAAAGAAGATATTATTAAATAAACTTGCATTATACGTTGGTTATCTCCACAATATTTATACACCTAAGCAACAAATAAACGTATATTAAGCTTGATCCATAATTAAGGGATTTTTTTTATTATTTTGCCCAAATAAATTATTTTCTTCCTTCTTTCATTGATTTATCAAATGCTATTTAGAAATATATATAGGTCATGAAACTGTGTAAAATACATTGGCGTACTATTATGAGTTTTCTGATATATTAAAGGAATTTTTCTCAAGACGTTTCTCCATAAATAGTATTATATAATGGTTCAGTGGATTAACTCCTCTCCCGCTATCGGAAGGGCGTGGGACAAGTACCCAATGCCCGACCTACCCGATGCAGGTTTTCCTAGGGTTTTCCCTGCATTTCTTTAGGCGAATGCCGGGTAGGATCCTTAAACTATAGCCCGGGGGCCCCTAGTTAACCCTTGGCTACCTTTCTTCACCCTTCCGCATCCCCCCTTTCAAATCCCTTCCTATGATATTAAAGGGGAGTTGCCCAAAGTAGATTACCCTCATGTAGCCTATTGTCCTAAAAAAAATATATATTTCTTCCCTTACTTCAATATAATTCCACTTATACAACATAAACACACAAAATGATGTGACTAATATCACCATGAAATTAATATAATTTACGTTTGAAGCCATTTTGGAACATATTTGTGAAGTTCTTGGAAACAGAATGTGTTTATTTCAGGATACTTAGACATTCTCTTTAAGTCACTCCGTTCAATTCGGAAGTTCGTTTTCTCGTAACTTATACCGACGTGGCTTGAATCACGAACGACGACGTCTCGACGAACATCCTCAGTTCGAATAACAAGCTCCGGGTTATTTTCCCTGCTCTTTGCTCCAGAAGCAAAGCACTATTCAAAATAGCCTGTCACTGTAAAACATGGAGCGTTATCCCGCTGGAATCCCGTTATTAATATTCCGTGTGCGGAGCCAGTAACCATCCATCTTGTTCAAGCCGCTCGTCTGGAGCGCGGCTAAGATATTCCATACTAACGCGTAAAGTCATATCGTCATTACAACTTTATGTAAAGGAGAGCTGGGATCAAAATCGCCCTACTATCTCTTCATTTACACGAATTCCATAAATCACTATAATGTGTGTCTTGATTGATAATGTTATATTAATACATTAAATTGCCCTAGAGTGGCAGGCGTTTCCCGGGTATTTATTTACCACCCTGGTTAATACAAGTATTAAACTCAGCGACTGCTATAACCACGGAATAGACACTAATATCAATCTTTCATACATTACTTTTATGTACACTCCTTCCACCACTACCACCACCACCCTACCGTAATAATAGCCGTTTAGACCCCCGCCCCCCCCCCACACACCCCCTCACCGATAGAGACGGTTGGTGTGTCTTGAACCGTCAATGTTTGTTCCTAGATCGTAAGTAACATGTGTTTAAAGTTTCGTAGAAATTAATCTACGAATGGAAACGGAAATTTGTTTCACCCCCTTCCACCCCGTCACTCCTAGGGGCTGAGCCAAATATTAATCAGTAGTGTAAATATCCGAATTAGACTCAGCGACTTCCATAACCCCAGTCCATGAATTTTTATGTAACTGGCTATCACCCACAACCCCCACAAACCCCCCACACCTAGGGGTTGAACTGCAACTGACTTAACTGACAGTCAGAATTAAGCTCACAGATATCTCTAACCCCGGATTTGACATTGTCGGTTGTTCACGTTTTTTTATGAAATGGTCGCTAAACCCCCCCTCACTTATTGGTTCTTTAAGGGGTTGAAATTATACACAAAAAAACATGAGGATAGGAACTATTAATCAGGTCGACTTTCAGAAGAAATTAATCGACGCTAATATCGGCCGATTTAGCATGCTTTTAAATTTCATCCCCGTTCATCCCTTGGGAGTTTCCAACCCAACAGTTGCAAAACGGTTGTTTTCGTTTTTTTTACTGATTTTGTTTTTTGTTCATTACAGTGTTACCGAAATGACTTAAATTTTATTGATATATATAAATAAATACAGAATCTGACTATTGAGAAAAATAATAAATAAATAAACATCAGCCAATTTTAAGTCATAAAAAAATAATTTATTAATGTAAAAATTAAACAACGTTTCTTCGCTTATTTGGCGACATAATCAGGTTCAAGTTTAAACAAAAAAATATTGATAGGTCAATCTCAGCTGACAGACGTGGCCGATTTTCGGTTTGAGCTGTCCATAATTTATTTTTCAAAATTTAATGTCACCAAATAAGCAACGAAACGTTGTTTAATTTTAGAATAATAGATTAGTTTTTGGTATTTACAAACTGGCTGATGTTTATTTATTTATGATCTAAATCGTAGTTGAAATAATTTTTTTTGACCTAAAACCACTGATTTTCAGAAGATTTTCTGGTCTTCTAGGAGAGATACGAAGGCGCTACCTTTGGGTATGTCTTTTCCCCTCCGTTTTTGAACTAAGTTTCCCACGAGCCGAGGCACTTCGGCCTGTTCTGAGAGGTGTATGTTCCGGGGTCGCAGACCTTGGGCATACGGTAAGAGTTGTTCGCTATTCCCATTGGAATAGTCGGCCAGCTGCCTCCTAAACTGGTCGAGGCACGGAGAAGGGAATGCTGCGTCCCCACAGCAAACTCATCTCCCGCTTTCGGAAGGGCGTGGGACAAGTACCCAATGCCCGACCTACCCGATGCATGTTTTTCTAGGGTTTTCCCTGCATTACTTTTAGGCGAATTGCCGGGTAGGATCCTTAAAATATAGCCCTGGGGCCTCTAGTTAACCCTTGGCTACCTTCCTCTACCCTTCCGCTTCCCCCCTTTCAAATACTTTCCTATGCTATTAAAGGGGAATTGCCCAATGTGGATCACCCTCATGTAGCCTGTTGCCCTAAAAAAAAAAGATTTTCTGGTCCGTAAAGTACTTTTGAAATTCTCCTTTAAATACAAAGTCACATTTAAAATTTCTCAAATCAGCGAATTTCAAAATCTATATGAAAAATAATTCTCATAAATAGAAAAAACTTTAACACCTGTAAATTTATAATGATTTTTGTCGTTGAAATCAATTAAATACTTTACAGTAAAACCAAATTTTGCTTTTAATGAAAAATTATTCTTATATAATTAATACTGTTCATATACTGCCATAATTAAATTGTATGTTGTATTGATTGTATTTGACGTTTGGGTATGTAGTTTAAAAAAACCTTTGTAAAACCGCTCCCATTTTACACGTAGCGACAGCTGATTGTGGCGTGACGTCAGAGATGTAACAGCTGACGGCGATGTTTGAATTTAACATTGGGTTTTTGTTTTTCTCCCTTAAAATTTCAATCAGAAATTAATTATATTATAAATGTAATTTAAGTTACATTACAATTTGGTAATTAGTTCAAATATATATATATATATATATATATATATATATATATATATATATATATATATGTTGGTATTATTTGACGAAATAAATTATCAAGTACTAATTGACAAAAAATATTGAAGCGAACATTTATATATGTAAAATTGATGTGAGATATACATTTAATTATTGTGTTTAATTAATTATGAACAAGTACCTAGCAAAATCAATCATAGAATGTCTACTGGGTTCAATGTTTTTTTTTTTGAATTTTGGTACTACAGAAACCATTTTGTTTTTTAAAATATTGGCCTGTCGCGGCAGTCTGACATCATTTAATTTACTGCACGATAACCACGACGAAAACAATTACATTCGTCGATGCCCCGGGGACAAATAAAGTTTGCAACGAGTATTTCTGGTCAGTATAACGGTTGCACAACTCTCGTCACAAAAATAAAAAAGGTCATCCGCCGACTTGTCGTGGTTACATTTTAATATTACTTTCAGAGTTACAGAAGATAAACAAAAAATAGTGATTCCTCACAAAACTTCAATCATTTAAATTAGTAAATAGTTGACTTTTAATAATGTATGTTAAGTGCCCTTTTTTTGGTTCGCATCTTATTTTGTTAGTATCAATACTTAAAAAAATAATGTCAGTGTGTACTTACTACATCGTGGTTGTGTTTTAGAAAGCCTGTATTCAGTCAAAAGAAGGCCACTTTGAACTTTCAACACACTTGTTAACAGAGCGCTCAGCCTAGTCAGTTGAATGTCATACAAACCGATCTCTGTAATTAATGATTTCTGGAACCCATGTAGCACACATTTCTCTTCTCTCGATAAGAGAGAATTAATTAATGAAAATTACCGCGTCCATTTTTATTGCACTCTCTCTCTCTCTCTCTCTATATATATATATATATATATATATTGTAACAGCGTTAAATAATAAATATTATGTATATAGTGTGAAATAAACGTAAATTCATTGACGTCATATTCCGCCGGTCACGGCCAGGGTTTCATTATTATTTAGATTATTCGGGTATTTTACTGACTTGGAAAAAATAAAATAAAACAAGGAAAAACAGAGGCAGGTTAAATAAATGAATTTTTTTAGGGCAACAGACTACATGAGGGTAATCCACGTTGGGCAACTCCCCTTTAATAGCATAGGAAGGGATTTGAAAGGGGGGATGCGGAAGGGTAGAGGAAGGTAGCCAAGGGTTAACTAGGGGCCCTCGTGCTATATTTTAATGGATCCTACCCGGCATTCGCCTAAAGAAATGCAGGAAAAACCCTAGAAAAACCAGCATCAGGTAGGTCGGGCATTTGGTACTTGTCCCACGCCCTTCCGATAGCGGGAGAGAAGTTTGCTGTGGGGTCGCAGCTTTCCCTTCTCCGTGCCTCGACCAGTTTAGGAGGCAGCTGGCTGACTATTCCAATGGGAATAGCGAACAATTGTTACCGTATGCCCAAGGTCTGTGACCCCGGAACATACACCTCTCAGAACAGGCTGGGGTGTCTCGGTATATGGGAACCTTAGTTCAAAAACGGAGAGGAAAAGGCATCCCCAAAGGTAGCCCCTTCGAAAAATATCGTCTAAAGGATGTAGAGAAATGGAGAAAGACAGAGAGAGAAGTAGTGTGCAAGAAACATTTTTCTCCTGAACTTATTGACGATTTTTCACGTCATCTCTTTAATCTAATTTGTTTGTCGCACACTTCCTCTTTCTTCTTGTTCTTTTTTGTTTTATTCGCTTGAATAAATCATTATTTTTCCCCTTATCTTCTAGACGATATTTCTCGTCATCTCTTTGACCTGCCTGTTTCTTTCTCTTTTTCCTTGTTTTATTTACTTTTTCTTTCTCACCTTACTACTTCAAGACAGTGGAATACCCGAATAATCTAAATAATGTAGTTAATGTCAACTAGTACGCTTATGACTCAGTATGTAACAAGATAAAATAGTTGTAATGGGAAAAACGACAACATTTTTAGAAAAAAAAAATAATATTGGAAAAATATGGAATAAAAAATTCATTTATTCGGGATTTAATTTTAAAGTTATTACAAAAAAAACCAATCATGACGTCAAAATATAAATAAAACCGTCATTAATTCTATTTTAATTAATTCACCCGTCTTTATTTTAATATAACTATTGAAACGTATCTTCCTTTAGTCATGATTATAAAAATAAAGACAAACAAAACTTTACGATAACGAGAAAAATATTATTCGATAATTCGCAAAAACGTCGATGGAAGACGTTTCGGTTGCTAACGGCAACACTGCATATTTGCATATTGGAAGAAATTAAGGAAACAAAGGACCTGTATAGAAAGGTTTTTATTCCAAACGACATTCAAGAATTAATTGCGATCCCCGGAAATATCTGACTTCTGCTGAACAATGGCGGGGAAGGAAAGTCAGCAGCCTTTCTCCATACGCTAATGGAAGGAAAGTTTCAAGTTCCAGTTCTTTTCGTAGTGTGTATGAGAAACTCGCACAGATGCATTCACAACTTATATCTATTATTATGAATTAACATATATTATTCACAAAAAATAACTAATTTGTCCGTTAAGGGTTTCCGTTTTTCAGCGTCATTACTGTGAAACTCAGATCCCTTGTATTACGATTTTTGAACACCAAAGAACCACATTAAGGCTCTTTGCATTTAGATTCCTTATCATACTAATTTCCTATTCCGAGATACAAAAGAAAAAGAATTAATAAAGCTTTCAAGAAAAAAGAAAGTTTGAACTTAGACCACTAAAAATCTCTGTATTGTACTTAGAAGGAAAGTTCTACAAAAAAAAAACTCTCTTAGAATTGATGTTCGTCTCATCAACGCGCTGAAGCTTGTGTGGGATAAAAGCGACGATGGAGGAAGAAGAAGAAACCCAGGGCGAAGAAAAAACTCCGTACAAGAGAGTCTAATTCGTCACTTTATCTTCCTTCCGATAATTGAATCGCGTGGTGGAGGACGAAAGGATCTGCTACCCTGCTGGTAGCTGCAGACGTCTTTATATCAAAGCAGAATACTACGCCTTATGATTACGTCATCTGGATAACGCGCAGCCATTTATTTATTTATTTAATTCATTCAAGGGTTGATAACTGGTCAAGGTACGGCGAGGGGAAAGCTGAGACCCCTCACAGCAACCCCCCCTCACGCGAAATCGTAAGGGCGTGGGACAAGTACCAAAAGCCCGACCTACCTGAAACAGGTTTTTCTAGGGTCTTCCCTACATCACTTTTAGGCTAATTTCCGGGTAGGATCATTAAACCATAGCCCGGAGGCCCCTAGTTAACCCTTGGGTATCTTCCTCTTCCCTTCCACAGTCCCTTTCTTATGCTACAAGAGGGGGAGTTGCCACTATGTGGATTACCCTGTACATAGCCTGGTTACACCTAAAAATAAAGACGTTTGCTAAATTTCCTGCCAGGGCGGGAAAAATCCCTATGAAGCTGCTGGTTTCCCCATGGAGGTTATATCAGACAAGGACAAGTATATTTTTTTTAAAAACAATTCCTTGTATTTAATTCCCATAATTTTTCTTAGGGCAACAGGCTACATGAGGGTGATCCACGTTGGGCAACTCTCCTTTAATAGCATAAGAAGGGATTTGAAAGGGGGAAAACGGAAGGGTAGAGGAAGGTAGCCAAGGGTTAACTAGGGGCCCCCCGAGCTATATTTTAAGGATCCTACCCGGGATTTGCCTAAAGAATTGCAGGGAAAACCCTAGAAAAACCGGCATCGTGCATTGGGTACTTGTCCCACACCGTTCCGATACCGGGAGAGGAGTTTGCTGTGGGGACGCAGCATTCCCTTCTCCGTGCCTCGACCAGTTTAGGAGGTAGCTGGCCGACTATTCTAATGGAAATAGCGAACAACTCTTACCGTATGCCCTCAAGGTCAGTGACTCCGGAACATACACCTCCAGGGTGCCTCGGCTTATGGGAACCTTAGTTCAAAAACGGAGATGAAAAGGCACCCCCAAAGGTAGCCCCTTCGTATCTCTCCTACAAGGTTCTGCCTGCGAGAGAACATCCCTAGCAGGTATTGCCTGCGAGAGAATAGTCCTAAATTATTAAAAATTAACCAATTTCACCTAACCTGAACGTAAACCAGTGAAAAGTTTTCATTTTTTTCCTCTGATTTCAAGAATGCGGCTACTTGAAACTAATCCACTTTGATTCCATCGCTTTATAAAAACAATTGAAGAAATGCGGTAGAGCGGGAAAAGGTGGTCAAGAGTTCGCCTCGGCCACTGTACTTCGTTGATCCTACCAGGATATTAGGTTACATCTGATGCTACAATTTGTGACGGGCTCTCGGTACTTGGCCCACGTCGTTCCGATGATTTAAAATATTTTAATTCAATAATATATCGTTATTAATAATACTAAATTTAATATTATAAAATTGGTGACGAGGATAAAATTTATCTGAGGAACATGTGACTGTTGAAATATTTTTATTACAATATATTTGTGGACTAAAAGGGTTCATCAAGTATACTTAATTATTAATTAGGTTGAAATAAATTTTCAAAGATTATGTTTAAAATTGTTATAGTAGTTTTTATTTTATTTTTGAAAGAATTAGTTACGTTGTTACAAAGGATCAAATCTCCGTGCAAAATAATTTGTAATAAAGAACTGAATGTACCGGAGTCTGCGATCTCCCGACTATGTAATTTTCATTACCGTGAATGCCCCAGTGTTTTATTTAAAATGTATACAATTCAATGGCGTCTGTGACACATTATTGAGTTTAGTTTCGCGTTAACTTTGCTTTGTTTAGACGCGTTTAATAATTTATATTGACTGGATTAAATTTGTTCCGATGGAGGAATAATGTCAGTGACATATTGACATACATATATATTTTTTTATATTTATGAGGACGGACAAAAAATATTTCACTGTAATTCTGATAATATGCAGTATCATATTTGGCCAGTAGTCTAGGAGATACAACATTTTTTCAAAACTTAATTTATTTATATCTATCTATATAATAAAAAAGGATGTATATTTGTATGTATGCATTTACGTTAATCTCCATAAACGCGTGGACAGGTTGAAACAAAAATTATAACACATATTCTTCAAAACATGAGAAACGGTACTGTGTGTGTGTGGGGGGTGGGGGGGGGGTGAGAAACCCCCTAGCATTCACGTGGAAAGAATTATAATTGAAAAATGTGATCATTTTATGTTAAATTACTGCGCGAAAAGAATACCGTGATACAGTACATGCGAGAGAGAGAGAAAGAGAGAGAGAGAGAGAGAGAGAGAGAGAGAGAGAGAGAGAGAGAGAGTGAGTGAGTGAGTGAGTGTGAGAGAGAGAGAGTGAGTGAGTGAGTGAGTGTGTGTGTGAGAGAGAGAGGGGGGGGAGAGAGGGGGAGAGAGAGGGGGAGAGAGAGAGGGGGAGAGAGAGAGAGGGGGAGAGAGAGAGGGGGGGAGAGAGAGACGACACTACGAGACGAACAAAATGAAATAGTTCCTTTTTCCGTAATGAAATAAAGCAGAAATATTTTCATTGAATAAAAAGTATAATCCAGGAATACTCCATCGAATAATAATAAAAACAATACGAAATACTTTACGAACCCTTGCTGAAAATGTAAGTTAATTTTCGTGTCACATCAGTGACTCCAATATGGCGACCATTTGTTTACATTGTAAATATGGCTACGAAGTTCATTAATCTTTCGTATTGTCTGAAGCCTGAAGGATTTATATTTGTATGTATGTATTTATATTAATCTCTATACATATTTAAACGCGTGGACAGATTAAAACAAAAATTGCTACACGTATTCTTTAAACGATAAGAAACGGTACTGTGTGTGTTGGGGGGGGGGGGAACCAGTAGCGTAAAGTGGTAATGAATTACAATTAAAAAAATGTGATCAATTTTGTGTTAAATTGAAGCGCGTCAAGGAATAATGACGTCACAGGACACGCCAGAAGTTACTAACGCGACGACACTGCACAAAAAAGCAAATAGATCCTTTTTTTCGTAATAAAATAAAGCAGAAATAAATTTGATTGAATATAAAGTATGTACTAATCCCGCAAAACCTCATTGGAATGATGATAAAAAAAGGAATACGAGGGATTATACGACCTGTGGAAGTAACTTGACTTGCTTGACTGACGTGACTTAAATATGACAATTTTGTGTGTACTGGAGGAGACGTAGAATGATGGTAAAAATCAATATCTAATATTTTTTAACCATTATAGTTTAATAGATTTTTAAGGTGCTAAAACTGACGAATTATTTCAAGTGAGATTCTTTAAATTTTTTTTTTGGATATATTTGTATATCAATATAATTTCACATATTTGATTATAAATGTGTAAAGAATGAATACCCGGGCAACGCTGCGCAAACCAAGCTGGTAATTAATAATATTGTGTTTTAGGACAAACGAAAAATCACACCGGACTAGGAAATTTGTCCTCGTCACGTTAATTTGGCATTGTTGCGTCAGTGACTGTTATTAGCGGACTTGAATATGAAATATGTAATTATTGGAAGGCTTAGACGCAAGCTTACTCTTAGATCGATTATCGAAGTAGTTGAAATTCCGTACTTGTGCTGTACAGGATTTCCACAAAGGGCAATGGCATTATGAAGGTTCCGGATTCGAATCTCTCTCCTCTCTGAGGCGTGATTTAATTATATTCATGTCATGAGTACAATGGAGCCGGCTCCCATCTACCGTTTAATTACGCGGTCAAGTAACCCAATAATGGCGCGCGCTTCATTGCACGTGCGTGGTGGTGGTGACCTTCCAATACATTGCCGGCGAAAAAGAACGAAACCATCAAATGTGACAAAACCGAGTGTTGGAATATAAGCAAAACACGCCTCCTAATTAGCTAATTTGTGTGTTGTTAAGTAAGGAGCAGGCGATCTTACCCACACCTTTTGTATTCAAATTATTTTTACCACGGCAGTAAAAAAAAATTAAATTTCCGTAACAAAAAGCGTTTAATTGATTAAGGTTATAAATCCGAAAAAAAACATATAAACACATCGATTAGATGCTGCAGGAGTCTTATTAATTGTTCCTGATTGGATTATAATTGAAAAAATTATAACACGTATAAAACAATATACAAAAATACCACCAGATTTCCAGTCGTAATTATTTATTACCTTGTTACGTTTTATTTTGAAATTATCCATTTAAAAAATGTATGATAAAAAAATGAATACAATAATAAAAATAAATTAAAAATTCCTCACATCAATTTGTACAAAATATCTTTGTGAAAACAATTATTACAATAATTCTACATACACATTAATAAAGAAATTTATTTTTATTATTAATGATGACCTAAATAAAATTTTACAAATAAAATTATGAACTGGACGTGGGATTTTTAAATAATTACGGTTAGAAAAGGAATTATATATAGGAAAATAATTCCCTTTGTATCCGTATTTATTTACCTGTATATATATACATATATATATATATATATGTATATATACAGGAAAAATAATTCCTTTTCTAACCGTAATTATATACAGGAAAAAATTCACTTTCTAACCGTAATTATTTACCTGTATATATATACATATACATATATAAATATATATATACATACATATATATAAACATGAAAATAATTCCTTTTGTAACCATAATTATATATATATATATATACAGGAAAATAATTCATTTTCTACCCGTAATTATATACAGGAAAATAATTACCTTTCTAACCGTAATTATTTACCTGTATATATATATACATATATATATATATATATATATATACAGGAAAATAATTCATTTTCTAACCGTAATTATATACGGTAAAATAATTCCCTTTCTAACCGTAATTATATACCTGTATATATATATACATATACATATATATATATATATATATACAGCAAAATAATTCCTTTTCTAACCGTAATTATATATATATATATACAGGAAAATAATTCCTTTTCTAACCGTAATTATATATATATATATATATATATAAAAGACATAAAAGTTGAGGAGATCCTAAAGGAAACGTAATAAAAAAATAAAGTTTTAATTTAACGTCTGTTTTTAATTAATAGAACAATTGATGTCCTCATACAGACACATTTTTATTTTTAATATGACGAAGTTTTGATACCTATAGGTGTTTTCCTACATGGTAGGACAATTAAAAATAAAAAGTGTCAATATGAGGTCATCAACTGTTTTATTATACTACATTCTTGTTAAAGTGATAATTAACTGTATGACGTGATTCTTACTTCCCAGAGAGCTATGGCGGGGGCTACCTTTGGGGATGCCTTCACAACTCTCTAGTTTTTTTTTGGATCTATACTTCCCACAAGCCGAGGCACCTCGGTCTGTTCTGAGAGGTGCATGTTCCGGGGTCACAGACCTTGGGCATGCAGTAAGAGTTGTCCGCTATTCCTATTGGAATAGTCGGCCAGCTGCCTTCTTAACTGGCCAAGGGGTAAGCTGTGACCCCCAGCAAACTACTCACCCGGCATCGGAAGGGCGTGGGACGAGTGCCAAATGCCCGACAGTTTTTTATAGGGTTTGTCCTGCATTAATTTTAGGCGAATGCCGGGTAGGATCCTTGAACTGTAGCCCGGGGGCTCTAGTTAACCCTTGCTACCTTCCTCTACCCTTCAACATCCCCCACTTTCAAATCCTTTTCCTATGCAATAAGAGGGGAGTTGCCACTATGTGGATTACGCTATACATAGCCTGTCTACACCACAAAAAAAGTATACATATTTATATTATACCACATATATTTCTATTTCCTATTGAAAAAATTAATAAAGAAGTTGTTACAAATAATAAGGTCCAATGCTATAAATGTTTTTATCTTAGAAAGCTTTATCAACTAAAAAGAATGTAAAAGATCGAGAAATATTTTTGTTTTCCGTAGGAGGCAGGAAAAGCCGTTTAAATTTGTGAAATTTAAAGTAAAGGAAAATCTTCACCCCCCCCCCCCCCCCCGAAGAAAAAAATAAATAAATTGTGGAACTTTGTTAGAGGAAAAGGCGATCGAAATCATAATCCAAGACAGAAAGTGATAATATTCTAGAAACCACAATAATTTGATAAATATAATATAAATGTTAATGGCCAAATAAATAATAATAAAAAGTTAATAAACCTCGTATTAATACAAATGTGTCAGATACACATTACTGGAGCTATTAATTAATTATGACACGCGACAGAGCCGCAAGCCAAAGAATACGCTAAAAATGACCGATTTTGTTGTCAAAGAAATAATTTTTTGGATCGCTGTCACTTTCGGTAAGTTTAATACTACCACTAAAAACGCTTTGAAAAGAAAGGGGAGTGTGGGTGTGTAAAGTTATGACGTAAAATAATTTATTTAAGTACTGTTATATTAATAGCTTAAACTATGTTTTAAATTACATACGTGGTCAACAACGTAAAATGAATAATAATTCGAACTCCAACTATTAAATATACAAGTATAACTTTCGATTCGGTCGGAAGAGCATAAAGATTGACTCTCTGTTCAGAAGTTTATTTTTTATCCGTTACTATGCAACGCTATGATGACGTCATCTTCGATGTAATCTCTCTGAATCAGTTGCGTTTTCTCTGTGACTGACAGTAGCCCACACACATATATTTTCTTTGTAAAGTACAATGTTTGTTTTTTTAAACATTGTAATTGCAATAATTTATTATTTTCCTGTAATCTTATATTATGACGTGTCCTATTTCCTCGACCGAGGACTAATGGAATGAATAATAAATCTAAATCTTACTATCAGATTAGCATCGCACAATTAGTTACTTACAAATAAAAAATAATAAAGTTTTCATTCTACAAAAAAAATCTTTGTTTAACATAATATAACGATGTAAATAACTACCACTGTAACTGTTCAAGAATTTAGGGAATTCTACGATTCACTCAGGTTTTGGAAAGTTTGGATTCGTGGAAGGGGCATGCCTTTTGACGGAAAGGACGATATTGATAGAGGAACAAGACAGGGAGAAAGATCTGGGCTACTTGTTATTTTAACGCTAAAAATATATCGGTTTATACGATTTTTCTTTTCGGCTGCAGAAAGAAAGGATGGACAAAGGACAAATGAGGCGTATAAAAATGAAACCATGAAGCGGAAGATCGACGGGAATTTTTTGTTGAATACGAATGGTGTAGAGGTCGAATTAATTGTTCCTCGATGAGGATATGAAACTTTCGAATTAGAAGAAAATAAGGTGCCGTTACCCTTGAGTGAACGCCTTCAGTAACAAGGGTGAAAAGAATGGATATAAATGAGTTTTAAAAACAGCAAACTCCTCTCCCGATATCGGAAGGGCGTGGGACAAGTACCCAATGCCCGACCAACCCGATGCAGGTTTTTCTAGGGTTTTCCCTGCATTTCTTTAGGCGAACGCCGGGTAGGATCCTTAGCCCGTGGGCCCCTAGTTAAGCCTTGGCTACCTTCCTCTACCCTTCCGCATCCCCGCTTTCAAATCCCTTCCTATGCTATTAAAGGGGAGTTGCCAAATGTGCCTCATGTAGCCTGTAGCCCTAAAAAAAATTATGACTGACAGAAAATAATGAATCAGAAAGATAGCCAGTACAGACAAAAAAAAACCCTGTGCAGTTGTGTCGCTCTAGGCTCATCTTAAGACATGACGAAAGGGACAAGGATCCCAGAAACGTTGTGTGGTTTTTATATTACCCTCTTTTTTGTCTGTATAGGCTACCCTTATTATCCATAAATGAGTTTTGTTTCTTCCAAGAGAGCTCTGGAGGTGGCTACCTCTGGGGATGCCTTCTCCTCTCTCTGGTCTTTTGAACGAGCCGAGACACCTCGGCCAGTTTTTAGAGGTCACAGACATACGATAAAAGTTGTTCCCATTAGAACAGTCGGCCAGCTGCCTCCTAAAACTAGTCGAGGCAGGGAAAAGGGAATGCTGTGTCCCCACTTCCTACACCGGATGAGCGTGGGAGAAGTACAGAATGCCCGAACTACCTGATGGTAGTTTTTCTTGTTTTTTTTCTGCATCACTTTTACGGTAATTGCCGGGTAGGATTCTTAAACTACAGCCCGGGGGCTCTAGTTCAATCCTTGTCTACCTTGCTCTACCTTTCCGCATCCCGCCTTTCAGTCCCTTTCCTATGCTATAAGAGGGGAGATGCTACTGTCTTCTTTTGAATGTGGACAGTTTGTGATTTTTTATTGGCAGTCAGTTATTCCAGGACATAAGTAAAGAGTTTGTCTGAGCAGCCGCTGGTCTCTACTGATTTTATTTTGCGTCGAGGACAGAGAATTTTCGGGTGTTTTGTCCAGTTGTATTTAAATTTTCTTGTCACAAGAGTTCATTTTAAATAGTTGTTAATTTAAATGGGCATTTTAAAATTTACTTCGACTGGAGCATTTATTGTTAATCCGTGGCTCCAGTCTAATTGTTCCAATTACTAATGATAACTGACTCTCCTGCACGCTTTCTCCCCCTAACGAGGCATTTCGAAACGTCACAATGTTTATTTATTGAAGCTTATAATACCACTTTCCTTTCCCCCGTCAAACGTAAGAATTGATCTTCATTTTGTAATTTCCCGCCTCAGGGGGGGTTATTTGTATCGGAAATCTTATAAACAGAGAGGCTTTGATTCATCAGCATTCCGATCGGTTACCCCCCACACCCCCACGTCTAGAAACGTTGTGTTGCATACGAATAAGGAACACCACCCCCTCCTCTTCCATTTCACTGCAATGCAGCTGTATCAAAGACTTAATTACTCAGGAACACAACAACACTTCTGCACTTCATACCAAAGTCTTTCAACCTTTGTATGTAACGTGTTTCAGTCATGAAAGCATTGCCTTTGTGAAAAATATGCAACACACGGTTGAGCGATGCATCAACGAACATCGTTCTTTTGCCGGGACGAACGCGAGAACGTTTTGAAACATGTCTCCTTTCATTTATTTGAAATTAGATTATTTTAATTGCTTTTATAGCCCGGCTTCACAGGATAAATAATAGCCCCCCAAAAAAGGTTTTTCTTGTTATAGTTGATTGCACTATAAAAGCTAAATAAACACAATTATTATCTAATTCTACAATAAAACTCCCGCAAAGAGTCAAACATTCATTTTACCCATTTAAATATAACAATTTCCTTTTAATGTATTCTTCTTCCAGAAGTCCTCAAAAATGTTATCTTTTCCCCAATGAAAGCTCAAGCATTATTAATTGCAATAAACCAACCGTTTCCTTGCATTTCACTAGGAAAACAGCATTTTAACATTACACAGTTTATAAATATTATAATTCAAATAATATAATAATCTGACTTCCTCTAAAATTAATATTTAAACTGCCAAAAATTTTGATATTTACAAAATTATTTTTTTTAGATTGCGATTCTTGTTATACGGGGCAAATGAAACGATGCCATAAAATTTACATTGTAATTATTTATAAAAAATTAAGGACTTAAATAAAATTCCAATTAATAAACCTCAGGATTTTTTTTTGTAGCACTACCCAAATTTTTTAAACATAAAATATAATCAAAGATTGAAGTCTTTCCCGGTGCAGTTGTTCAATAAATAGTTCTCGGAATTCACACGGGTTTTGCATATTTATAATTACATGCAACGTTTCGACGACTGAATGCACTGTCGTCATCTTCTAGGCGAAGATGACGACAGTGATCTCAGTCGTCGAAACGTTGCGTGTAAATATAAATATGCAAAACCCGTGTGAATTCCGGGAAGTATATCTTTTAGGCGAAGATGACGACAGTGATTTCAGTCGTCGAAACGTTGCGTGTAAACATAAATATGCAAAACCCGTGTGAATTCCGAGAAGTATATCTTCTAGGCGAAGATGACGACAGTGCTTTCAGTCGTCGAAACGTTGCGTGTAAATATAAATATGCACAACCCGTGTGAATTCCGAGAACTATATCTTCTAGGCGAAGTTGACGACAGTGATTTCAGTCGTCGAAACGTTGCGTGTAAATATAAATATGCAAAACCCGTGTGAATTCCGAGAACTATTTATTGGATAAAATATAATATTACTGACTTGTTGAATAATTATAGCATTCAGAAATAAAATAAATTTCAGTTAAAAATACTAAAGACAAAACTAACATTTCAGATGAACATAATGTTATTTTCAAAATAAATATTTTTTTTTAGGATTGTAATTCTTGTTATATGGGGCAAACTAAACGACGTCTAAAAAAACTATAATCAATGAACATGAGAATAATTTGAAATTTATCGTCTTACTAAATTTTTTCAGCTGTGACCAAACTAATTTATTTAAAAAACAAATAATTTCGATATTCACAGTGTAAAGATTTTTTCGATGAAGAATGTAAATGTTATTCCGGATTTATAAGCGACAATTTTGAATAAGAAATCAAAGGTTACAAATTATATCAACCATTTAAATAAAATGTATGATTACTTTTTATTATTGTAATCGATTTTTTCTTATTATATAATTTATTATTTATATTATTTTTCTTTAAATTCTTTAAATTTAATAATACTCGTAACAGGTGTGTCAATAAGAGTCGTTGTTGACCGCAATGTCTGTAGAAACCGACCGTTAGAATTTTTCATGCAATAAATTGATGTTATCATTATAAATTATATGCTTACATAATTCTATTAAAATGTTGTTTTCTTTAATGATTTACAGAACTCAATCTAATTTAATTGTACACTTTAAGAGGCTCCAAACAGGGATGAAACCTTGTGTATTTTTTTTAAAATGTTAAGTTTTATGTTTGGTAATATGTTTTTCCCTCCCTCGCTGGAGCTTTTAACATTTACTATATTATAATGATAAAAAATCAGATAAAAAAAGTGAATGTGGACGTCAAGACCATTTTTTTTAACTCTGATAACGGCTCAAGGAGGCAGAGAGTCACTTGGAGAATATTTATTACGTCTGACTTTTCTTAGGCATTTAGGTTGGATTTTGAGTAAGTCTCGGGAGCTCAAAACGTTAAGCTACGAAATAAATAACGCCGGTTGAAAACAATCCTGCTTGACAGGGCTGAAATAATGTGCCACCAATTTAAATGAAAATACAAAAAAACAACAACAACAGGGATTTAGAAACTACTGTCCAGTTTTCATTAGACATTGGAATGCAGATTTCTGTGTGAAATACAAATCTTTAAAGTAATAAACTATCAAATAATAATTCCTAGGCATAGATTAACATATTACGTAATGCATCAGAGAATCTTGATATAAGTGTTTTATACATTAAAACTTAGTTGTGTAAAATGACATTATTAATAGTTTCCAAATATAACAAATTTTTGGTCGTTCTGTTGGTTCTTAATTATTTCAATGTTCCTCTGGCATTGGCAAAGAGAAACTACTTTTTTTTAAAGAGGGATAACAGTGAAAATCCTTCATGGGCACCTGAGAGGGGTAGTGTGGAGACCCTTACTCACTAAACCAACGAAACCCTTTCCAATAGACTTGATTTCCGCCCCGGGACCGCGTTAGCCTCACGGCTTCTCGTCATTCCTTTTGTCGGTGTAGCTCTTCGTCATCGCGCTTCTTAATCCTGAGGGGATCCTTTCTGTATACAATGCCACAGCATTCCAGAGGTGGGCATCCTTCAACGTCGTATGGATTAGTCTCCGGTGTTACTGCGTTTTCGTCAAGCCCGTGTTCCAATAGATTTCGCTATTGCAGCCATCGATCGCACACGAAGAAAGTGTGTCTAAGCCTCCACAATTGCGCTGAAACTTTGGTGAGTTGTGCGTGAAGGTTTCTGTCGGCCTCTCGAAGCGTTACGAAAGTCACATTGAGTGAATTTTAAAAACATGCCGATATTAGCTTCGACTAACTATTTTTCTGAGACTAGGTGATTAATAGTTTATATCCAGATGTATTTAGTGTTTCAAAGATCAGTCTGCGAGGGCTATTCTCTCGCAGGCAGAACCTTGGAGGAGAGATACGAAGGGGCTACCTTTGGGGATGCCTTTTCCTCTCCGTTTTTCTACCAAGGTTCCCACAAGCCGAGGCACCTCGGCCTGTTCTGAGAGGTGTATGTTCCGGGGTCACAGACCTTGGGCATACGGTAACAGTTGTCCGCTATTCCCATTGGAATAGTCGGCCAGCTGCCTCCTAAACTGGTCGAGGCACGGAGAAGGGAATGCTGCGTCCCCACAGAAAACTCCTCTCCCGCTATCGGAAGGGTGTGGGACAAGTACCCAATGCCCGACCTACCTGATGAAGGTTTTTCTAGGGTTTTCCCTGCATTTCTTTAGGCGAATGCCGGGTAGGATCCTTAAAATATAGCCCGGGGGCCCTAGTTAACCCTTGGCTACCTTCGTCTACCCTTCCGCATTCCCCCTTTCAAATCCCTTCCTATGCTATTAAAGGGGAGTTACCGAACGTGGATTACCCTCATGTAGCCTGTTGCCCTAAAAAAAAATGCCTCCACAATACATACAGTTCGGGCTGTCTACTTTACCTGTCACGTTGAGGTACTTTCGGAAGTCCGCGTGACCCGTTAGGAATTGTGTCAGGTAATAGCTTTCCTCTCCGTGTTTCCGGTAAATCCAATCTTTCAACCGTGGGATCAGCCTCGCGGTCAATTTTCCATTTGGTTCTTGTTCCCACCTTCTCTGCCACTCATTTTCAGCTTCTTCCTTAGCCAGCTTTCTTCCGTCGGCTTTCTGATTCCGCCACGTCTCCTGTCGCTCGAGGGCTATTAGGTCAATGGGCGCTGTCACCAATACGGCAGCATTGGATACTGTTCGATGATCCTCAGAGTGCCTCTTCGTTTCACAGCTGCCATCTGCTTCCTCAGAGCTTGTGCCCATATTTCAGCTCCGTGCGGAAGAACCGAATGGGTAGTCGCCATGAGTAATCGCCGTTTTCACTGTTTCCAGCCGTTTAAGTTGGCCATCAAGCGGCTAAGGGCCGTGGTCATCTTCGCTGCTTTGTCCGCCGGTTTCTCGATGTGAGGCAAGTATGACATCTTGCTGTCAATAGTGTTTGGTAAGGGGCACGGTATTGATCACAGTGTCTCCGACCGTCACTTTAACTTCTGTCTTGGTTCTCTTTGTCGTAATGACTACTATTTTTGTCTTTCCCTCGGCGAGCTCTTGTCCGTGCAGTGTCATCCATGTTTTGATTCGCCGCATTGTCTGATTCAGTTTTCGCTGGGCGTCGTCAAGATCGAAGCCGACGGCGTCAGCGTAACCGGTTAATGTTACTTAGTTAAATATTGTGTTATTTATCATTGATATATTTATATATTTTGTATTGTTCCGAATAATTAAAAAAATGTACCAAAAGAAATTAATCTCTGACCTTTTAGATTAATCGTGATACAGTTTTTTGCCCAGTAGAATTAACCTGTATTTTCTAATTAATTTAGATGTTTCCATTGTGATAATTAATTCTAATTTGTTTTCCACTGATTTTAAGTTACAAATTATTTATCTCAGATGAATAATTAAAGATAAAAAAAGTTTTGTAAATAAATTAAAATAGGAGTATACTAACAGCTGTACGTAAATAACGGTAAGCGGTGTTTGCAGTCTTCCGAACAATAAAGAAAAATGTAATTTAACAGATATAGTTTAATATCTCTTCAGGAAGAATCGTAGAAAGGATCTTCATGAAGAAGGCAAAGTGAAAATTGAGAAAAAATAAAAAAAAATAAAATGTTCCAGACGTTTAGACGAGGAATGGCGTCTTTTTATAACAGCGAAAAACCTTAAGACTGGAAATTAAACAACGAACTTAATATCAAAGGTAATGAGGGGCAAAGAACATAATCATATAGCTTATTATTATTCTTTTCTGTGTCGTGCTTAATTTAAACAGTATTACGTTGATTTTTAATGTTTAACAGTTCAGAAATTAATCTTTTCCATTAATATATAATAATAGAGGATAAATAAACGAGAGACTTTGAGAAATATTGTATTGAAAAACCAAAACATGTTTAATTATTTTAAAAATATTTTGCTAATAACGATTATAATTTTTGACATTATATTTATATATATATGAACATCAGATTATCCCAACAAATTTATTAATACTAATACAGATAATAATTTAATTGTTTTACCATTAGTGGTGATTTGTTCTCTAATCTGATACATATATGTAAAAGGTTCCGTATTTATGTTATTCATAAGTCTATTAGAACACAACATTTGTCTTAATTTTTTGTCTGATTATCCTATTACTGTTCATCATTAATTATATTAACATATTATATTAAAACTAATTGGTTAAATTCCTCAATTTTTACCTCCATAGTTCTGATTACCCTATTACTGTTTATAATTAATTATATTAAAATATTATATTAAAAATTAATTGGGTTAATTCCTCAATTTTCTCTCTCTCCATAAATCTCCGCGTTACTGACGTAACCCCTGTTCTTCACTACCCGCGTTACATACAATAAAGATTAATTTGTTAAGTAAATAAGGTGAAAAGTTTGTGTTGAATAACAAACAACGGTGTTTGTCACCAAGCTTGACATTTACTTATATAATTATCATGTGCGTATGACGTGTGAGAATGTTTCACTCCACATCTGTTTCAAGAACGTCCACATCGAATTCGCACTATTTAAAAATTGGATCGTTTAATCCGAGAAATTTACATATTATTGTAAATGAATCTCATTTAAAGAATCTTCAGAAAAAAGACCAAATATTGATTATATTAGTAAAGATTTTCTTGTTTTTATTTATTTATTTGAGAAAGAGGCTACTTGAAAAAAATCCACATGGTAATATAATAGTATAGAAAAAGGGGATGCGGAAATGAAAAATTAATTACTTGTAGATTGAGATTTGCTGTGGACTGTCTCAGTATTCCAGACTCCGTATCATGAACAGATTTTGTTTCAGCTGGCTGACTATCCCAATGGGAGCAGCCGGAAATGTTTTGCAAATTTGCAACCCTGGTCTTTCAAAACTGACACACTCAATTTTTGGGTAGATTATATTAAACACGTTGTTTTCCCATTTTTTTAAAAATATATACAACACCTTCAAACTTATCTCACGGTGCTGAAAACAATCGTCTTACTCACACAGTGTTTATCTTAGATTGTCAGTTACATGTGTACCAAGATTGGTTGAATTTGTTTGATGTTCTTTAGGGTGTATATGGAACATATACACATACAGGCAATTTATATACTAACTTATAGTTATAAAGAAGAAACGATTGGTATATTAACATATATTTAAAAGTGTATATCAGTACCTGCGAGGGATATTCTCTCGCAGGTAGAACCTTGTAGGAGAGATACGAAGGGGCTACCTTTGGGGATGCCTTTTTATCTCCGTTTTTGAACTAAGGTTTCCTACAAGCCTGTTTAGAGAGGTGTATGTTCCGGTGTCACAGACCTTGGGCATACGGTAACAGTTGTCCGCTAATCCCATTGGAATAGTCGGCCAGCTGCATCCTAAACTGGTCGAGGCACGGAGAAGGGAATGCTGCGTCCCCACAGCAAACTCCTCTCCCGCTATCGGAAGGGCGTGGGACAAGTACCCAATGCCCGACCTACCTGATGCAGGTTTTTCTAGGGTTTGTCCTGCATTACTTTTAGGCGAATGCCGGATAGGATCCTTAACTAGGACCCTAGTTCACCCTTGGCTACCTTCCTATACCCTCCCACATCTCCCCTTTCAAATCTCTTTCCTATGCTATAAGAGGAGAGTTGCCACTATGTGGATTACCCTATACATAGCCTGACTACACCCAAAAAGAAGTATATATATATATATATATATATATATATATATATATATATAAAGAGACAGGGAAGTCGTCATCTTAAATGTTCCGGTACCATTTATCATAAATCGACTAAAGGATCACTGACTTGTTCATCGATGAGAAACATTTTTCACATCAAAAATTTATTACACGTTTGCCATATTTTTACGACGTCACATGACTTCATGACGTAATTCATAAATAAGACAATAACTGAACCAAGTTACCACCAAGAGTATTCGGAGAAAGTCCTCGAAGGGAAAGAAAATCTGAGCTCTCTAGTGACTACGGTTCTCCGTTGAAAACTAAATTAAAATCCTCGTCTCCTTAGATAGATGAATAGTTAGTTAATCTCTGGTCTCATATATCTTTCCACTCTTCTTTTCAGACCAAGGCCAATATAGTTCCTTCTTTAACTTTTCCAAAATTACCTTTTAATTAATATGATGTTATATACATGTATTTATAGTTGAAGTAATGTCCGTAAACCTAACTTGTATTTCAACATAATTATATTACTTTACTATATTTTCCTTTATTATAACTTCCCTTATTTAATTTGTAATTTCATTCAACTACCACCGGGAAAACTGTTCATTTTGTAGATTAAATATATACATACATTAATTAAACTAAATAATGTTTTGATGCTCCTTCAAAACTGTCAGAATAATTGTGAAATTCACCGCCACTCCTTTTTTTTGGTAATCAATTGTGTCAGCATTGAAAAGTTCGTTAGGTGACATGCGTTAACGGAACAATTAACACTACTTTCGTATATTTGCAATGAAGCGAAAGGGGAAAATATGTTTGCGATATCAGAAAAGAATGTTAAGAGGTGAAAAAAATATTTACGTCTAATTGAATATGATTAATAATTAAAACCGTCAAATACAGACAAAAGAAGTTATGATATAAATACCACAGCAACGTTTCTGGGATTCTTGTCCCTTTCGTCAGGTGCCAAGAGGAACCTATAGCGACACAACTGCCTTTTGAAACGGCGGAATAAGTTTTGTCAAGTGAATAGTGCAGTTGTGTCGCTCTTGGCTCTTCTTAGCACCTGAAAACAGGAACAAAGATCCCAGAAACGTTGTTTTGTGGTATTTATATATCACTTAAATTTGTCTGTATTTGACTATATTTATTGTTATGAATGCCAAGAGGGTTAGAGAAAGAAAATTGATTTTTTTAATGGTTGAGTATCGGACATTCTAGATTGTTCTTGGAGTGAACTAGATATTGACGTTGTCCTGGAACCGGGTGAATTCAATCAATTTCAAGATAATTCAGAAATACCAATTTCTGTGTCTACAGTGTCTCAGACCAGCGACATTCGTGTGGGGATTGAGCCTTGAGGGGCCACCATGGATATTGTCGCCGAGGGGAATGGAGACTGAGGGGCTGTTAGCCAAGTCAGAAGTCCGTAAGGAAGTGCACATATGGAGTTGTTGTTGACATAGACCAAGTGAAACAAAGGAGGAGGTGGTTTCCATCGAAGCTCCGAAGCAACGACGGGTGGTGGGGGCGGCGAGATTAAACAAGGCAAGGTGATTGGGTGGGGATGGGTTCCCGGGTCGCGCCTGCGCCCCGACGCCGTTTTCAATATTGATCAGCAGAGAGCGCGCCGAGGACGCTCACCCATTCCGGCGGGAGCATGCTGTCGCTATGACGGCCCGGTACGGGGGCCGAGGAGCCTGACCTGCACCATGTTCGTCGCTTCGCCGCTGCTGCTGCTTCTGCTCATCCTACCAAGAGGTGAGTGCATGGCCCTACGACGCCCAGGCGCTCCCGACCCTTCGCTGGGGAGGGCCCCCGGCGCCTTTGTTTACAAAATAACCTGTTACTCTCGACGCCCGGAATCGATCCTTCGTTCCTGGCTCAGCTTAAGGCGGGCTGGTCGCTGCTTAATCGTGTTCTGTCTAATTTGCTTCGGAGGTGCCGCCGTAGTGTTCATTTCCTTCGCAACGAGATATAGTAAGGTTCAATGAATGGATAAGTGAGCAGAAAATTAAAACAGAGTGCCACAATTAAATTATTTTCTAAATAAAACGTAAAATTTTCTACCATTATTCCGACGAAATTATTTTGAAAGGTCAGAAAATGCCTCATCCGTCCCTCTAAGAGGATGCTAATCCATAATCCTTTGTGTCAACAACGTAGATTAAATTAATAGTAGAGCAAGCACAAATATATATAGACTACAACAACAGCTTAACAATATTTCTATTATTAATCATAATCAATTTTATTACATTCATACTATTCATGATTCTGAATAAAATTTAGTGAAATACTTGCTGAGTGAATGGAGGTGTGAGGTATTGCAATGATTTCTAAAATAAGAAAGAACCTGGTATCAACTTAATCTCCCCCTTTCCCTCATGCGTAGGTAAGTCTCAAAGCAGCATACAAAATGGAAGTAATTCTGAAGCTGTATTAGATTTGTTGTAACATCATAAATAATAATCAGAGCTTGTCACTAGTGATTTTTTTAAGGGTGAAGGAAAACTATTTTTGGTCAGAGTTTATAGCGCTGAAAATTCATGAAATGTAACATTGCATTTCTTCTTTTCTTTTCAAGAGCTTCCACAGATGAATTTGGAGCAATAACCCAAGTTTTTTTTTGTTATCTCGGTTACAAAACATCCGTCTTCTAATTACTTTTCAGCTTCAGGGAACGTCCATAGCAGCTGACGAATTTGGCGCGAGTTATTGGAAGAACCAGCAAAAGGAGAGATCTTTTCCCCCCTTCTGCCATTGTGGGATGCAAGGCGCCCTCCTCTGGGGACACGCCCCTACACCTGGGCAAGATTAATTGCACTAGCTGCCGCTGCACGGCGCTGCTCGGATACTCTAATTAAAACAGCGATGCGAAACGGCTGCTCTGGACGGAAGAAGGGGAGGGGGGGAACCTGGTCTTAGGCGAACCTCGCGTGCAGACACGGCAGGTGCATCAGACATCCGCGAAAAACAGCCTCCCTTGCGTGGGAGGACGAGGGATGGCTTAGTATCGCGGGCCTGCCTGCCTGCCCGGCGCCGCGCAACGGGAGCGCTTCTGCACATTAAATCTTGTTTCTTCTGCTTAAAAGAGGTAAAACTACGGGGAACGTGAATTATAGGCTGACGGAGGGGCAACTGGCACTCCTCAGAGAAAGACAAAGCGAAGGACGTGCTCAACACAAGAGCTCGATGCACTTCTATCCCGGCAAAGAGGTCGCCATATCTAAGGAGCAAGTCGAACATTCCTTCCTTCATCCATTCACAACGACGCTCCTGCATACGTCTACGGACATCTGAGAAGAGCACACATTTATTTTGCTCTTTGTTTCGAAGGCACAAAAAACTACGGACCAATAAATATTTCGCTGCCTTTGGAGGATGAGGAAGAGAAAAAGGCGCGAAGAAAGAAAAATACTGACACATAAATCACGATAAACCATATTCATAAATTCTTTCGCTCATTATATCATATATATATATAACTGAAAGGTTTTTTTTTATGAGACAGACTTGAATACTAAACTTATTTTAACATTTTCGTCAATACCAGTTCTCCAAGACTTTCACATAAAGGCGAATACAGCTCTAACTTAATTAAGCGATAAATAAGTCTTATACTTTTAAAAAGGTACCAGTATATTATTTCCATAAGTTCTTAAACAAAGAAAAAAATCTTTAATTAATTTTTAAATCATTTACTATTTCATTTAAAATCTCCAGAGGTTCAACGGAAACATAAGAAAACACTTTAAATATTGAATAACCGTATATTGCTTGTATTTTTCATTGAAATTAATCAATTATGTAATTTAAAATAAATACTCATCATATATTTAGTTAATTATACTTGAAACGAATCGAAGAACTACAAGGAAACGAACAACACAAAAATCCTTCAGCCTTTAAGGACAATTTCGTAAAACTTGTTTTATATTGTGTTAAATTTATAACATTTCCGAAAAAGCGCTGTAAAACTGTTAGTGAAATAATGTTAAATTCGTATAAAATAACTGACTGTATTTAAAAAAATTCTAATTATTTGTATGCGGATCCAGGACTTGAAAAACCAGGCATCAGGAATTCACTTTACTGTGAGCGAAGTTACCGCGGCGATGTTATTAATTTATTTGGTTAAGTTTAAGTGTCGTGAATGTTAAAATAAATCAACACTCAAAGAATATATATATATATATATATATATATATATATATATATATATATATATCTTAAGGAATAGCATAGAAAAAATGTGGACCCAATAATATATAATCCCTCATTTCACATTAGATTGGAAACCAATTGATCTTTACTGAAATATAGCACAATTTCTATAAAGATAATAAAAATATGTTGGGTTAGGAAAAGTTATTTCCAGTGTCTAATAAGAACACGTATATAGTAAAATGTTATATAAATTCAAATCAATTGAAAATAATTGCTTTCGTTAATCGATTGATTTCTTTCATAGTTCTTAATTGATAAATATATGAAAAAAAACTAAATAGTTATTTTGAAGAACGTTAATTTTTTCCAATAATTTGGAACGACAATAGTTGATTTTTTTAACAGTAAAAAATTTATTCACGAAACACTGTAAAAATATTTTTCAAATCGATGCATTACGTTTCAAGAAATTACATTTCTCTCTAAAAATGAAACATTTCACATAACAATTACGTAATAAATTAAATACCTTTATTTATCACAAAAATGGAATTTTTAAACAAATATCAAACTCCAGCAGTCTGCGTTTAACAATAGTTGAAAAATTCATATTTATCGTTTATATTATGTAACTGTATTTATGACAATTTTAAAGGACAAAACTGATAATGTACATCTGTTAATTCCAGGAAAGAAGACGTATTTTTCTACTTGTCGTTAATTAGAGAGAAAAGTGACAATAAATACAGAGAAATACAATAAAATGAATGAAAAATATTAATACCCGTTAATTTTCGTCCTGTATATCAGAAGAAATAAATTATAAATTTATATATATATATGTATATAAAACCAAAACGATCTAAAATTGTCACATAAGATATCCTTAAAAAGTAATTAAATAATTAAGTTTCGACCTTAATTTAGTTTTAAAGCAATTAACTTTTTCCCTTAGAACCGTCACGGTGTAATTGTATTACAATTTTTAATTATAACCTTAATTGAACTCTAAAGGAGGGTTATATAATCTTTTCCGTATATTTATTTATTAATAGAATATATGTATTATACTTTCTGAAGTTAATTTTCAACAGTAATCAACTTTAATTTTCTTACGGCATGAAGTGAAACTTCTATTCAGTGTAGTGTTCCGTTTCCCCACTCAGAGGATATAAGTTAGTAGTAATAAAATCTTAACTGTAGTATTTAATATGTGACGTTATTTCCCATACTTCAAAAAATTCTATAAGGATGTCTGAAATTAAATGAAAAATATATTTGGATGTTAGAGAATAATTTAAAGGTTTACTAAATCACAGTGTTAGAATCCGTAGTGTAAACGTAGTGTTGTATAGGAAATTTTTCAAGGAGAATTCATTTTATGGCCACTTCCCTTGAATAGCATAGGAAAGGACAAGAAGGTAGCGCCCAGAATTGAGGACATCCCTCTGGTTATTTAATACGCCTTTCCTCGGAATTTATCTAAATGTCATGTAGGGGAACCCCCTAGAGAAACCTGCACCAGGTAGGTTGGGCTCTCAGTGCAAATATCGGGCTTTAATATTTACGTATGATACTTTAATCTATTCCCTAACAGATTGTAATTCATGGCGAATTATATATATATATATATTTATTTATTTCAGTTCCTAAATATTTAGTATTGCAATTAAACTGAAATAAATAATAAATTTAAGAACGATAACTAAATACAGATAAAAGAAGTGATAATATAAATACATTACAATGTTTATGGAAGGCTTGTTCCGTTCTTCAGGTGCAGAAAATATGTCTAAGAGTCGAGAGAGACACAACTGCATAGTCGAAAGCTTTTGAGTTTTCTCAGTTGAATAGTGCAGTTGTGTCGCTCTCGGCTCTTACAGATTTTATGCATCTGAAGCAAGGAACAAGGTTTCCACTTCTTTTGTCTGTATTTGGCTGTCATTCTTGTTATTAATTTTGAAACAAACGTTTAATTTAATAATAAAATATTTAAAAATAACCAGAATTATTTGTACGATTTAATATCACTGTTATTATTATAATACGACTCCATTCATAGAAATTTCAATTTTAATAATGTAATATAACCTTCAGTTAAGTATAAAATGGCCTATTTCTAATTGATGTTGACTTTTAATACATATTAACCTCTTCATATTTACGACTAACGAATATTTTCCGGTATTTTCTCATTGCATTATTTTATTTCCGTTTCATTATTTTTATTTTCATAATCATAAACTGTTTTTTAAATTTTTAGGAAAACATTCTAAGTAAATACTGGAACAAAAGACATTGAGGAAACCTCGGAAGGCGGCAAACATTTATTTTTTCTATCATTGCTCCCTATTTTATAAATGATATAGTTTCGCTTGAAATAATTGCAAAATCCTTTGTAATTCTTTATCGTTTTTATTCGTCGCACGATTAAATTTTATTTGTTATCAATCGTGTCTAATTACAATTATAATTGTGAAGGTTTTACGCACCAAAATATTGAATAAATAACTCATCTGAAGACAATAGCTTTGTTCGATATTGAAACGTTTTTGCCTGGAGCTTTACCACCTGGTTGAATTATTTATTTATCCTATAATTCTTGTTATATCTGTAAGGATAATGTATGAAAAAGTGTTTGACAATACTATTATTAATAGATGACGTATTACTGTCTGCACAAATATCCGCTGTTCAAAACCTAAAATATTATTAAAGTATTTGATAAATTGTTTGCTTTTTGATAAAGATGTTCTCGATATTTAAATAATTATTTAGTCTTTCTTGAAGTTTGTTTGGGTAAATTAATTTAATTTTCCGAGTTAGGAGTGGTTCAAACTCGGGATATTATTTCAGCACTAATATACGTGAGATCAAAGCGGCTGTACGTGACGCGGAAGACGTGCATCTCATTACTGGCTGTGATGCGAATATTAAGTAAGTAACGTGGAACAAACAAAGGTCGTGATCAGCAATTGTCTGTTTCTGTCCTGTTTATAAGGCGAAAAGATTAAAATATCCACTTTAAATATAGGTTTAGTTTAAAAATAGTCTGAAGTAAATTTTCGGTGAAGAAACGGTCTTTGGAAAAGTCACACTAGAAGATAAAAATTATTATAGTAAAAATATACGTTTCTATGAGGTTTTAATATATATATATATATATATATATATATATATATATATATATATAGAAGCGCACACATGCCGTGCATTACATTACAACCTTTCCTGTCTGTAAGCTACGATAGATTTACGTCTATTCCTACATTTTACCATATGATATCTCTCACAGGCTTCTAAACACAACTCACACACACACTCGTCTTTTGGTTCATGAAATACTTTGTTTAAGCACACTTTATTTATGGTGAAAGCCATGGATCGCCAGTCTCTTCTTCGTGTGTCGTAGTTCATGGTTGGCTTCCATCCATGTCCTGTCCTGCATAGCAGATGTTGTCCTCCAGTATGTTCTGTTTCGTCTCATACAGATCCTGTAAAAGCTGTATGAAGCTGGAACCAGCTGGTAGTATCAGATCGCATCTCAGATCCTCTATTAGGAAGGTCGTACACTAGCCTCGATCTTGAATTCTTTCCAGGTATCTAGCCTTTACCCCTTCTTCCAGTTGTCTGTACGTGAGGTATTCCAGGCCATACAGGTAGTATCTTCAGCCTGAATAGGTCCATCGCTGTGCTGATCGATAGTTGTGTAATGTTTCTGATTTCATTCATAGCTCTAGTGGCCGCCACTGCTCTAGATCTTACATGCACTCTATCAGGTTTTAAGTAAATCGAGTTATGAACAATAAATATAGCCATTTCAGACAAAAAAAATAGATAATGTAAATTCCACACTACAACGTTCCTTGTCCCTTACATCAGGTGCGAAGAACAAGAAGCCTTTGAGTTTTGCTAACTGACCAGTGCGGTTGTGTCGCTCTAGGCTCTTCTTAGCACCTGACGAAGGGGACAAGGATCCCAGAAACGTTGTCTTTCTTTTGTCTGAATTGGCTATCTTTATTATTAATTTTTTTTTCAAACAGGCGTTTCACTTTTTAAATCCAGTTATATAAAATGCTGACCAAAGATGCGAAAATTGGCTGCGGTAAAATAAAACGAGAATTAAATAAGAACTTTTTTTATGAAATCTGAATACAGCCAAAATAAAACATGATGCCAATTTTGATTTTTAATTCCTGGATGTAGATACCGGAATAATTTAAACAGTGTCAATACAAATAAAAAAATTGCAGATCAAACCGTCGAGTAATTTCGAATTATAATTATTAGTTAAATGTGAAGTATATCAGTACTAATGTAAATAGTTGTATTAAAAATTATTCTGATTATAATTATAATTATATTGGGGTAATGGACCAATTTTTGAGACTAATGAGTGAAGTGCTATATAGTATATTAGATCCTATAAAACAGCTTATAACATTTTAAAAAATATTCTAACAATTTTAATAAAATTTTTGACTGTTCACTTTCGTAATGTTTAATTTATATATTGCTATAGTTTAAAATATTAAAAATGTTTCCATTTTAAACCGCACCGAACAATAAATATTAATTTTTACTGGTCGTTCTCGTTTTAAATTGTACATTTTGACCTGGCTATCAAAGTATTTTAAGTCTAAAAAATATTATATATTTTTTTGGTTATCTGCTAAATGTTTCTTTATTTTTTTTATTATAATCATTGTAATTGTTTTGTTCTTTTTGTAGTATCAAAAAAACTTGAACCTGATGAGTTTGCGAGATAAGCGATAAAACGTTTTTTATTTTTTACATTAATAAATCCTTTTTTTCTGACTTTAAATTGGCTGATGTTTGTTTATTTGTGTTCTTAATAGTCAGAATATATATTTCAATTAAATGTATTTGTAAATAATAAAATAGACATTTTTTGTTTGAGTTTGACGTCACAACTAAGCATGTGGACTTTACTTTAAAACCCGTAGCATTAAAAAGCGCCGGTTTTAAACTTAAATGTTTTTATGTTACAATGCTTGAAGTTGAGTGGTCTTATTTCTATACAATCGTTAGAAATATTCATTTCAATGTGGTAATTGTTTTAACAACGATTAAACTCGCCAAGTTCCTGTTTTTTCATCAGCAGAATGTTTTTATTTGGTATCGTTCCAGAAAGCTTCGCTTGACTCCACCCTTTCTTTAGGTTCTTTATTACGCGCTTGTTATTTATTTTCTTTTTAGTGTTGGTCGAGTCATTACTTCTACTTTAAAGTTGCAAATTAGGAACTTATAGTCGCTTCGAAAACTCCTGAAAGTGGCTGTAGGGAGGATGAATTGTTTTTTTTTGTCCGCCTCAGAAACATTATTTTCCTCCAACTTCAAAATCCATTTATTTTATTACTATTTCGTGATCATTAAATTGAAAGAAATTCGTTTTGTAACATAAAATTACTCTAAACATTATTGATTATTTTATTGGTGGATATAAAACCTAATGGGTCGAATTTGTAAGGATCCTTAGCGATTATCATATACTTCCCGCATTACTCTTACACTCACAACTATCGTTTTTTATTTTGTCTTTTTTTTATTATTTTTATTTTACATTCTTCCAGGTTTCCTCTTTTATTGCACAAAAAAGGCAATTAGGTACAATTTTGGAATGAAACGAAGAGGATCTTGCACAACAGCCTTCAGAGGGAACAATTTATTAACTGACTATTGAAAAATAATAACTTTAGTAAAAAATGAAAAAATTTCTTCCAGGTTAAACTTTAATAAACCATAGAAAAACTAGAGGGAGTAATTACTTAAGAGTTAGGACGAATTTACAGAAAACGAAGAAATCACTCCTGAATAAATTAGTCATTTTTTGAATATGTTCTCTGCATTTTTATGAGTGATATTTATGTATAAAAGAAGGTTTAAGTTTAGAGATTTTTTGTTTCTGAAAGAGGCGAACCGCCGGTCAGTGCGGTAATACTTCTAATGGACGCTGTTGAAGTGTATTTTGGGTGGGTGGGGGGGGGGGTTATCCCGGAAAAACGCAACCCATGACCTGTGTTGTATCGGCGCGGAGCTGTCATTGGCTAGAACGAACAAAAGCCGTCACGTGAGAGCCGATAGATAGCGCAGGCCTCGATACAGCACGGATCTTCCTCTCTGTCAATATTACCGGCTGTCCAAGTACGGCTGAAGAAGATATCAGCAGTGCCTGAAACGATTTCAATGCGATGGCGATTACGAGACGTGGTTACGTTTCCGCAAACTCTGCTAGAAGCATCGCAAACTTCAAGACGATTTCCAAAAACAGATGTTATATATACTGTAAATATTAAGTGTTAATCACTCAAAAATGTTTCCATAATCAGGGTGTCGTTTTATGAATGACACAGACACGTCGAAGACAATCAGTGACAGGACACAAGGCCATTAAACTTTTTATAACATATAGAATTATAATTCACCAGAGAAAAATCTATGTGATAGTGGAACGTTAATGCACATTTTGAAAAAAAAATTATTTGATATATGCATAATGAAATTAGTTATTTTAATATCAATTCGAAATTTAAATAGGACCAAAATATTTCCCTCTATATAAAAAAATAATATATCAGAGTGAGGTTTAAATTACCAAGAGGTAACATAAAACTTCAAAAATTTTAATACAGTATCCTTAATGTTTCTTTGCCCATTTCGATAATTTACTGCAATGTTAAACCGTCTTGGCTGACTCAGGGAATTTTTTTCATTGTGTTTTTTTTTTGTTTTATCACAAGTTATGGACGTTTCAAATAAAAATAATTTACTTCACCTATCGAATAATAGTGTAATTGTTATATGAAAGCTGAAAATAACATAAAAATACCGAGACGATTTTTGGCGTGTCTCTAATTTCAATTGATGGATCAAAATAACCGTATTTCAAGACTCAAATTTGTCCTACATCTTAGAATAAAGCTTGGGGAAAAAAAAGGAATAAGAAAGCCAAATACAGACTAAATAAGTGGTAACACAACGTTTCTGAGATCCTTGTCCCGTTTCTTCAGGTGCTAAGAAGAGCCCAGAGCGACACAACTGCAATTGACAAAACTACTCAAAAGACTAGGGGGGAAAAAAACCTGACCAGGGCAGTTGTGTCACTCTAGGCTCTCCTTAGCATCTGAAGAAAGCGACAAGGATCCCAGGAACGTAGTTGTATGGTATTTATATTATCATTTTTATTCATCTGTATTTGGCTACCTTTCTTATTATTAATTATAGTCAGAAAACATCTATAGAAACACTATAAATCTCTTTGAACCCTAAAAATATTTATCAGACACAAATATCGACTGTTTTAGCATGTTTAAATATTTCCACCCCCGTCCACTCCCGCTTCTGGGGAGTGATAGACGCGTCTCACCCCGACAGTGTTTGTTTCCTGGTCGCAAAGAACACGTGTACGAAATTTGGTGAAATTTTCTCCACCGGTGTAGATTTGTATAAGGAACATACAAATATATATAGAAACATACATACATACAAACAAACAAACGCTCTGCTTTATTTATTAGATTTTCCATCAGAGGTAAATTTTTCATTTCAAAGAAAAAAAATCTAGGTTTCTCTGAAGAGGTTGTGATGTTAATTACAAGCTATAGAAATATTTTTCAATGCTTAGTGAAGCCAAATAAACGATTTTTTCATGTGTTTTTGGGATAATTATACGGGAGGGGGGGACAGAAATGAAACTAAAAAAGGAGGGGGTTTCCAGATTTGTTTTAACAGTTAAAAATATCCAGGTAAATAAGAATCAAAATTAAGTGCTTTGTAAATTGTAAAACGTAATAAACTTCAGGGAATAAAATATCATTAAATATTATACAAAAATATTTATGGTCATCAAATGTTCTCAGTATGTTGAGGAATTTAAATTAACCCCATTTTTTTCAGACATAAAATATTTCTAGTTCTTCTAAGATATCCAGTTTAATATTTTCTATATCCCTGAAATATTGGTAAGACATCTACAGTAAGATGATAAAAACGATCTATATTAAAGCACTGCTCTATTTGCTCTAATATATATCACTTTAAGGCACTCAGAGGAGTACAAAAGCCGGTCCGTCGACGTTGGAAACATTAAAATATACGACAGCAAAATTTACGCCTCAGTGACCTTTACAAAGGGTATGGAGGCCAGAAAACTAGGCTGGGTACCAGTAATGGGGTCAGTAGAGTTGATATATAAAAATAATCGTTGAAGTGTCGATTATAAATCGAGTTAGAATAAATAGGTGGAAGTAAAGAAGTGTCCAGCAAATTTTCATGACTTTAAAAAATGTGTTTATTTTTCATACATTTTAACTGGAATTAAAATGAAAAAGTTTTACTTCTGATTGAAAGTAATGTATAAATAAGATAAATTATATAAATACCACATAACTACGTTTCTGGGATCCTTGTCAGCTTTCGTCAGGTGCTAAGAAGAGCCTAGGGCGACACAACTGCACTTGTTAGCACCTGACGAAAGGAACAAGGATCCCAGAAACGTTGTGTGTTATTTATATTACCCTTTTTTTGTCTGAATTTATTATTCATTAACTGGAATTAGTCGATTGAAGAAATGAAATACTTTATTCAAATATATAATTTTTACTAAATCAGGAGTCATATCTGAAATATTCTTTTAATTGTTTATAAATAATTCTATTGACGCTGAGAGGTTCGGGGTTCAATTGTCTCAATTCAGAATCGAATAATCACAGTCCACTGCAGTTAATTCTGCTATATATCGCTCAATTGGAAATATATCCTATGAAAGGTTCAGAATTAGAAGTGTTGTTGGTCCTTGTATTCGTGACTTGACGCCGAGAGAAGATGCACACCTTCGTATCGCATTCAACAGTCGTTGTCTTGTTTATTTGTATTATCCACAGCTGTGACGCAGCATACCAATGAGGATGTGCCTCGACCCTTCTGTCCACATCCCTCTATCCCTCCCCCACTAAACTCTCCAGCTCTCAGCGGACAGCTAAATCGCTTTTTGATGAAACCCAGCTTTCTCCCTTCCCTGCCCTTCCCTTCCCTGGGCGCCTGCCGTCGGGATCATCCAATACTATATTTGCAGTCCTGGAAAACTCCATAATGAATCTTGCGCTTGTAATGAGAATCCAGTTTATTTATTCTGGCTACGGTTGAACGAGGCGAATTATGAGGCATGCTCTCATCGTGACGCTCCACGGTCTTGAGCCGAGAGTGATGAAGTCTGTACCCGAAATACAGTTGAAGCCTTGGAAATGGTCTTGGGGGGTGGTCGGAAAATTAAGTAACCGTTATTATACAATTAATTAAGAGGCATGCTTTTGAGGACCAAGTGTTTCTTATTAATATAATCCTATACCTCATGGATATTTTAATGAAAAAAAAATATTTCTAGGATTCAGATTTACCTTTACAAGGTTCAGACCGTTCCATTAAACCAACAGTATATTAACTAATAACTATAATGATTTCCAAATGTGAGGTTCTTTTGGCTGTCAATGAATGACACTAATGAATGACAACCCTTATTACAACAGCTGCGTGGACAATAATATGTGACAACGTCGCGCGGAATTGATTCGACGGCACAAGGAACAGCTTCAAGGTCAAATCGGCTCCCATTTGAAGAGAACTATAATTTAATTACCCGTTAATTCGGGGGTTTGAAACCTTCTACACGGTTGTCAACTGCAGGGTAAGGATTTGGCACACACGGTGTGTACTATTAATAGAATCACCTTTTTCCCTTATCGCGTTACTTGTTACTCATTATTAAACTATCAAATTATTTTTTCTAATAATGTTTACTATATCTTGACTTTACATTTAATATTTACTTCTCTTCTAAAAATGATCACAACGATTTTTCTTACATACGATCGTGCCACAAAAATAAATATATGAAAATTTGAGACAATTTTTACGTTTTAATTTTTTTTTCTTACGTGGTGGACGCCATTTTAAGATAACCTTAAAACTGCATCACCGCTTCAGAGAAAAATCGTTTATCCATTTTAAAATAAAGCGAACAAAATCGTTGTCCAAGCAGACAGAGTAAGGGGTTTGAAACGTTGTCTAAAGATGGTTAGAAAAATTTTTAAGGTGCACCATTTTGTCCACCAATTTTATCGCTTAAATTATTTAAGTAAGAAGGACCATAAGTTTCATGTCCGAACAATTTATTGTAAAAAACGTAGAAAAATATATGTGTAATTCAAATGACACCATAAAAAAGTTGATGACATTATACGGACACTTTTTATTTTTTATTTATATTACCACGACGTTTCGATACCATTTCTGTATCTTCTTCAGGTATTTTCCTACAGAGGAGGTATTTACAGATGATTATATTTATAGTATTATTATATTCATTTTGTAAGTAATTTGTTTATGTTTTTTGTCCTTTACTTTGCCTCGGTTTACTTAGTAGATACTAACCCGCATTGCTTCAATTCCTCATCATTCAATATCACCATGTTACGCTAATATTAAACCCCATACGAATTTTTTTTTTTTGGGGGGGGTATTCAATTGTTAAAACGGATGTTTTTCCTCTCGGTGATGTATCCCTGTTCTTACATTTAACATGAATTTATTGTTACTTCCAACCCAGACAGAAAAAAAATCACACAATATTCCGAGCGATATCCACAGTTTCTCCTCACGCTGGCTCTCAAACAAGGCGGCCGGGGCGATATAAATATATAACAGCATTAAGAGGATTAACAAATGCTTAATTCAGGAGTGCCATTCAAAAAAGATCAAAAGAATGTTTCATAAAAGTGATGCACCGGAGCATGGCACGAGTGCTTTTGAAGAGTTCTGCAGTAAGGTTTTCGCCGAAACAGGGTTGCCTCGTCGTCTGACGCAATCGCAGACACGAAATTAAGCCTCGAAACACCCACGCAGAGGGAAACTTTTAGTTTCATTATGAAATATACCACACACACGGTGGATAAAAAAACAACAACATTGTTTTTCTTGGTTCACGGCGTCCAGTATACCAACTGTAGGCGACATTCGTTTACAAATAACTAATTAAATTCGTTCGTTATGAAATTCCTTTGAGGGTTAGTAGGATAATTTAAAATTAATGTCGCTAGAAATAAATTTTCTGTTAATGCACACGAAACAAAATTAATATACCAGCCAAATTTGATAGAAATATATTATAATAAAATAAAAATTAGATACATTAATAAAATAATAAGATTGAACCTCTTTTGGAGCCTCATCAAGGGCAAATATATAAACTTTACATGTCTGATAATTTAAAAATTTAGAGAGAACAAGAGTTCATTAACATGATATTTATAATTAAATTAGGTGAAAATTTATAAAACAACAGATAAAAATTACTCCTTGAAATATAATAAGAATATTAATTTTTTTTGAGAAAAACGCTTAACTGATGCATTGAAGCCAAATGATTGATTTAAAATTAAAAATGGTATATATTTTTTAACAATAAATGATAAAAAATTTTACAATGTCAATGAGTTATAAATCTTATTTAAATTAATAAATAAATTCACATGAGCCAATTTTAAGTCATAAAAACAACGTTTGATCTCTTAAGTTGCGACATTATTAGGTTCCAATTTTATATAAAAAAATAATTGGAATATGTTGACTGTACGTTGCCGAAATTTACCTTTCTATTTAAATTATTAGTATCATTTTTTTAAAATTAAATGCCTATTTATTTTATAAATAATTTCTACTTATAATAGGAAGGACAGATTAGAACCTCCTTAATTTGAAACATTTATTTGGAATCCTATAAAATTATGCTATTATTTTACGATTATAATCTCGTAGAATTTAAATGTCGACTTATTTTATTTTTCACATTCGACGGGAATCGAAGCAAGATTTGCTGTTGGAAACTCCGCTAAATGAAAATTGAAGATTAATATAGTTATAAGTTTTTTTAATTACATTTGTCTCCTTAACGTCCTTTTTAAATTATTTATTTTTTTGGTTCAGGTCAATATTTATTTTTTAAAACTTTGTAACTGTAATATTTTTTTCTTCTCCTGTAATCTTATATTACGACGTATCCTATTTCCGCGAACGAGGACTAATGGCATGAATATTAAATATAAATATATAAATATTATAAACGTAATTAATTATTATTTAATTTATTATTATTAATTCGGCATATATTTCAATATATCTATTACTCTTCATGCATAATTCATAACATATTTTCTACTGTACGTAACCGCTACAATACAAGATAACGTAAAATTTAGTACAGTAAATACGCTCAATTATGTAACGAAACGTTTTTGAAAGAAAACACTGTGTGTGTAAAGCATTGATTTGTCAAAAAAAATTATTATTAATTATCACAGCTTTTAGTCAAATGATTTCACAGTTTTGCTTTACATAGTAAATAATTAATCTGTTTACATGTGGTCTTGGAAATGACCAGTTACATTAAAAGTTAAAGGCGAGAGAATCTGAGGGTGTTGGATGTGAGTTTAAAGCACTGATAGATAATAAAACCCCCCAAAAAATTCTTCATTGGGACATTAAATAAAAATAGATTCATAAAAGTACTTCAAAAATTATTATTAAAGTTTCTCAGTCAAGTTGTAAAATTCAGTAAGTTTGTTTATAAAAATCATATTACATCTAATAAACAAATCACTTTTTTTAAAAAAAAATTATTGTAGAGAAGTTTTTTGATTGGTGAGAAGAAATCGTCAGGTCAGTGACTCGAAATACCCGCTTCATTGTTACAACTACATATTTAAGTTCAATTTTCCGGTTATTTATTTTAAATATGTATAAAGGGGCCAATTGAAAATTTGAATTGCGACACTGTACGTAAATTATATTAATATTCGGTAGACAAGGGTTGGAGAATTTTTTTTTCTCCACCTGTCGTGGCCAATCAGAACTTGACACTCCGTTGTAATGCGCTGTTGGGGTTTTTCAGTAATGGCGCGGGTTAATTTTTTCTAAAGAGGAGAGAACAAACGTGTTGGATCCTCAAATGGAATAGAAAACTCTGGTGATAGAAGTGAATTGAAAAACGTTACGGTACCCGAGGTCTGGTTCCTATCCAAATTATCAATGTATTTTGAATTACCTATTTTTCTTAGCAGCAGAGATAACTCTTTTTTAAAAGTGTTTTTTTTAAAAAATATTCAGCGCTTGTATTTATTAATTTTAATTTATGAAGGCGATTGATCACGTATATAGTTTATGTATTTGCTTTGTCGACTACGTCGGTGATTTCTGATGTTGAATTGAGCTTAAGTTAATAAGAAAAAGAAATACTGATATGTCACCTATTTTTTCCTTAAATCGTCTATATATTTCAGCGCGTCTGTTTGATTTATAAAGGGATTTATCACCTTAATGCACCTTTTCTCGCTTTCTCCGTCTATACATATTTCACGTTTCCATAAAATACGACTGAAAATATGTTAAATTGATTCATGGATAGTGCAGGATACTCTATAAATTAGAAAAATAAAATAAATATCCTGATCTTAATGTTGATAATATGATTTTTAGAAGAGGGGGAATCACCACCAAATGGATCGCACAGCTGTTAGAAGGCAGTTCCCGCATAAATGGCCAGGTCTTTGGTTTTTATTTCTGCGGCGGCGCCGTTTATCACTCCCTCCGCTTCCGTCTCCCTAAGACTGTTAGCGCCTCGCCTCGCCTCGCGGCACAGACTTTAACCGCATCTGGCGAACAATTGCCGCCAGGTGCCGTGTCTGCAATTTACTGGCGATCCCTGACACGAAATATAACTTAGCGACGCTTTCACCGTCGGTAACGGCAAAAAAAAAAATAATCACACCTGAGAACCTCGACCTCTACAGTACATCTGTGGATGACTATGGAAGACATTACTCCGTGCACTTTTTCCCCCCATAACTTTCAATAGTCCTGCCACAAAACAAAAACAAGCTGAAATTAATTGACACTCAACGTTACATTACAACTGACAACATACGCAATCAGTCTTTGGATTAGTCAAGGCTCTGACATGACATTTTTTTTTTAAAAAAGGGACAGGATACTTAAACTGCAAGCCATTTTTTTTTCTACATAAAAAATTCAAACATTTCGAGTAGGATCAAAAAATTGTGCAACGATCGTGTGACGATGAAAAATAAATTATGACGTTTCTATCCTCCAATATTTACGTTTTTGTGCGTTGATGTTGTGTAGGAAAATAATTAAAAATGTAATATAAAAAATCGGAACTAAAGATACATTTTATTCTATTATAATTTTTTATAAAAAATTCCATCCGTGTCTCCGCAGCCTCTGAGGGTGTCAGACGTGTCATACCTCCACAGTGTTTGTTTCCTGTACGCAAGGAACACGTCGTTACACACATACACATAATACATAAACCCTTAAAATAAACTCTATTCCATTTATTAGATTTTCAGTCGACCTCCTAATAAATTTCTAACGACCACCAGGGTCAATACCGTCACTTGTAGACTACCATTCCTAATAATTTAAAAAAATATATTTTTTTAATTTATCTTATTAAATATGGTTATTAGACACTCAGTATGGGAAATCATTTTTTCTCGTCGGGGAACTGATTTGCCGAGAGTTTCTCTCACGCACACAAACACCCATACCTTTACCGGGATTCGAACCTCTGTGATTTGAGGCAGTCACGCTGACCCCTGCACCACAAGAGGAAAAATAATGTGTCACTTACACGACGTTGAGAAAATCCATGTGTACATAATGTTTCCAAATTCAGATCTTTTAACAGCTATAGATGGTTAAAATATAACGTAACATCCTATTCGAGGGTCTGTGTCTCTAATTATTACGTCTCTTTTTACCAGGTAAGTAGACACGAGCCTTTAAACAAGTTCTTTGCCTTTAATTTTCCGGATTATTTCTGGCTGGCTGAGCAGGAGAGATGATGGCTGACGTCACAGCACTGTGCGTGTGCTAAACTTGGCCGGCTGGGTGACGCAGGTAACGCCGTGTGGACGTCACCATTCAGGCCTGGCCACGCACGACCGGGTCCTCTACCCGATTACTTCCAGGGGCCGGCGCGCGTCTCCGCTACAAGTATTAAATTACGAGGCGATTCACTGCGGACATCTATTTATAACCAGACTGCACGCTGCATCCAGTGCACAGTGCGATAGTAACAGGCTATTCTGGGTAATAGTTCAAGTACGTCAGCGGGGCGTCAGTGAGGTCACGATGACGTCACACCCCACGTCTATGTTGCAACTTAAACCTTGTACAAGTACAAGTAATTACACGACTATTATTTTCTTTACCTATGTGCTGGTTTAATACTTTATTTGCATTCCTTTGGGTTGTATAAAACGAAATGTCTAACAACGTTATACCTATCTATGTAATAAAAAAGGAAGTATGTATGTATTTACGTTAATCTCTATAAAAATTTTAACGCGTAGGTACACATTTTTTCAAAACACGAGAAACGGTACTGTGGGGTGTGAGAAACCCCTAGCATAAATGTGAAAAGAATTAAAATTAAAAAACTTTATAATTTTGTGTTAAATTACTACGCGCCAAGAGGCAGTGACGTTACGGGACAGTGAGAGACGTTACCACGCGACGAACAAAGGAAATAGTTCCCTTTGTCCGTAATGAAATAAAGCAGAAGTATTTTCATTGAATAAAAAATATAATTTTATCCAGTGATACTCCATAGAATGATAATAAATTAACAATACGAAATACTTTACGATCCTTGAGGAAAATGTAAGTTAATTTTTGTGCCATATTTAGTGACTCCAATATGGCGACTATTTGTTTACATTGTGAACCTAGCTAATAATTTCATCAATTTAATAATTCGTAATGTCTGAAGACTGAGGGACAATTACATCCTGCAGTACTCGAGGAGTATATTTAAGAAGAAATTCGGAGGAATGTTTGTAGGGACTGATGCAATGAAATTCAAGGTATTTTAAGCCTGTTGAATTAATACACTATCGATAAAAAGTATGTACGGAACTAGGAACAGTTAGATTGAGGTTAAGTCACTTCTTGACTATAGATTAATACAGAATTAAATACTTTTTCGGGTTTATATAAATAAATACACGGGAAACACTGGGAAAACCCAGGCTAGTATTAAATAAAATTGGTTTCGAAAGTATTCAACCGATTAAAATAGCAATGAAAATTTAGATTTAAAATTGTTGATTTAATTTCAAAAAATTTGAATATTTTAAACTTAAATATTCATAACGTCATTAAAATGTTTTTAACCGTTACAATACAATTATGTTAAAAATTATAAAATATAAAACGTCTATGTTAAAAGTATATTCGTTACATAAATTAACAGTCACGTAGCTGACGAAAATAAAAAAACCACACATTTCAGAAAATCTTTGTTTTGCTTTCGTCACGTGATTCAGCAAAAAAAGCCAAAAGAACGACACAACGGAAGAAAACAGGTGATGAACTCAAAATAAAAAAGAGCAAAGCAGCAAAAACCTGGGGTTTGTGCGCTGAGTTCTTATGGCCCCCAGCGCTTTTTTTGTTTTGGAATCACGTGACGAAAGCAACAAGGATTGTAGAACAGTTGTCTTGTATTTATTTTTGTGTGCTATTTTGTTAATTTTTTAAAATATTTATTTTTCTATAGCATATAAAATCATATTAAATAATTTTTATTTGTAAAAATTATTTATTTAATATATAGGAAGTGTGTAAATCATATTTATTAAAATCGTTAACAGCATGTAAAAAACTTTTTTTGATCACTACGGTCTCATCTTCGATTTCCTTTATTTTTCGAATAATTTTCGAGGTTGAACGTAGTGATCTATTAAAATCTAAATTTTTCTGACTTTGTTTATTAGATTTGTTTATTTATTATAATTGTATAGAAACGTAACTTATGAAATATTTTTGTTTTTATTAAATGTACGCTGTAGATGTGTATATTCGAAAAGGAAAATAAATATACGTCGAATGTCTTTATTATTCATTAGTAGCTTATAGTTTACAAAGTAGTTGTAACGCAAGTTAAATCCAGATTTGTTCGTGTTGGGCAGCCAAACTGGTAACAAGGTAAAGAACGAATGGAATTGCTCGAACGAAACAGAAGAAACAATTACCAGCATTAATTTCCGCTATCAGCAAACCGACGTAACGCACCAAACGCAGGCACAGTTGTCAATACACGGAAAGCTCATTTATTTTGTAATAATGAATTCCAGCGAACAAAAGTAAACCAATTTTTCTCTCCCTCTTTTTAAATTCCGACAGTTTTTCAAATTTCTAAAACTGACGTCGAACTGAGTTTGTTTGATCTCATTTTTTTTTCTATATATACAAACGCATGGGAATTGAGTGGTTATTTTTAGTCTCTCTCGAAGGAATTAATATCAGTGCTTTTTGCCTTGGAACAATCTCGGGGAGTTTAGTGAGCTGTGTTCTTATGAAGACTCCCCGACACACTTGTCCAGGAAAGATTTTAGGAATGCACGAGGCGGATATTGCAGAGGCAGCTCGATATTAGATCTTATAAGCCGGGGAAGGGAGGTCGCTAGTAATTTCACATGAAGCACTTGAGCTGTGTTGCGGACAGGAATGCAGGCTGCATCACTTGTTCTCGTCGTGGGAAGGAAGGAAGACGAGGCGGCGAAGAAATTACGAGGTTGAGGAAGGCGAACGCGGACGTGTTGAAAGAAGAAAAAAAAATTTCGCTTAAAATACACCCCTTGATAGTTTCATAGTCTCTACACATTTATTAAACTATCGCCAGGGTAAAAAAAATCAGGTAACCATCGAAAAATCAAAATTCATCTTCATAACGGAGAAAAGCTCTAATATTAAAACTTGGTAGTAATAATTAAACGTCTTAAATTTTTATATTATCCTGCAAGATGAGAGTAACAATAACCTGACCGCCCAATATATTCAAAATTCTTCGGAAGAAATGCCAGAAACATTCTTATAAAAAATATGTATGAAATACAAATATTTATAAATGAATAACAGTCATAAAAAGCCAGGATAATGTTTCACCTTGGCTTACAGGATTCTTTCACGTTCTAATTAAAGTTTTTTTAGAAATCAACAAAGGACGACCACAGATGGAACGAGTCAAGCGAACGTCATTTAAATTACTCCTTCAATATATTTTTAAAACCATAAGTAAGTAGGTTTTTTTTCTGTAATATCGAATTTAAAACATATAAGGATAATTTCAAATAGCCACTAAAATCTATAAATTTTTTTATAATAAAGTGAAAAATTAAGGATAATTATAAAAAAGTTGTCACGTGAAATAAAATGGTATTTGAGTAAGCAGAAATTATAGTTCGAAGGACCGGAAATGGAAAAATTCAAATTGTCAAATAATATATAAAATTAATGGACTAGAAGTGTAACAATTGCTATAAAAAAAACTTGATAAATGTATGGATAAATTTTGACTGCTTCATTGACTTGAAATTAATATAAAATAATAAATTTAGAAAGATATTAAGAATGAAAACTGATTTAAAATCCTCCATTTCACGGTAGAAACTTTTGTTCTTAAATTAATAATTTAGGTCTCATATATATCTCTAATTTTTGTAGAATAATTCTACCCCCTTATGAAGTCCAAAATTAGAAATTAAAGTAGAAGATTTAAGATGTCTGTTTTAGGAAAAAAAATCACTCGATTAAGGGACGAAATAAAGTAAAAAAACTAATAAATAAAAGACCACTGATTGGCTTATAATTATTAATGTTTTAAGTAAGTGAAAAAATAAATACAGTGTGAGATATATTTTTTTTGCACTTAATTTAGTATCTTAATTAACTGCTTCTTTTATCTAATAAAATTTTATTGTGAATTTGACGATGTTAAAACGACTGTCGACGTGAATTATACAGGAATTTTAAGGAAGAACCAAGAAAACAGTCTTCATTTTCATTGACAATTTAAATATAATTTATTTAATTCGCCAGTCATATTATATAATATTAAATCTGGTGACATGTAAAACGAAATGTTATACTGCCTGTACGTGTTAAAACTACAGGTTAATATGGCTGATTAGAGCGTTTTTAGAACGTAATTTTAATACATACAGGCAGTAACATTTCGTCTTACATGTCACAAGATTTAATATCAACCACGTAATATGAACGACGAATTAAATAAATGATTATTTAAAATTGTTAATGAAATTGGAGACTGTTTAGTGGGTTCCTTTCGTTAAAATTAATGTATAATTCACGTCACAACAGTAGTTTTAAAGTCGACAAATTCACAACAAAAATATATTAGAATGAAAAATTTACGTCTGATTGAAAATAATGAAGAAGAAAGATAGCCAAATACAGACAAAAATAAAAGTGATAATATAAATACCACACAACAAAGTTTCTGGGATCCTTGTTCCCTTCGCCAGGTGCAAAGAAGAGACTAGAGCGACACAAATGCACTACTAAGTTGACAAAACTCAATACAGTTGTGTCTCTCTAGGCTCTTCTTTGCACCTGAGGAAAGGGAGAAGGAACCCAGAAACGTGGTTGTGTGGTATTTATATTATCATTTTTTTTGTGTCTCTATTTGGCTATCTTTCTTATTCAAAAATATGTTTGATCAAAGAAAAGCAGTCGATTAAAATACTAAATTATTATTATTTTTTTAGGGCAACAGGCTACATGAGGGTAATCCACGTTGGGCAACTCCCCTTTAATAGCATAGGAAGGGATTTGAAAGGGGGGATGCGGAAGAGTAGAGGAAGGTAGCCAAGGGTTACCTAGGGCCCCAGGGCTATATTTTAAGGATCCTACCCGGCATACGCCTAAAGAAATGCAGGAAAAACCCTTGAAAAGCCTGCATCAGGTAGATCGGGCTTGTCCCACAAACTTCCGATAGCGGGAGAGGAGTTTGCTGTGGGGACGCTGCATTCCCTTCTCCGTGCCTCGACCAGTTTAGGAGGCAGCTGGCCGAATATTCCAATGGGAATAGGGGACAACTCTTACCGTATGCCCAAGGTCTGTGACCCTGGAACGTACACCTCTCAGAACAAGCCGAGGCGCCTCGGCTTGTAGGAATCTTAGTTCAAAAACGGAGAGGAAAAGGCATCCTTTTTTTTTTAGGACAACAGGCTACATGAGGGAGATCCACATTGGGCAACTCCCCTTTAATAGCATAGGAAGGGATTTGAAAAGGGGGGATGCGGAAGGGTAGAGGAAGGTAGCCAAGGGTTACTAGGGCCCCCGGGCTATATTTTAAGGATCCTACCCGGCATTCGCCTAAAGAAATGCAGGAAAAACCTTAGAAAAACCTGCATATTTCGTCCCTCAATCGAGAGGTTATTTTAACCTTAAGTAGACGTCTTAAATCATATACAATAAAAATATGACTGACTAATTAAATAATTTAAACTGTGGAAGAGATAAAGGTTCCTTCTTATGTTTATTAAATGTTGTCTATTAATATTTCTTTATCAGTTACGACTAGTATATTTATTTATTTTAAATACGAATTATTAAACATACTTTTTCTCTTCGTTTGGTTAGGTTTGATTGAAATCTGATACTTAAACACAGTGTGTAGTATCACACAGGATGTTCATCACATCTTATCCTCGCGATGTTTTATTTTAACAAGGGAAAAACGCCATTTCATTACAATGTTTGAGAAGCATGGTTATAAAAGTAACATTACCCAGAGCTGTAACGAGCCTCGGCTGTATTGAATGGAGGCGTTATCTGCCGTCGATCCCTGGGATCTGTCACACGGCATTAAGGAGTTCGTACTGACGATGGAAATGGGGCGGGTAATTCTCGAGGCCGTCAGATGGAAAACGTTTTACAGTCGCGATGCGGGCCGATAAGACGGCGGCTGTAAAATGTCTCGCTTTCATGGAGTTGCCAACAAACAATTACGTTATACACGGACGGTTCTCGCCGTTATGGAACCCACGTGAAACGACTGCAGGGACTTCCGGGAGCTATCGTGCGGAACTGTGACGGACAGATTAATTATAACAGGTTGATGTTACTTCCCTCGTCGGCGACGAAAACAACGCGTAATTAGTTTAGAGATACATAAAACGATTATCAGGGAATATTTATTTTATCCCTGATTTATGGTCAGGCTTTTTTAACTTTTCATAACTATATCTACTTATATTTGCCATGAAATAAAAACTAAAACTGCCATCTTTGTGTCTTATTATTTCTAAAATATAAATTAACCTACATTTTTACATCCAAAACGACTTAAAGGAAGACATATTTAATTTAATACGCTGCGAAAAAATTGCGTGATCTTTTCTTCTATTTTTAATACTCACAACACACTACCATTTACTGTTGTTAATAGTTCACCTAATAATTAATATATATATTTTGGAGGCTCTGCTTCCCAGTTTTTCATTCACCAGGTCGCAGTATATTTTCCCTTTTATTCCGTTTTCCTTCAGGTATTCTATGATAGCTTCCTCCGTCGTATATTTGTCTAGTTTTTTTCCCTTTGTCTCATTCCCATTTTTCTTCCGTTCATCTCTTTTCCTGTCTCGGTTTCTTGTTGTCGGTCCTGTATGTTTCCGCCTCTCACCACTGTTGTCCGCTCCCTATTCTGGTACTCTAGATTAGTTTCATCATTTAATTACGTTATAGGTTGCACTTTTCCTCGCTTCCACTCTTTATCTTCTATTATATTTATTTCGGCATCGCTGGGTCGTTCCTGCTGACCCCTTCGCTCTTGTCCTGTTATCTTTGTCTCTGTTTCGCCATGTGTTCGTGCTGGTTCCTGTCTTTGTTTTCATTTCCTCTTTTATCATCATCTTTATATTGTTTGTCAGGTTTCCAAACATGTGTTTTAATCTGTTGGTTCATCTTTTCTATTATTATTCCTTCTATTTCTTGTCCCGTTCGTGTTTGGTGTTGTGTGTTTCTAGCCAGGTCACGGCATGTGTGCGCTTCCAATATATTATTATTATTATAATTAATACATATGAATAAATGTGTGAAGACATACAGCAACTCGGAAAAAGCCCATATACGAGGGTAGAACTTAAAAAAATACTTTACCTAGATTAATTTTTCATTTAATGATCTAATAATAATCTTTTAAACTTTGTCCAGCGTTTCTTCAATTTTCTGAAGAAATAACTGTTTTTTTTAAAATGAAAAAAAAAATTACGTCTTAATTTCGAAAAGAATTAAGGTTTGTTAACTCACCAGTGCAGGCTCTTCTAAGCACCTGAAGAAAGGAACAAGGCTTCCAGACACGTTGTGTGGTATTTATTATTTCATCATTTATTTTTTTCTGTATTAATTTTTCCGGTAATGATCTCGTCGTTGGATTTTTCCCGGTGAGCCACATTTTCAGGTTCTGTAACGGAAAAAAAAGAAAAATTAGGTATTTATGACAACAAATTATGCCATTAAAACTGAATTATGCCATTAAAACTGAATTATTTATGAAATAGTAGTTTTTCGTGACTCAAGAAGGCCAGTATCATCGCACTTATCTCTCGCTTCCTTTTATAAATAGTTTATTTGGGTTACAGTTTCATTTACCATTTATCCTTCGTATTCAATTCACCTCTAGAAAACCACCTTTTCCGCTTGCCTGTGTGCCTCAGTGTGTCGTTCCTTGTTACGTAAACAGTTAAAAATCGACGAAGAACGTCATTGGAGGAACGACAAAAATTGGGCAAGTCAGCCACTGAATCAACCACAATATTTTGATTATCCTCCTCCTTATGCCGATGTAATTCGAGGCACAATTTAGAATTTTCAAACACTTTTTTTTCAATGCATGTGGTCTCATTTATTTGTTTCTTTTTTGTCTCGTAAATCACTCAACGCCATTGTGCCCATCATTTCCCTGTGGAAGTCGCGATCTTCACTCGTGTGACTAACCCAAACTTCTATACGGTTTGGAGCCATCAACGCGGCATCGATTTTTTTATGTTATATTAATATTCCTGAATCCATTTTTATTCCCCCTGATTTTAAATTAACCTACAATATTTGCTTTACCGACTGGCGAAAAATTATATTTAGTGTTGTTAGTTATATATCGGAACACTGCTAAAACTTATAAAATTTTTTTTAATAGTGAACGTAAATTTATATATGACTATAATAATTCCCGAAAGCTTATAATAATACCACAATCAATAAAAATACTCATGAATAAATTTATTAATAAGTGTTTCGGCCTACAAATGCTATAAAAATAGCACTAGGACAAAATAAAACATATTTTTTTGTTTTTAATTTAAAAAAAGTTCTCTATTTACTCGCATATCACGTCATTATTATTTTGTTGTGAATTTTAATATATAAAAATAATTTTTTGAAGGATGTATCAGATTAAAATAGTTCAGTTTCCCGAAACAGCCACTTAATTTGGTTAATATCATTTTTAAATATTAAAAAACTCGGTTTGGGATCTCCGATATTTATATTTAACGCTACTGAGACGTGAAACGGCATACTGTTCCTTCTTCAGGCCAAAATACATATTTTAATTTAAAGCTAGTTTTAATATATTTTTTTTATTAAGACTGTTGTATTATTTTACTTCATATTAATACATCAGAACCAATTTAAGGTACGTCTGATATTCTTCTTCTTCTTCTCATGAGATTTCGGTTGTATTCGCCATTAATTAATATGTAAAACTGTGAAAATATTTATATTTATAAATAAAAATTAATTGACACAATTTTCACAGACCTTCATGACAATATTCTGTTAATTTTATAGCAAACAATCGAGACAAATTATAGATTGCTATTTTATTAAACAAATATGGTTTTGTTTTTGTGGCAACATTGTAGAGATTCAATTAATATATCCTCTGTGATATTTATTCAAAATTGAAATTGTTTATGAGATAATTGTATAAAAAATTGCCAATATATCCACTTTAATTACGACCATTTACCACATTATTTTTGCTTCCAATATTTTCTGTTTGTGAATATGTTTACATTAATTTTTCATATTATCAGTATCTATTTGATTATTTTTTTGATGCGGAAATTGAACCTGAGCACACAATATAATATATATAAGTTTTACGGAATGACCATGCCGAATACTGTTAATATATTAAATAATAATAATGACTGTGTTTTTTAAATATAATTTACTCTGGCTAGTAGCGGAATCCTTCGTCATCAATTATGCCATTACAGCAACACCTGAGGGATCTTTCAGTCAACACCTTCGAGCCCTGCCGTGGGAGTACAGTCTGGTTCCTGCTACATTAATCGCGATGGCAAATTATCAGCAGTTGTTGTTTCCGAACTGAGAGGATGTGGAACCGAATGCGTGTTTGCAGATATGGCGCGAGATAGGCAATTATATAAATGTGGTACTCAAGATACCACGTCCCAAGAGACGACTCTACAGGCCTGACCTGATAAAGCGCACTTAGTTTGAATGCCATACCCTTGGGTCACAGTAAACTTCCATCTCCACTTATCGCTCACTGCTTTACTTTGCTGGCGACGCATTTGAATTCTAAAAAATAGCTGCGATTCATGAGATTATTATATATACAAATAATATAATTACTATCAACGTTCTTGAAACCTCATTTTTGAATTTCAATAAAATTGTAAACGTGAATAAAATAAAACATAACTTTCTACGACAAATTTTCTCAATACGAAGACCAAAGTTTGCGGAGTGATCAAAAGGAAACTGGAACAGTACCGACAGATAAATAAGTACTAAATCGTAATTTTTTTTGGTGAGAAATTTTTATAGTGATATTCCCCAAGTATAATCAAAATTTTGGACGTCAAATTGATATTATATTTTATTAATTGCTGATTAATCATTTCTTACGAAATTCATAATTCCCACCACCATTATAAAGTTCCAGATTTTTAATTATCAGATTGTTTAAATTTTTACTGTGACGATGGTTGGATCGGCTCCGTTTTAAGAAATTTATTTAGTATCTTTTAAGTGTGTTTAATCAACTCGAAATGCAGAAAATTATCAGGATACTGACGTCATATCAGAGACAATTTAAATTGAAAAATGGACCGATTACACACATGTTGACCATTGCTACTGCTTGTGTGAGAAATTTCTCTCTCTCTCTCACTATATATATATTATGTAAATAAACACATTTCATGAGTTATTCAAATCCGAATGTAAACCAAATAATACTTTATGAAACAATGCACTTTAGAGAGCAATTTTTAACCACCCCTCGCCAATATATCCTAGAATTTTCAATTTGTAACAAGAACATTAATATTATAAGATGTAAAATTATCCTTGTTTTTAGTTAAACTATAGTAAATTTCTGAGTGGTTTTAAATTCTTAATGAGTGTATCAAATGAGATTTACATAACAGGATTCAAAATTATAATAAATAATTTAAATTAACTCCGATTTATTTTTCATAAATCTAATTTTTTTCCCAAGAATAATAGAAATTTTGAATGTCAAATTCATAATGCATTTTCATAATTGCTGAATAATCATTTCAGACGAAATCAGTATCTTCCACGTCTCTTTAAAAAATGTGGGATATTAATATTATGCTTGTAGATGGTTTAATTTTTTTTTGTAACGATTAATGGGTTGTCTCCGTTACAAGGAAAATTATTTTGATTCTTTTAAGTGCATTTAAGCAAGTCTAAATGTAGAATATTATCAGACCTCTCATGTCATATAAGATAATTTTAAATGAAAAATGAACCAATAAACAGTTGACCAATGTTACTGCTTGTTAGCGTTGAATAATCTGTGGAAAATTTATTTACATATAAAATAGACATTAAGTCTATTTCAGAATATGAAAAATTCACGTGGGAGTGTAATTATCATTTACTAGAATTTTTCTAAAATATGTAACAGGAATATTAAATAATAAATCAGTTAATGATCTTTTCAAACCACTTTATTTCGACGTTTCAATACGTGTTACTATCTTCTTCAGGTGTTATCCAAAACATTATAATAAGCTAGTAATAATAAAAACAGTTGATAAATTCACAGAGATTTTGAAAACGGGTCCGAGGTACCGAATTCACTTTAAACCGACGAGATTGTAGTAAGACAGTTTGTTATAATAGTTTGAATAATACCTGAAGAAGATTCGAAGACGTATCGAAACGTCGTAACGCTATAAATAAATACTAAAGTGGTTTTGAAACGTCATTAACTGATTTATTAATTCAAAAAGAGTAGTAGAAAATACTTTCACTTTTCTACGATCAGTGATTAAAGATAAAAATGTTTCGTAAATAAATTAAATGTATTACACTAATTCTATGTATTATACTATTAATTGTATGTAAATAACGATAATCGTATTTGTAGCCTTTGGAAAAAATAAAAAAAGGAATATTAAAAGACGTGATTTCGCTATTTTTTCACGTTAAACGATTGTAAATTACTGAGAGTTTTAAAATTTGAAATAAGTGTGAAGATTTCAAACGGGTGTTTTATAATACGAGTCAAAATTATATGAAATAATATAATTTAGTCTACCATTAGCAATATAGAATCGTCATACCAGATATTTTTTTGCCATAAATAGAATATTGGGAGTAAATAACAATTTCAGGAGTTTTAGGCAACCCGCGCGGTTTTGGCGTAGCTTGTGTTGCGTTTAATGCGGTTAGGGGGCAAGGAATGTTGTTGCAAGGAATAACGCGTGTCAGAGTTTACATCTGTAATGGCTATGTTTATCAGACATGGCAAGCGACACGCTTTGGCTCTCAGTCAACTCCACGTACATACAGCAACTCCAGAGATTTTACGCATGTCAGCGTCCTCACATACTCAATTATCATCTTCGACCATTTTGTGGTGCTCTCTGTGCGAGAGTGGTTCTTGTTTGCAAGCTTGGCGTCAGGCTTTCCTGCTACGCGAGAATATCCAATTTGTGTTCTGCTCGATGCGACATTCCATTAAATAAGCTATCCACATGATTATTGTCACAGACTAGCTGCTGGTAATGGACTCTCTTGATAACAGACATAATCTAATAATAATAATAATAATAATAGTATTTATTGAAGCTCACGTTTCCACTTCAGCTTATAAATTTTTGAAAACACTATTCGAATAAAATAGGAATACAACTATCTCGTTGAAATAAATAACTAAATATTTCGGTAACTTATGACATGTTTACTGGACCCCATCTTTAATATTACACGGTGATAAGTTACAGTTCGATTGTAACATTTATATTAATTTAATCAATTTTAAAGTGTTATAGAACACGTCAAAGAAAAAAATCATGGAATATTTTAGCAGTTTTTCAAAATTTAATATTCACAAATTTATTTTATTTAACATTTATGGAATATATATTTTTTTGTTTCCATGTCAGGGTCATCTGATGGGCCAAACAATAATCGGTAACTGAAGTTTTTAACCTTTTTATCGCGTTTATAATTGGTACCCTGAGAAAAAGAGAGTTTACAATTACGGTAGGTATATTTTCGAACCTTTTTCACAGAGTCTGTTGCTTCCTCCATGTTGTTTGCTCTTCACTGTCAGCTCCATGTTTCAGCGTCAGGCTCAAATTGTCAGGGGAACGCACTTTTAACATACCGGATCATAAACTAAATCCGCTAATTAGTGTTAAATGAAAAATGTCTCATTTAAGAGATAAAACAAATATACGTTTAAATAAAGTCTTAAATGGGTAAACAATTGTATTCGCGACGTTTCGTCTTCCAGCAATACTGTCAGTCGGATGCTGTCTGGTCTGTAATGATAGAGGAGCGTAGGTTACCATCCACCAGGTGACTTCTCAGCGCCACCGCGTGCCTCATCACGTGACCTCGTGCCACCTTGATTATTACCTTATAAGACCTGACTCGTGGTAAGGCGGGATTCCATAGAACCTTAGTCTTTGGTCATTAAAGCCGTATTTGTTTTTATTTCAATTCCTTCTAGAAGCATACTGTCCCAGAAGTCTTGTAATTGCTTCAGGATTTTAAGTATCATTAAATTTTATTTTGTAGCCGAGCATCAAAGCTGATTTTTCCAGTTGTATCCGTCTGATATAACTTTCATGCTCAGGTATACGTTCGTTAACTGTAATACTGTATACACCTGGGATTCTTAGGCCAGGGTTATATTTAATCTGCCTTAACTTATTCCTAATTTTAGCCTGCGGTTTGAATATTATGTTTGGCCAAAATCCTGCCTAGTAGCTGGTCCCACGTATACCAACAGGTTCAACAGTATTCGTCTTCCTATTTTTTATCAGAAAAATCCATCTTAATACACGTTTTTAGCGAAACGTACACTCTAGGAGTCACATTTATGTAGAAAGTCTGTCTCTATCAGATATCGCTGTGGCCCTGTGTTAGGGTCGGGGTTTCCCTGTACACCGTGTGCCAAAGTTTTCCTCTCGTTAACTTCCGAATAACAATGTACTTTTCTAATTCCATAGTAAATTGTATGTTGGAGTGGATATTATTATGGTGTTTCAGAAAGTCGTTCCGAGCTTCTAAGCCTCGTGGACACGTCTTTGAAATATTCCATATGAAGATGGCGACAAGGGTGACACTATAATTTGACCATATGTCCAATGAGTCACTCGAAATAGGACCTTAAGCTACAATATTCGTTGAGTGCCTACCACAAAGCTCCGCAGACTTTCCAAATATCAGCTATTAAGCTTCTCAAAACTTCCAAAAAATAATTTCTTAAATGAGTTTCGTATACTTCCTTTTTTTCTCTTCCCCACCTTCCGACACCTTCACCAATCATATCGCTATTGTAGAAAAGCTTCCGGTAAATATCCTATTCGAAGTCTCCCAATCAGTTCGACAAATCCCGTTCTTTCAAGCAATCACCATCTGTCTGAGCACTTAAGTTCTTAAGCCTCAGTTTGATATCAAACGACGCGGCTTGTTTTAGTCCAGAAGCGTTCATAGTATTTGTTTTTTAGATTGCAATTATAACAGGATATTTCGAAATCTGATTTTGTCGTCTCGGTGCCGTGGGTGAGGAGTTTGAATATTACCAACGTACGTTCACGCCAGTCCGGAAAATATTGGATTTGAACAATTAATATCGAGCCGGCGCTTAACGGGATACGTTGTCGAAGAGGGTAAAAACGTGACAACGCGATTCACGGGAAAGATATAGGCAGACTGTAGTAGTGGAAGGAACGTTTGCACAAGGATGTTAATTGAATTTCCAGCTATTAGGAAGCCCAATAAATAAAGGAACATCAGTTTCGTTGTAGAACGTTAATAGAGATTAAAGTTCTTCTTCTCTTGTACAAAAATCATCGAGTCGGAACTTAATATAAATTATATTGAATTTAAATGTAATAAAGTGAGAAAGGAATTCTCAGAATATTGTATTTAGAGGATTTCTTTTCTTCATTAAATTAACTGAAGCCTCCTCGTTCGCGGAATTTGCGTGAAGCACAATAAATTGCAGCGTAGAGGAAAGGGGTTGTTCAAACGCGAGGCAAGTCTAGGGCAATATTGCTCCCCCTGTCTCTGTCTGTCCCAGTTCATACATATTTGTATGTCCGTCACTTTGATGTCTGTTCTTATTGCATTAATATGAGACCCTCGTAAAGGGGACAGAATTCCGACCGAGACTCGGAGATGACCAGTCCGTTAACTGGGGTTAACCAGCGAAACAGGGCCCGGGGGAAAATAAGCGCAGATGTCCTCACAGCTCGTCAGCTTCAAATTAAGGTTCCAGAGTCGTATCGAGCTGTTGTCCGCTCTTAAGGATTGCGCTCGTATAAAAACAATAACATTTCTACGGCACTTTTCGGAGTTGTTTGACCTACATGTAAAAATAAACAGTATATTCTATCTTCAGAGATAAATATTTTAAATGAAAAAAAAACATCAGTCCGTCAACTCGTAAATATATTACGAATAAAAAATTAAAACATACCCAGAAATTTCACCCCTACGTGTTTTGGACCTCTTCAGGTGTTTTAAATTTAAATTAAATATTATTTCAAATTCGTAATCCAAATATTTAAAGTAATAGTTTAAATAAGAAAAAATCAGTTCATTAACTCCTAAATAAATTATTATAAATAGGAAAATTAAAAAACCCAGAAATTTCACCCCATATTGTTTGGCATATTTGCAAGTGTTGTTCATTTCAATTAAATATTATTTCAAATTCGTAATCCAAATATTCAAAGTAATAGTTTAAATAAGAAACAAATCAGTCCATTAACTCCTAAATATATTTATAAATGAATAGGAAAATTAAAAGAGACCCAGAAATTTCACCCCTAATTGTTTGGGATATTTTCAAGTGTTGTTAATTTCAATTAAATAGTATTTCAAATTCGTAATCCAAATATGAAAAGAAAACAAACATTTTCTAAGAATACAATAAATAATTTAATTGAAAAATCATCCGTACATTAACTCATGAATAAAAAATTAAAACAGACCCAAAAATTTAACCCCTAATTGTTTGGGACCTCTACAGATGTTATAAAATTCAGTTAAATATTATTTCAAATTCGTAATCCAAATATTCAAAGAAAATTAATTTTTTAATAAAATACAAAAAATAATTTAAATGAAAATACATCAGTCCATTACCTCTTAAATATATTCTTATGAGTAAAAAATTAAAACAGACCCAGAAATTTCACCCCTATTTGTCTGCGGCCTCTTCAAGTATTGTAAATTTTAATTAAATGTGTTTAAAAATTTGTAATCCAAATATTCAAAGAAAACAACATTTTATAAGAATACTATAAATAATTTAAATAAAAAACATTAGTCCATTAACTCATAAATATATTATTATGGATAAAAAAATTAAAACAGACCTATAAATATCACCCCTAATTGTCTGAAACCTCTTCAGGTGTTGTACATTTCAATTATATATTATTTCAAATTCGTAATCCAAATATTCAAGGAAAAAAAAAAATTACAAACATAATGATGTTTAGTATCTGAATTGTAAAACTTTACGTCTCACTAAAAATTAATAATAATAATAATAATAACAATGATACTCAAATACAAACAAAATAAGTGATAATATAAATACCACATAACATTGGGAGCTTTTGTCAACTGACTAGTGCAGTTGTGTCTCTCTCTAGGCTCTTCTTAGCACCTGAAGAAAGGGACAAGGAGGCGTTGTGTGGTATTTATATTATCAATTATTTTGTCTGTTTTTCGCTATCTTTATTATTATTTATAACAACGTTGAGAGTTTTTTTGAATCTAAAAACTATTGGATACAAAAACTTTTTATAATATAACAAAAATAAAACGGTCTGTAATATTTTAATGTTAAAATTTACGTCTGTGTATGAATATTACGATTATTAACAATATGGCCAAAAAACAGACCACAGAAAAATAAAAAACAGGTACCACGTTTCTTCCACATATTTGTGGGCCTTTTCAAGTAAAACTGTAAGTAAACCTTTTCATTGTGCGTGAACCTGAGAGGGTCCACAAATCTGTGGAAGAAACGTTGTTCCTAATAAATAAACAAACATTAGCCAATTTTAAGTTAGAGACAGAAGGAGAATTTATTGAGTTAACAACGTTTCATCGCTTAATTTGGGACCTCATCAGGTTCAGTTTTTTCTTAAAAAAATTATTGTACCTGTTATTAGTTTTTAAATGTCTGTTTTTCAGCCATACTGTTCCTAATCGTCTCAAATATTTATGGATAATGTCTTAATACATTTTAGAGTATATATGTCTACTTAAAAACTGTATTAACATTCTAGTTGCTTTCCCGCCGTAACGTCTATGAGGTTGACTGTGTTTCTCCCGATATAGATTCAGTATAATTTCACACCACTTTCGGCATACGGCAGCATGACCCAAAAACATGGGGAAGGAATTAGTTAATTGTTATACCTAATATTTACATTCGAGACAAAATAAGTTTTCCAGTTCTGTCACACTTCAATCCTACACGACGTATTGAAAATATAATTATAATGAAATAATGCTTGTTTATTCAGAAGTTACAAAAATAACATGAATTATATCATTGAAAATTATTTTCAATTTTTTATTGTTTCTTTCTCGTAATAACCCCTAAATTTAAAGAGTTAAATATTCAAATTGGTGACCATAGAACGTGAAGTTTCGGAAATAGGAAGGCAAAGGCAAGTTCGATCATATGCAAAAAAAAAATACATACTTCACGTTGTATTTATTCCCTTAATCGTTTTCTAACAAGTGTTGTCTACACAAGCGTAGTTCTAAATCACTGAGGGCAGTTTCGTTCTTGTCTGCGGAGGCAGGAAAAATGGGTTGTGGTAAAGTCGAGATTGTATTGCGGTCGTATCGATATTCTTTATCGTTATAGAAAGCTATTACGTTGTTCGGAGGAAGGGGGGGGGGGAATTGAGAAATGGCACGGGGTTGTGGTTCCTCACAGTTCAAATAGTATTTACAACTACTGCGGCGGGGGCGCGGGGGGCGGGGGGCGGGGAGGAAAATTGTAGTTAAACGACAAATAAACGACTAAAACTTCATTTTCTGCGTTTATAAAATATCCACATAAGTCAAGAGATTATTGAGACACAATAAAAGACGAACTTACCTTTGATTTAAATAAGCGTTATTAAAAATAATTTTCAATGATACAATTAATGTTATCTTTGTAACTTCTGGATAAAACAAGCATTAAATTTATTTAAAAATGGAAAACCTTATTTCAACTTTAAACGAAACAATTTAATTAAAATAAATTTTCAAACTGGATTGTGGAGTCCTCAGGTTAATTTCCACGTCAGTCATGACTTCATGCAGCATTTTAATATTAAACCCAAATACCGATATTTGAAATTATACAAGTATTAATTTATAAACCGATTTATAAACCGTCTGCTTTATAGAAAGTGCAAAAAAAAACACTATTTTTAGGGTAACAGGCTACTTGAGGGTAATCCACGGGGTGGCAACTCCCCTTTTAATAGCATAGGAAGGGATTTGAAAGGGGGGTGCGGAAGGGTAGAGGAAGGTAGCCAATGGTTAACTAGGGGCCCCCGTGCTATAGTTCAAGGATCCTACCCGGCATTCGCCTAAATGTAATGCAGGGAAAACACTAGTAAAACCTGCATCAGGTAGGTCGGGCATTGGGTACTTCTCCCACGCCCTTCAGAGAGCGGGAGAAGTGTTTGCTGTGGGGATGCAGCATTCCCTTCTCCGTATCTCGACCAGTTTAGGAGGCAGCTGGCCGACTGATCCAATGAGAATAGCGGACAACTCTTACCGTATGCCCAAGGTCTGTGACCCCGGAACATACTCCTCTCTAAACAGGCCGAGGTGCCTCGGCTTGTGGGAACCTTAGTTCAAAAACGGAGAGGAAAAGACATTCCGAAAGGTAACCCCTTCGTGTCTCTCCTACAAGGTTCTGCCTGCGAGAGAATAACCCTCGCATAACTTCCAGTTTTAATGATCTAGTCTACTAAAAACTTATAAGATGCCTCAAACTCAACTGACAGTGACACAAGTTAAGCTTCTTCTGCGTGGGTTAAGACTGTAACTGAAGTTGGCGTGGCAGGTGTCACAGCTTACAATGTCAACGGCAGAGAACCAATCAGAAGCCGCCATTGCAGCATTTAAATTGTATAAAGATTAAATCCTTTTCCCTATTTTCGCTGCTACGTCAATTTATCGAAAGGAAGCCTTGGTCGGCCGTTTTCTCGCAGCTGAACCTTCCCAGACAGTTCTGAGGATACCTTCTCCTCTCTATGTTATTTTTTTAACTGAGGTTTCCCACAAGCCGCGACACCTCGGTGTGTTTTGAATTCCGGGGGTCACTCCCATTGCAACAGTCGGCCAGCTGCCCTTTTAAACTTATCGCTGATCACAGAGAAAGGAATGCTGCGTCCGCATTGCATAAATCCCCCTCTCAAGAAATTGGAAGGGTGTGGGAGAAGTACCCCAATGCCCGATCTACCTGACGCAGGGTTTTTTAGGGTTTTCCCTTTTGCATCACTTTTAGGCTAACTACCGGGCAGGATCCTTAACCTTTTTAACCATTGGCTACCTTCCTTTACCCTTCCGCATCCCCCGTTTCAAATCCCTTCCTATGCTATTAAAGTTGAGTTGCCACCATGTGTATTCACCCTCATTTAGCCTGTTACTTTAAAAAACATGTCAATTTATCTGCTAAATAGTAGTTATTGATGAATACGTGAAATTTTTACTCTTCCATATAACGCAATTTTATTTTTACTTACTAGATGAATTTTTAACTTCTGTCAATCTTAATATTTACGAGCGAAATAATTTTTTTTGTATGTATGTTTCCGTATTTGTTACCTAGAAATAATATTAACATAATTAAATATGTAAAAAAAATTATATAAATATTATTATACCGGGAGAAGTTGGCTGCTCTGAATGAAACAGCACGTCCTCTACGACTGTCCAAAGCACGACAGGAATAAGTAGTGACACAATTCAGAAATACACGAGAAGGGGGGATATGGCGATAAATAACATGGTAAAGCTCAGCAAGGAAACCGGAATTCACAGACAATAAATAAAATGTATAGGTAATATGAATTAATTGTAATAATTTAATGTAGTAGGTATTGAAAGTCAGTAATGACTTTTACGTTTACGCGACTACAAACAATAAATAAATTATTGAATTCACTTCGATAGAAATTTTAGAACCGAATTATATGAGGATTTTAAGGTTTAAACGATTCAGTATTGTACTGGGTGATATTAACTCTGTCCCCCCCCCCCAAAAAAAAAAAGGGCCGATTTGCGTAATGCAGGACAAACCCTATAAAAACATGCATAAGGTAGATCGCCCTTCCGATGGCGGGAGAGGGGTTTGCTGTTGGGTCTCAGCTTACCCCTCGCCATGCCTTGGTCAGTTTAGGAGGCAGCTGGCCGACTATTCTATAGGAATAGCGGACAACTCTTGCCGTATGCCCAAGGTCTGTGACCTCGGAACATGCACCTCTCAAAACAGACCGAGGTGCTTCGGCATATATTAAAGAATTCCAAAAATTAAAAATCATAGCTTTCAGTGATTTCGATGTTCAGAAGCCTAACTTTCAGACGGACGGACTGGACTCTGATCAACCTGAGTATTCTGGTTATTTCCGGTCATTTATGCGCGCCACCGGTGACCGGAGCACTTATTCTGGTGAAACGTAGTTTTTTTTTTCGTTTCTTTAAAGTAGCGGTGATGTTAACAAGTGTTTCTTGAGCTATAGTGACAATATTACGTTTTAGTTTCCACCGAAATTTCCACAATTCGACCCTGAGGTATTTCATCCTTTATATTATTTTCCATGTGTATAATAATAATTCAAAAAAAAAATAAAGTAAAATAGTCTGCGTTTTTGAAGCAAGGGATCACGCATACTGGAGAAAGTGCGAGTACTCAACCGTGCTTACCTTTAAGCAAAAATATAAAAAAATAGGTGTGGCCAAAAACATGATGTGGTCCTGGGAAGAGATCATTAAAGTGAGAGCTGCTAAATAATTCGCGTCAATATTTTCCCGCCTTGAGCGCGCACGCGACACACAAAAGCTTCGGTTACAGTTTAGCGCTCGTCGCCGAGTTATAAATCCATTAACTGAGTCAACCGCCATGTTTGCCGCCGACAAAAGAGAATATATTATTCACGCAATCTTCCGACGGAATAATACGTGAATAGAGCGAACGAAAATAAAGCATTACCAGACGCGGCCTTTCGGCTGGATGCCATTAGACAATGGCCTCCTGTTTGCACGTTGGATGCGAATATTAAAGCACTCCAAATGGAGCTCGTTGTTATTTACCGCGCGTTCAACTACAATCAATAAAAATGGCAATATGTTTTTCCTTAAAAGTATTTATTTTCTTATATTTTAATAAATTTGTTTTTCTTTAAAAATCCCTTGCTTCAAAAACTCACGCTATTTTACTTTATTTTTTTTAATTATTATTATACACATGGAAAATAATATAAAGGATGAAATAAATACAAATCCTACCTCAGTGTCGAATTGTGGAAATTTCGGTGAAAACTAAAACGTTTTTATTGTCACTGTAGCTCAAGAAACAGTTGTTAACATCACCGCTACTTTAAATAAACGTTTCACCGGAATGTGTGCTCCGGTCACCGGAGGCGCGCATAAATGACCGGAAATAACCAGAATACTCAGGTTGATCAGAGTCCAGTCCTTCCGTCTGAAAGTTAGGCTTCTGCTCATCGAAATCACTGAAAGCTATGATTTTTAATTTTTGGAATTCTTTAATATATGCCGAGGCACCTCGGTCTGTTTTGAGAGATGTATGTTCCTGGGTCACAGACCTTGGGGGCATAAGGTAAGAGTTTTCCGCTTTTCCTATTAGAACAGTCGGCCAGCTGCCTCCTAAACTGGTCGAGGTACGGAGAAGGGAATTCTGCGTCCCCACAGCAATTTCTTCTCCCGCCACCGGAAGGGTGTGGGACAAGTACCAAATGCCCGACCTACCTGATGCAGGTTTTTATAGGGTTTGTCCTGCATTACTTTTAGGCGAATGCCGGGTAGGATCCTTAAACTATAGCCCGGGGGCCTTATTTAACCCTTGGCTACCTTCCTCCACACCTTCGCATCCCTCCTTTTAAATCCCTTTGCTATGCTATAAGAGGGGAGTTGCCACTATGTGGATTACCCTATACATAGCCTGTCTACATCCAAAAAAAAACAAAAAAAACCGTGGAGATAAAGATAGATTAAAACTCAGTGATACTAATAATAATACTGCATAAAATAATACATAAACGGCTACGTCAGTCAAAACATTTTTTTCGTACTTGCTACCGGACGATCGTTACGGTTCGTCAACATATACGACTTCATCTGACAAGTCAGTTTCTTCGTTGCTTAATTACTGTCATCAACCGACGAAGAAAACCAAAGAATTAATTTAAAGACATGTCGAAAACAATAACTGAATATAAGTAAAAACTAGAACTTTCTGGGTTTTGATAATTTTTTTTTACAAACCAAATATTGGTCAGTTTTCGTCTTTTCTATTATGTAATTGTTAAAAACTCAGCGATACTAATAATCATACTACATAAAAAAATAGATAAACGGCTCCGTCAGTCAAAACATTTTTCCGTGCTTGCTGCACGGAACGGTCGTTATGGTTCGTTAAAATACACATACGACTCCTTCTGTCAAATCGTGTTTTTTCGTTGCTTAATTATCATTGGAATAGTCGGCCAGCTGCCTCCTAAACTGGTCGAGGCACGGAGAAGGGAATGCTGCGTCCTCACAGAAAACCCCTCTCTTGATATCGGAAGGGTGTGGGACAAGTACCCAATGCCCGACTACCTGATGCAGCTTTTCTAGAGTTTTCCCTGCATTACTTTTAGGCGAATGCCAGGTAGGATCCTTAAAATATAGCCCGGGGGCCCCAGTTAACCCTTGGTTACCTTCCTCTACCCTTCCGCATCTCCCCTTTCTAATCCGTTCCTATGCTATTAAAGGGAAGTTGCCACCATGTGGATTAACCTATACATAGCCTGTTACCTTAAAAAAAAGGAGGATAACCAAAGATTTAATCAAAGAGATGTCTAAAGCCGAAACTGAATATAAATAAAAATGGGAAATTACTGAGTTTTCTCAAACAAATATATTGGTCTGTTTTCGTCTATTTCTATTCTGTCTTCAATATAATTGTACAATAATATTATAAATATAATGAATTGTAATACCTCCACTGTAGGAGAATACCTGAAGATACAAAATGGTATCGAAACGTAGTCATAATAAAAAATAAAAATTAAAAGTGTCCTTATAAGGTCATCAACTGTGAGATTAATTCAAAACAGACGCTAAATTAAAACTTTTATTTGTAAATAGTTGACATTTCTTTTGTAAAGTTCCTTTTTATTCATACGTTCCCCTATTTACTATATTTTTCTGAGTGAAACCCTACTACCGAAATTATCGGACGCCAATTACACAATTGTTTCATTTCCAACTTTAACATACATCCACGATTCTCATTGTACTTCGCTTATTGTCATTTTAAATGGGCGGATAATTAAATACTAATTATTCAATGTTGACATTAATCAGATATCACCTGCCAACAGTTTCAATTGTACCGAACTGAAAAGACAAATTCACAACGCTACGTCATAATCAAAATATTAATGTGACAAAAATTAATTATCGATGGAAATTCAATTTATAGGTTAATTGTATACTGAAGCGAACTACATTATTATTATTATTATTATTAATTGAATACTTCATATTACATGTCCTGGTTAACTGCTGCTCCATATATTCCCTTACGTAAGACGAGACAATTAACTGTTGATCGTTTTCGGTGTCTCATTAATGAAAACAAATGCGAATATATTAAGGAATATGAATAATTAGAACGTTATATGTGTCAATAAACGTCGTTTATTTTTTTTGGTCAATAGTAATAATATGACTGAAGACAGAATATTTATGTTATTCAAAATTTCTATTTATTTATTTTAATTTTTTTGGCATGGTTTATATACAAAATTTAATTAATAAAAATATTTTGCAAATGTCTTTAACTTGAGAGTTCCAAAAATATGACGAAACGACGTTTATTTAATTTTTTTGTTAATAAACATATCCCTAATGAAGACCTACTTATTTTATTCTAAATTTTATGCAAAACTTATATACAAAATTTAATTAATAGTATTTTGTAAATGTCCTTAACTTGAGAGGTCCAAAAATAGGACGAAACGTCGTTTTTTAATAAATATAATCTAACTCAAGACCTATTATTTGTTTTATTCTGAACTTTATGAATAATTTATATACAAAATTTAATTAATAAAAATATTTTGTAAATGTCCTTAACTTGAGAGGTCCAAAAATAGGACGAAACGTCGTTTTTTAATAAACATAATCTAACTCAAGACCTATTATTTGTTTTATTCGGAACTTTATGAATAATGTATATACAAAATTTAATTAATAAAAATATTTTGGAAATGTCCTTAACTTGAGAGGTCCAAAAATAGGACGAAACGTCGTTTTTTAATAAACATAATCTAACTCAAGACCTATTATTTGTTTTATTCGGAACTTTATGAATAATGTATATACAAAATTTAATTAATAAAAATATTTTGGAAATGTCCTTAACTTGAGAAGTCCAAAATTAGGACGAAACCTCGCTTATTTATTTTTTGGTAATAAACATAATCTAACTCAAGACCTAATATTTGTTTTATTCTAAATCTATGCATAATTTATAAACAAAATTTAATTAATAAAAATATTTTGTAAATGTTCATAACTTGAGAGGGCCAAAAATATAACGAAACGTCGTTTATTTAATTTTTTTTTGTAAATAAACATAAACAAACTCAGAACCTAATATTTATTTTATTCTTAATTTTATGCATAACTTATATACAAAATTTAATTAATAAAAATATTTTGTAACTGTTCTTAACTTGAGAGGTCAAACATTAGGACGAAATCTCGTTTATTTTTTTTGTTAATGAACATAGTCAACTCAAGACCTAATATTTATTTTATTTTAATTTTTAAGCATAGTTTGTAAAAAAATTTTAATTAATAAAAATATTTTGTAAATGTCCTTAACTTGAAAGGTCCAAAAATAGGACGAAACGCTGTTTATTTTTTTTTTAATAAACATAAACTAACTCAATACCTAATATTTATTTTATTCTAAATTTTTAATTATGTATTCTAAATTTTTTATGCACAATTTATAAAAAAAATAATAATAAATAAAAATATTTGGTCAATGTCCTTAACATTAGAGGGCCAAAAATATGACGAAACGTCGTTTATTTTTTTATTTTTTATTAATACAGATAATCGTCTGACTCAAGGCCTGCATATACAGTTATTTTTATATTAGAGTGATTTATTCGATTCCCGTAATACACCTGGAGATAATTGAAGTATTTAAATTATTAAAACTTTATATTTTTTTATAAACTGAAGGAAAAAAAAAATTTTTGTTTTACGAAAAGTTGTGTTACCCGGTTTGCAAGTCATTGTAAAGTTGTTTACATAGAGGAGGACTTGGCTAAATGTTTTTGATGGAAGAATCATCCACGCTTTTGCTAATCCGCCATTTTCCTTTGCGGATAATAAAGAAGGTGTGAAATGTCGTTCAAAGAGTTTCTATAACGATAAAATTTATGAATTTCACGATTCAGAACCTACTCAACCTTTCGGTTTTAAATATTCTGTAAAGTTGTGACGTGATATTTGTTTTATTATCGTCTAATGTTGCAAAAATACGGTTCGCCTTTGTGTTTACAGTGTCCTATTGGTCTACTCCCGGCTATATATATATATATATATATATATATATATATATATATATAAATACATGTATGTAGGTCCTCTGATTACGTGAAATACTTCAGCCTGAGGAAGTTTGATACTGAAATGAGAGTTTGAGGGCGAGGTATTTCACCGATGCCTACGCCCAGTATTGACGTACGGGTGGGAAACGTGGAACGATAAATTATACGTCGTGGGCAAAGAGATATACGAGTGAGCTGTGAGACTTACAGACGCCGTTGGAAAATAACAAAATTTGCTACGTAAGTGAAGATTTCGGGCGAATTATTAACTTGAAATTAATAGAGGACGTTCTCAACCTTAAAAAGAAGTTTGATTTTGGGAGTGCCCCAAGGTAGTAAAGTAGGTCCACTGTTTCTCATTTTGCAAACATTAATAAAGTAAACCAAAAGGAATTAAAAATCCATCTGTTTACTGATGACACCCTGATTTTCTTATCTGGAAAAAGTTGTAAAGACATTCTAAATAAAATTAATGTAGAGCTTGTAAATATTAGGAAACAAAATTCATGTATACGTTTCACGACATGATCCGGAAAATGTTCTTTTCTTTGCTTTCTATGAAAAAAAAGTTATCCTGATTAAAAACATCGGTATACAAACTTTCCGTTCTGTTTAAGTGTATTATAAATTTTTATATCAGTGAAATATTAATTTTCTCTGATTTTTATATTATTAATTTATTTTTTAACTCGCTGACTGTCCGGCATAATTATTTATATAAACCCCGATACTGTATTTAATTATACATTAATCTTTAGTAAGTGATTTAAGAGAGTTTTAATTTTCGTCAACCTTCCACCCCCGATGTTATAAAAGATATTGAAGTTTTATTGCACCAGTCTGAAAAAACATACCTCGGTTGAATACTTTCAAAACCTATTTTATTTAATACTAGCTGGGTGCGCAGCGTTGCCACGTGTGCTTATTTATATAAACCCGAAAAAGAATTTAATTCTATATTAATCTATAGGCAAGAAGTGATTTAACCTAAATCTAACTGTTCCTAGTTCCGTTCATACTTTAAACCGATAGTGCATTAATTGAACAGCTGTAAAATACCTTAATTTTATTGCGTCAGTCCCTAGAAATATTTCTCCGAATTCCTTCTTATATATACTCCTTGAGTATTCCAGGATATAATTGTCCCTCAGTCTTCAGACATTACGAACTATTAAATTGATTAAATTCTGAGCTAGATTCACAATGTAAACAAATAGTCGCCATATTGGAGTCACTAAACATGGCGACGAAAAATTAACATACATTTTCCGCGAGGATCGTAAAGGATTTTTTATTCTTTTTTTTTACTATCATTCGATTGCTGGAGAAAATTATACTTTTTATTCAATTAAAATATTTCTGCGTTATTTCATTACGGAAAAAGGGAACTATTTCATTTGTTCGTCGCGTAGTAACGTCTCTCTCTCTCTCTCTCTCTCTGTCGCGTGACGTCATGGTCTCTTGGCGAGCAGTAATTTAACACAAAATGATCATGTTTTTTAATTATAATTCTTTCCACCTTTATGTTAGCGGTTTCTCACCCTCCACAGTACCGTTTCTCGTGTTTGTAAGAATATATTGTACCAACATTTATTCCAATCTGTCCACGCGTTTCAATATATATATATACATATATATATATATATATATATATATATATATATATATATTAACGTAAATACATACATACAATGTCTGCGAAGGCTATTCTCTCGCAGGAAATACCTGCGAGGGATGTTCTCTCGCAGGTAGAACCTTGTAAGAGAGATACGAAGGGGCTACCTTTGGGTATGCCTTTTCCTCTCCGTTTTTGAATTAAGGCCCCCACAACCGAGACATCTCGGCCTGTTCTGAGAGGTGTATGTTCCGGGGTCACAGACCTTGGGCATACGGTAAGAGTTGTCCGCTATTCCCATTGGAATAGTCGGCCAGCTGCCTCCTAAACTGGCCGAGGCACGGAGAAGGTAATGCTGCGTCCCCACAGAAAACTCTTCTCCCGCTTTCGGAAGGGCGTGGGTCAAGTACCCAATGCCCAACCTACCTGATGCAGGTTTTTTCTTGGGTTTACCCCTTATTTCTTTAGGCGAATGCCGGGTAAGATCCTTAAAATATAGCCCGAGGGCCCTAGTTAACCCCTGGCTACCTTCCTCAACACTTCCGCATCCCCTCTTTCAAATTCCTTCCTGTGCTATTAAAGGGGAGTTGCTTAACGTGGATAATCCTCATGTAGCCAGTTGCCATAAAAAACATACATACAAATAAACATCCGTTTTGATTATATAGATAGATATTAAAGATTAAATTTTGCACTTGAAGAAGTCCCAAAATTTACGGACGGGCCGCTATATGTTATAGTGTTTTAAATTGAGCTTAATAAATCTCTTGCTGATGTAATTTAATTCGACAATAGTAGTGGTTAATTTTTTATGTATCTATGCATGTTTATTTTACTGTAGTTATCTGTTATTATCGATTTTAATTTAATGATGACATCAATCCAGGAAACGAAGATATTATATTAAAAATATTTTTGGACGGAAAAATAAATTGCAGTGTTACCGTAGCAGGGGTAGAAACATTTTTTTCTCCCCCCCCCTTGAGGTATGGAATTTTATCTCCCGCACCGCACCGCACCAATGTGAGTCGCATCTTGCAAGGACACTCGTGAAAAATGTTGCCCGCTTCTCCGCCTCCTCCATTGTGCCAGGCTGCTGGGCTTCTTATTCCCGTCCTTCCCACATTTCAAGTGTGAATAACTCCTGCTTCAAGGGCCCTAAAGGAATCAGATATAGACGTGGCGACGCAACGGTGGTACCACCACCTCCGCATTGATGCAGCTGTTTCCTGCGGTCGCTGACTCGAATTGAGACACTTCGAAAGCAGAAAAAAAGGTACTTCCTACTCCCGCCCCCCCCCCTGTGCCTGCTTATTTGTTATACCGCAATTTTTTATATCATACAAATTATAATAACGACGAACCACTCTTAAATATTAACCCTTTTGCATACTCCAAATTTTGTAAAAATACATTCCGTAAATGAAAATAGTAATTAAAGTGATTGAAAATAATAAATAGGAAAGATAGACACTTTAGACAAAAAAGTGATGATATAAATACCACGCTACAACGTTTCTGGTATCCTTCTACCTTTCGTCAGGTGCGATGAAGAGCCTAAAGAGAGACACAACTGCACTGACAAGTGCTCTTGATCGCACCTGACGAAAGGGACAAGGATCCCAGAAACGTCGTTGTGTGGTATGTATATTATCACTTTTTTTTATCTGAAGTGACTATCTTTCCTATTCATGAAAATAGCAATGAATCAATTATATACTGCTTCAAAACCTTTCAACAATTTTTTTCCCTTTATTAGTACACAGAAAAATTTATTAATCCGATAATTTTACAATTGTTGAAATTAACATGTTAAAAAATTTAATTTAATGTCCGTTTTGAATTACTAAAACACTTTATGACCTCATACAGACACTTTTTATTTTTAATCCTTACTATGACGACGTTTCGATTCCTTTATGTAACATCTTCAGGTATTATTGCTACAGAGGACGTATTTAACTTATTAAAAAACAAAATAATTAGATAATAGCTATACAGTGGTCTAATTTAACTCGCTAATGTAGTAATTTTAATTGATTAATAGTGAATACTGAGGATGATCGGTCAGCGGAAACCGGTTGGGGGGTTGTAGATAAATAAGCAGGAGACTAATAACGAATCACCAACGAAAAACTGTGCGGAATTTAAAATGACACTGGTCGATTCAAGCGGGGTGTGGCCTAGTTTTGGTGGAGGGCGACGATCTGTGGCGAGACGACCCATTAAGCAGTGTGTGTTATATCGTATTTATTATGCGTTGTTATATAAATGGCCTGACTTTCGAACCCCTTCACCACATTGCTGGCTATTTCTCCAATTGATGAATGGAACTTGTTTTATAAAGTGTATATTTAAGAGATTAACGAGACCACAAAAGTGTCAAAACGAAAACGAAAGAAAAAAACAACGGGGTTTTAATTCAATATGTCAACGTCTTGCAACAGCAGCGAAACATTTGTTGCAGAAGCAGATTGTTGCCAAGTTGTAATGGAATTTGTCTGTTCTGTCGAATACGGCCCCGCGGGTTTCATTTCCGCCCACGCCATGATTTATACGCGGCCCCTCAATCAGAGTAATGGCCGGCGTCTTGTAAGGCGGGTCCCGACAGTTTCTTTTCGGTGGCAACTCTATTATGACCCCCCCCCCCGCCACCACCCCCACCCCACCCGCCGTACCCGCCACCCGAATATTGGGCTTTTAGTTCCGGGCTGCAAGCGATTACCGAAATGTCGATAGAGTGATAAATGGGAAAGAACTGCAGTTTAAAATAGGGAATTATAACTTCTTTTTGGAAGCCCTCAAACTGAATCTTTTAATAAAGGCTCCTTCAGACAGTACGAGCGGAATGTTAAGAATGATAAATTAAGTTTTTGCCCCGCAATTAATCAATTTTTCTACTGCGTTGAAAGTTAGTTGGCCTGCTGGGTCCACACAACTCACATTTATATATTCTTTACTGGTCTTATAAATTATTCAAGTATATATATGTAGAAAAAACAAAGGTAGAAAAATATACAAGAGTGAAAAATTGAGTAACTTGTTTTTTTTAAAGTTTTTTTAGGGCAATAGGCTACATGAGGGTAATCCACTTTGGGCAACTCCCCTTTCATAGCATAGGAAGGGATTTGAAAGGGGGGATGCGGAAGGGTAGAGGAAGGTAGCCAAGGGTTAACTAGGGGCCCCCGGGCTATATTTTAAGGATCCTACCCGGCATTCGCCTATAGAAATGCAGGACAAACCCTAGAAAAACCTGCATCAGGTAGGTCGGGCATTGGCTATTTGTCCCACGCCCTTCCGATAGCGGGAGAGGAGTTTGCTGTGGGGACGCAGCATTCCCTTCTCCGTGCTTCGACCAGTTTAAGAGGCAGCTGGCTGGCTATTCCAATGGGAAAAGCGGACAACAATCACCGCATGCCCAAGGTCTGAGACCCCGGAACATACACCTCTCACAACAGGCCTCGGCTTGTGAGAACCTTAGTTCAAAAACAGAGAGAGGAAAAGGTATCCCCAAAAGTAGCCCCTTAGTATCAAGAGTAACTTGTTAAAAAAATGTTTTTTTATGTAGACAGAGGTTAATAAATAGCTGAAAGAAATTAACGACAGTTTTATTTTCATTAAGAACGAACATTAAATGGTGTATCAGAAATTGTATTCGTAATAAATACAACCCCTAAGGGTGTTCCCCTACCATGCTGAAAGGGGTTGAAATTTTACAAACAACATCGGTAGAAATATTATTAACGTCATTGACCCCCAACAAATATTTATTCGAGGCAAATATCGACCACGTTTGAAAACTTCCACTCCGGCCGTGGGGGGTTAAATGGCCAATTTAATGTCATGATTAAACTCACCGACATCCATAACCCTGGATTTGACTCCAATCTCGGTTGTATTCGCGTTATTTTCTTGTAACCACGCCCTTCCACCCCCACCCCTAACGTTTCTCCTTTCAAATGCATTAAGGGGTTGAAATTATACATCTCGTTGACCTTCATAAAAATATTTATGCGACTCAAATATCGGCTGTTTCAGCAGGTTTAAATATTTCCAACCCCGCTCCTGGGGGTGGTAGACGCGTCTCACCCCGACAGTGTTTGTTTCCTGAACGTAAAGATAACGTGTACGAAATTTGGTGATTTTGTCTACATTTATATAAGGAACATACAAATATATATACATACAAACAAACAATCTGCTTTATTTATTAGATAATACGTTACTCTTCATATAAAAAACATCGAGTTGAAAATACTTTGCAGAAGAACATCAGAAAATATAAATAAATAATAAAGTAAGTAAAAAAATAAGACCACTTGTTTGATGTTAAGTGAATTGTATTGGTATAAATACAACGATCAACGTGATAAATCGATACCATTGTATAGATTTGCGATTGTAATACGCCCTGAACCACCTATAGAACAGACATTGATGAATTAACAGTAAAGTTTTATATTAAGGGATCAAGTACCAAAAATTTTAAACTGAATGTGATTTTAAAATAATTTTCTGTCAACTGACAAGTGCAGGCACTTCTTCGCAACCTGACGAAAGGTACAAAGATCCCAGAAACGTTGTTGTGTGGTATTTATATTATCACTTTTTTGACTGTATTTGGCCATCTTTCTTCTTCAAAAATTTATTACTATTATTAATAAGAAAGATAGCCAAATACAGACGAAAGGCACAACAACGTTTCTGGGATCCTTGTCCCTTTGTCGAGGTGTTAAGAAGAGCCTAGAGGGACACAACTGCTCTGGTCAGTTGACAAAACTCAAAAGACTTTTCAATCAGACGTAATTGTTTTCATTTCTATTATTATTCTTGTGATTTTTGGAAGGTTCCTTATGAGCGTCGATAATCCACTAGCTCGTTAGTTCAAAGTAGGGGAAAAAAACTCATTTCCCACTTGGCCGGTTCGTTGTATTGTACGAGGAAAAGTGATTCTTGTGGTCGATGCGCGGATGACGTGTGGTCCAGATTCCTTTCGCTTTGTGAGGTAAACTTTCTTTCCACGGGAACAAACTGGCGACATGCCCACGTCTTCTATATGTTTTCCCAGTTGCCTTTTTTTTTCTTCTTCTTCTTCTTCTTCTCGCTGCTCGGCTTTCAGCTATTGTTGTGTTGACTGAAATATATGTGTGCGAACAACAACACCGAGAACAGATAAAATGTTTGGGGGAAAGGGAAGTCGAACTTTGTGGGGGTTGCAATGGGAGTTTAACAAGAGAAATATTTCTTGATGAGTCAGCTCCGTGAACTCCCGCCGCTGTTGGTGTTTAACTTGTGCTTTGTAATCCACCCATTTCTTTACAATTGCTTCTGGCACGAGTCTAAAGTTCCTCCCCCTTACAATCGAACAGTATTTGTAAGTTTGCACTCGAAGTGTGGCTCAGAACGTGAAGAATTAAACTACTCGCGGAATCTTGAAATTTACATGTATGTACTTACGTTAGTCTTTAAACACGTGGACAGATTGCAACGAAAATTGCTACACTTATTCTTCAAAACACGAGAGACGGTACTGTGTGTGTGTGGTGTGGTGGGGGGGGGGTGACAAACCCCTAGCATAAATGTCAAAAGAATTATAATTGAAAAACTTTATAATTTTGTGTCAAATTACTGCGCACCAAGAGACCGTGACGTCACGCTGTAGAGAGAGAGAGAGAGACGTTACTACGCGACGAACAGAGGAAATAGTTCCTTTTTCCAGTAATGAAATAAAGCAGAAATATTTTTTTTGAATAAAAAGTATAGTTTTATCCAGTAACACTCCATTGGAATGATAATAAAAAACAATACGAAATACATTACGATCCTTGTGGAAAATGTAAGTTAATTTTCGTGCCATGTTTTTGTGACTCCAATATGGCGACTGTTTGTTTACATTGTGAATCTAGCTAAGAATTTCATCAGTTTGGTAATGTCTGAAGGACTGAGGGACAATTACTTCCTGCAGAACACAAGGAGTATATTTAAGAAGAAATTCTGAAGTATGTTTGTAGGGACTGATGCAATAAAATTCAATGTTTATTACAGCTGTTCAATTAATGCACTATCGGTGGAAAGTGTGTAAGGAACTAGGAACAGTTAGATTTAGGTTAAATCACTTCTTGGCTAAAGATTAATACAGAATTAAATTGTTTTTCGGGTTTATATAAATAAATATGCGGGAAACGCTGGGCACCCAAATAGTATGAAATAAAACTATTACATAATTTAATTGACCTAAATCAGAGACAGAATTTTTTTTTGGATAGTCAAGTGTTACAGTCTCAACCTGTCTGTAGAAATTTATTAAAACACGACAATAAGACAGTCACATTTATTTTTTAAAAAAATATTTTCTGCTATTCTAGACTGTAATCAAGGATATATTTTTTTAAAAAATATTTTAAGAATTCTTTTACGATGAAGACAACGACGAATGCTCATTTTTTTAATAAAGTTATAAACTTGTAGACGGTTTTTGGTTTTTTCTACTAATCAGGACATTTTTTTGCAAACACTTTACGTTCATCTATAAAAATATTTATAGAAATACAAAAATTTAGGTCGTGGTATTTATTTTTATAGTTCGCGTACTACTGCTTTTATTATATTAGTTTTAATTATTGATAATTTGACAATCACTAACCAGCGTCCAAATTAATATTTAATTTATTTTGATTACAGCTTTCACGACTCTTTTCCATTATTTATCTACAAAATAAAAATAACCAGTAATTATCAATAGTTTTAAACGTGGAATTTATGTCTTTTGATAAGATTGTGTTAGTATTTTTTCTAAGTCCAACAGTTCTTTTGTTATAATAATATAAAGACTGATTTACCCGTTATGTATAAGAGTCAAGCAGTAAACTCAGTCTTATTCTTTAATTTTTTTTTCAACAAGACCTTACGACTTGGTGTCACATTCGTTGTCTCCAAATCTTCTTCCATTGAACAGGAAACATGGAAAATTCAGACTAAAAGGGTAATATAAATATCACACAACGTTTCAGGGATCTTTGTCACTTTCCTCCGGTGCTAAGAAGAACCTAGAGCGACACAACTGCCCTAGTCAGTTAACAAAAGTGCAGCTGTGTCGCTCTTGGTTCTTCTTAGCACCTGACGAAAGGAACAAGGATCGCAGAAACGTTGTGTTTAATTTTTTTTGTCTGAATTGGCCCATCTTTTCTATTCAATATTTTCAATCAGACGTATTTTTTTTATTCTCCCAATTCATGACGTAGTTCGCTTAGTGGCCGCAGTGGTTCGTCATTAATATTCTTTATAATAATATAAATACCAAGTCTATAGCTCCTGTTGTAAAAAAAATTAATATGAGACTGAATTTACTGGTTGTGTCTAATACATATTAGTTTTTTTGTTGTTGTATCAGTTAATGAAGATATAAAAAAAATTGTAAAAATCGGATGATAAGCCATAGAAGAATATTTTTTTTGCAGATCACTGCGCTGTGTGTAAATTAAAATAACTGACTACCATCGTTCACGTTCCACCTGTAAATTATAATTGTCATAAAGGTAGATGATAGGATTGCGTTGTGACGTACGGAGACATTCATGGTTACCGGCGTGTGCAGAAGTAAGGGGATGTTAGGGCGAAGCAGGTGACACCGTCGTTACACTTCTTAATGAGATGGATTTATGTGCCGTGAAAGCTCTGGGGCTGTGGATTAAGGCCACTACGCATCAGTCACAAGAAGAGAGAGACCTGAGGTTTGCCTCGGCTTAAACGATTCTCACACCACAAGGAAACTAGGCACGATTCTCTACGCGACTACTGATATCGTCGAACGATAATCTTCCATTCAAAAACGATTATTAAAACCCCCCCACCCTCTCCAAAAATCCAATACAAAACTCTTCGTTCATTTGTCGAAAATAATTTTTCAGTTGGGAGTTGTAAGTTTTATTTATTAATACCTTTTGCTTTCAGTGTCCGAGCCCAAACAATCGCAATCAATTTTTCACCCACTTCCCAGTGGCCAATTAAGCTGGAATTTTACTCGCTCATGTATGTAGAACGACAACACGGAAATGAAACCTCATTTAATTTTTTTCCCCCCCACATTCCTGAATTATTTTCTTCATAGCTTCTCGAGTCGTAGTTTTCTGGATTCTTAAAATGAAAAAAAACTTACGTCGGATTTAAAACTTTAATAATAAAAAAGATTTTCGACGCTCATAAGGACCCTGCAAAAAATCATAATAATAATAGAAATGAAAACAATTATGAGCGATTGAAAAGTCTTTTGAGTTTTGCCAATTGACCAGTGCAGTTGCGTCGCTCTAGGCTCTTCGTAGCACATGAAGAAAGGGACAAGGATCCCAGAAACGTTGTGGTGTGGTATTTATATCGTCACTTCTTTCGTCTGTATTTGTCTATCTTTCTTATTAATAATAGTAATAATAATAATACATTTTTGAATAAGAAAGATAACCAAAGATACAGACAAAAAAAGTGATAATAGAAATACGCACACAACGTTTCTATGTTCCTTGTTCCTTTCTTCAGGGTGCTAAGAAGAGCTTAGAGCGACACAACTGCACTCGCCACTTGACAAAAATCATTTGTCTGTATTTAGTTGTCTTTCTTATTAATAATTTTTAGTCAGACGTAAATTTTTCGTTTCACCGCAGTTAAAATGAAAAAAAAAAGTATCGAAGCAAGCGGTAATTTTTATTTTTAATTATGTTACTTTAGCTGTACTTCGTACAATCATACAACAAATCTAATCAATTGTAAATTCCTGCTCTGTACGAAAATAATTGAAAATGTTAAAAAAAATGGTATCGAAACGTCGTCATAATTAAAAATTAAAAAAATAAAAAGTATCTGTATAAGGTTATTATTATTGTTATTATCGTACTTAATTTTTATCAATCTAATTTTTCATTTATTTGTAAATACGTAGCAATTATTTTACACCAATAAATTTATTTTTATTACCGAGAATTTAAGATTTATTTTTATTTTATTTGAGTGGATAATTTCGATGGTTTCTTTCAATTTTATCTTCAGCTTCAGCTTCAGTGAGTGAATTATCGACGTGATATTAAATTTACAATTTTATTTATGTGTGGTGAATTATTATCGTTTTGAGAGTCGCAAAAGGTGGTTTGTGTATAGTATAAAGGTACACGGAGGTTTGCAGTATGTAAAAATGGACGTGAAATGTTTCTCATATCCTTCAATGCAATCTTAGAATTAATGGAAAAGAAAATTGAAGAGGATGAAAGTTCCTTTTTTGTTGTTGTTGTTGATATAATTTTCTCGGTGCTTTTGAGGGTCTCTTGGTGGACGTGTATATGAGACGTGAACCAATCAGACGCCTCGTGACCCATATCCAGCAGGGTCGTTTTAATAAGACGCTGTGAGGAGAGGAAATGGCGTCCTCCGCACGCACCCATTTATAAGGCTCGCTTTATCTCCCTTGGCGGGGTAATTTAGTGCACAACCAGGCAAGCAAGCTGCTCTCTTCCGTACATTTCAAATGCACACACACACACACACACCTTCCTTGTGATTACTCTATTTTCACGTTGTTTAGCAAACTACCTGTTTTTCGACGAAAAAAAGAGGAGGCGATTCATCGCGAGTACCGGGGGAGGGGGGAGGGGGGGAGGGGTGTAGGTACTTTTCAGATATTCTCATTAAGCTAAATGCTATTCTCGAAAAAGGGGGGTTTGCAAGAGAAATTAAAACTGCTTGCTCAGGATGCGACATTAATTTAGGTGCGGGGATTTTCTTCCCGTTTACAAATGCAAATAAATACTTGGTCTCTACATTACGTTGCAAATAGCAGTTAAAACACTCCGTGTGACCATCATTCTTTTTAAACGGTGTGCTCCAGTTAATGATCGGAAATACGTGCTGGAACTGTGTTAATTTATATATATATATATATATATATATATATATATATATAGGAAACTACCTATGTACTATATAACAAACTACCTATATACCATATATAAATAGTATATAGGTAGTTATAAAGACGTTATACAGACCCTTTTTATTTTATATATATATATATACATATATAGCAAACTACATATGTACCATATATAATATATATATGCACATATATATATATATGTATATATATATATAAAATAAAAAGGGTCATAAATTGTTTTCTTAATTCAAAACAGATGTTCAATTATAACTTTTAAATATCTAAGTTAAACCTGTTTTGTAATTACTACTGCAACTCATTATCCTTACGAATGAGAATCATTAGATAAAAAAATTTATATAGTAAGAGGTGATAACAAATTAAAAATCAAAAAAGTACATAAATAATTTTTTTAAGGACGTACATAAGAGATTGTTATCTGCAACACTGTCTGAAGAAAGTCTTCCAACAACAAGAAGGTGTTGTAAATAACTGAAGAATAAATCAATAACAATACAGTGTAATTTTGTTTCAGCCATGTGATATATTTAGAAACTTGAATCATCTTCCCATTTAAAATTTGTCTGATTTAAATTGTCAATTAAAAATGAAGACTATTTTGAGGGTTCGTTCTTAAACTTCATGTATAATTCAAGTAAACATTCATTTAACTTCGTAAAATTAGTGTAATATCAATGATAATTGCTATTTAAGGCGGAAAAAGAAAGATCAATTAGGTATTTATATATTTGTAACGGACAATTGTCAATAAAATTGCTTTACAAAATTATATACCTTAAAACATTGCATTTATAATATGTAATCAAATATTTTTTACATAATTAATCGTAAATCAAAATTTTATCTTTAAGGAAAATTAATAATTCGGAATATTTCCAAGACATTAATCAAATTTGACATTGTAATTATGGTATTATTAAAATTTGATTTATAATGAGAGGTTATAACAAGTTAAAAATCCATACGAGATCACAAGACAGGACAAATGATTTTTTTGTTTATATGCACGTTTTATGTTTGTTTCATTTGTCTAAGTCGGGAACATGGCGGTAATAAATTTAAAAACTTTTAAACATATCAGTTTAAGAAAAAATACGGATTTTTTTTTTTAATTTAGTGGCAATTATTATTCCACGGAGCTCTGAATTTCATAACTTTATTAGCTGATGCATAGTTTTTATAATTACATCAGGAATACTTCACTTCCAATTACGTAGACACACACATCAGTGATTGGCTGTAATGATCAACATGTTCTGACGTGTTGTGCAATCATGCGTTTGTGTCAGTATGTAGCTCGTGCGTTACTACAAAGCAGGCTGAGTACGGCTGTGGATCGACCGACTGTTAATTCCAATAATATATATATATATACATATGAGATCGAATTTGCAAACATAATATTATTCTCAGAAAAATAACCTTATATTAAAATAATTTTTGAAGAATAAAAATAGCCAATTCAGACAAAAAACTTAATAATATAAATAGATTTGTCAGCTGACTAATGTAGTTGTGTCACTCTGGGCTCTTCTTCGCACCTGACGAAAGGGACAAGGATCCCAGAAACGTTGTGTGGTATTTATATTACCCTTCTTTGTCTGTATTGGCTGACTTTCTTATTCATTGTTTTCAATCAGACGTAATTTTTTTCATTTTAATTATATTTAAATTAAAAAAAAAGATTAATTGAAAAATTATTGAACCAAATATCTGTAAATATAAAATAGAAGAATTGAATGGTTTTAAATAAGTTTATTATGTGGAATAAAAATTATCCCTTATAATTAAGTTTTGTTATACTCCTTAAACTCCTTGACTCGACAGCCCCGTAGGGCCTTGGTATACAGAGACGGCTGCCAGACTGTCATCTTACATGACACATTCTGGATTTAGGAGTGTCACCTGGTCAGAGTGTCGATTCTCCCACAGCCTTAACTGCAGTTTTCCTGACCAGGACGACCACAAACATCCATGGCCATGCCGGGATTCGAACCTGGGACCTCTGTGATGCGAGGCAATGACGCTGGCCACTAGGTTTTGTTATATAAGTATATAAATAAGAATTTAATTAAAATACTAGTTCATACTTTCCAATATTAAGTATTATTAATTATTTTCATAATCTACAAAAAATAATGCTGTTCATAATTCAAATATATGTATTAAATAAATATAATTCTATGTTATAAAATTAATAATTATAATTAAATAATTATTTTATTTAACTACATCCTATTCTATATACATATAAATAAGAATTTATTTCTAATTTAAAAGGGACTATAATAAAATGAAATGTTGAGTAGAGTAATTTTTTTTTTGTAGAATTAAATGACAAATTTTATAGCAGTGGTATATTTGGTACCGAAATTTAAAGTCGTAGAACTTTTATTTAATTTTAAATGCAATTGTTTCTCTGTTTATTTTCTACATAATTGGTTTCCGAGGATTTTTGATGATTCTAATGGAGTTTATATTTTTCTATCAATGCCTTGGTGAGTTTACCTCAAATTCGTCAGGATGAATTTAATTCAAGTTAATGCACACACACACAGGGGGGGGGGGGGCGGAGGGGGGGGAGGGGGGGCTTACTTCTTTGTAAATCCGCTGAGGCAGATGTAATTAGTCGTAAGGCTGAACACCCTCGCAGTCTGCATAATCCACCCTGAGTTCTGTCACAAATTTCAAGCTCAATGCGAGCGAACTTGGAACTTTGTCGTCACTTGTCATATCTTGGGGGATGGATGAAGGTGGTGGTGGTGGTGCTGCTGCTGCACGTATCGAATCGCGGTTTCCTCTTCCGTCGTAATCAGTCACTAGAGGAACCCTTCCTTACCACACATCACTAAATTTAATTCATACACATCTGCAACTATTTATCATCTGAATAGATTCCCCAAACTTGTTTTATGAGGGGTTAAGACTGCGATGGACGTGAAAATCATTTAAAATTGTTTAATAAAAACGATAAGGGACAGTACGTATTATATTATTAATATTATAAATGATTAAACCCTTTTTTAAATCACTGTTACATATAAAAAATTTATTTCAATGGAAATTACATGCTTTTTAAAATAGTCCGTCATTTGGATGTCAGAAAAAAACCTTGTCACAAAAAGTTGTCCTAAGGAAATATATTAATTAAATTATCAGGTATGTAAAATATAATTAAATCTCCGTGACGTAATATATTAATATAGGTATGCATATAATGATGTACTTAATAATTTTACAGACTTTAAAGATGAATATGATTACAATAATCTGATATTTTAATATAATTTACATTGAAATAAAATTTTTATTTGATTATAAAAGGGTTTAATAATAATAAGGAACGTAGGTTTCCCGGTGTAGTTGCTGGATGAAGTTTTCTCGGGATTCCAACCGGGTAGCGTAGTTTTGTAAACACAACGTTTCGATGGCTTGCACCGCCATCTTCTTCAGGTGAACTTCATCCGGTTTAATAATATATATAATTTAATTTAAAATTTAAAAAAAATAAAGTTAATAAACACATTAACCTGCATAATTAAATTAGGTATACGGAACTATGCAAAGAATATAACAACGAATTAATTATTATTGTTTGCAAATTAAATTCAAGAAAGTCAATTGGAGTCGAGTTTAAGATAACAAATAGGCTTAAAGATAATTAAAATCTTTGAAAATAAATTAATAAACAGTTACTATATTATTTTATATTCTTTAACAGAGGTCAAAATTATTTTGAACTTGAAAAAAAATATTTCCTAGCGTTTTCCCTGCATTACTTTTATGCGAATTGCCGGGTAGGATCCTTAAATAATTACCCGGGGGAGGGTAAGAGTTGTCCGCTATTCCCATTGGAATAGTCGTCCAGCCGCGTACTAAACTGGTCGAGGCACGGAGAAGGGAATGCTGCGTCCCCACAGCAAACTCCTCCCCCGATATTCGAAGGGCGTGGGACAAGTACCCAATGCCCGACCTTCCTGATGCAGGTTTTTCTAGGGTTTTCCCTGCATTACTTTTAGGCAAATACCGGGTAGGATCCATAAAATATATCCCAGGGGCCCCTAGTTAACCCTTGGCTACCTTCCTATACCCTTCCGCATCCCCCCTTTCAAATCCCTTCCTATGATATTAAAGGGGAGTTGTCCAACGTGGATTACCCTCATATAGCCTGGTACCCTAAAAACAAACAAAAAAAACTATTCCTATCGGAATAGTCGGTCAGCTGCCTCCCAAACTGCTCGAGGCACGGCGGGGGGAAAGCTGTGGCCCCCACAGAACAAACCCCTCTCCCGCTATCCAGGAAAGGGCGTGGGACGAGGACCAAGAGCCCGACCTACCTGATGCAGGTTTTTCTAGGGTTTTCCCTGCAACACTTTTAGGCGAATTGGCGGGTAGGATCCTTAAACCATAGCCCCGGTGGCCCTAGTTTAACCTTGGCTACCTTGCTCTACGTTTCCGCATGCCACCCTTTCACTCTCTTTCCTATGCTATAAGAGGGGGTAGTTGCCTCTATGATGTGGATTACCCTGGTTACACCTTCGTCTTCGTCTACTTAATCCTTGGCTACCTTGCTCTACGTTTCCGCATGCCATCCTTTGACTCCCTTTCCTATGCTGTAAGAGGGGAGTTGCCACTATTATGTGAATTACCCTAGACATAGCCTGGCTACACTTTCTTCTTCTTCGTCTACTTAATCCGGGGCTACCTTGCTCTACCTTTACGCATCGTCCCTTTCACTCCGTCTCCTATCCTATAAGAGGAGAGTGGCTAGTATGTAGATTACCATATATTTATAACCTGTGTTCACCTTCTTCTACATTAAAACAATCCGCTAAAAATGGTGGAAGATCAACACTAATTTTTTTATATACTATTTTGAACCTTCTACTTTACACAAATAACTGAAAGGTTATTTCTAATCCTATATTGACCTATTGTTTTACTTTATACTGACAATAAATTAAAAAGTCAGATATTATCTAACTGACGAAGTTCCCATGTAAGCTGTGAAAATATTTGATTAAATCTACGTAAAGAAATCAAAGTGAAATCAACATTGAGGGTTACTGGAGTACGACAAATTCCATTCCGGAACAGCGGAGCACAGATTGGGAACACAACATCGCATTTTGACAATACTCTCCATGAAGGGGGGGGGGGAGCTTATACACGGCATTGACAGCAATGTAATACCTTGGCAATGGAACACGAGGTCTATTTGCATTGCAATGGCGTCATATATGTAGGGTAAATACACGACACGCGCTGCGTGCGATACATTCACGTCGACAAAACTGCCAACGAAGCAAAGTGGATCGGCGTCAAATTTATCGTCACCAGTTGTTCAAACTGTGTCAATGCGCGTTGCGTGGGAGTCCTCGGCAGTTTAGTGTTTCGCCAAAGCACTGTTAAACAAGTGTAATAAAAAGATGGGGGGGCAGAGCGCGCGTCCCCGCGGGGAGGGGGGGGGGTAAACTAATTTAGCGAAAGTTATTGAATCGTCGATCGTTCTGGTAATTCGCCATGTGGAAAAAAACAGGCCTTCATGAGCATAACGTGCCACTTCATCATTTGCATTCATTTCGGTTCGAAGCACTTCATTAACAGTTTTCCCCAAGTTTCCCAGAGCTGAGTTAGACTTCGGAAAACACAGCAAAGAAGGTTAAAATACATCCGGAACGTTTAAAGTCGATATTTTTAAATTTACATTGGAAATTTAAATCGACAATTCAGTGATACTCAGACCAACAAATTTAAAAGATTTATAAGATGAAAAAAAAAACGTCTGATTGAAAATAATAAATAAGAAAGATGGTCAAATACAGACAAATAAAAAATGATAATAAAAATACCACACAACAACGTCGTTTCTGGGATCCTTGTTCCCTTTCATCAGGTTGCGAAGAAGAGACTAGACCGACACAACTGCACTAGCCACGTTTTTCCGCCTCCATAACCCGTTCCGTTAAATAGTTGTGACAACTGACGAGTGCAATTGTGTCGCTCTAGGCTCCTTCTAGAACCTGTAGAAAGGGGACAAGGATCCCAGAAACGTTTTTGTGTGGTATTTATATTATCACTTCTTTCGTCTGTATTTTGCTATCTTTCTTATTCCTTTATCTCTCTCTATGCTTCAGTCTAAGATGTAGGACAAACTTGAGTCTTGAGTCACCTGAAGTTGTCAGTTAACAAAACTCAAAAATAAATTTTCATTTTTCGTATCCCATAACTGTTTTCTGTTTGATTATGACGTAGCTTTGTAAATTTGTCTCTTCACTTCAGTAAAACTGAAACTGTTGGCTTATCCAACATTGAATAATTTTCCGTCTATTAAAAAGTTTAATAAGAAAAACAATATGAAACATGGATTGTTTTGGAATTGTAACCATTTTGTAAATGGCGTCCGATCCTTTTGGACGTTTGGTTTCAGCAAGAAAAATGTAGTTAACAGGAGAACGTATTAATACAAAGGAACTTTACTAAAGATATATCAACTATTTACATATTAAAATTTTAATTTAGCGTTTGTTTTGAATCAATCTTACAATTAATGTCCGTATACGGACTAGCTGAGGGGTGCCCGGCATTGCCCGAGATGTCATTTATCTATAACCATCGATATGACTCCAATTTTGGTTGCTTTTGCACTATTTTTATGTAAAGCTCCTCGAACCCTATCCCTAAATGTGCTCACCTCCCATGCCGAAGGGGGATGAAGTCATTGACCAAATATATCGGCCGTTTTTACATGTCAGAAGATGACCACCCCCACAAATATGCGATAATGAAAAAGAATGTATTCCACGCAAAAATCGGCCGATTATATTGTCTGAAAATTTCTTCCCCCGCCCAACACCTCCCAAACCCGTCGCGTTACCCTGGGTTGTCACAATTAGACTCAGCGACATTCATAGTCTCTGAATTGATTCGAATCTCGGTTGTCTTTGCGGTTTTTTATTTAACGTACCTCACTGGGGTTAAATTATACACAAACAACATCGGTATAAATAATATCAAAGTAATTACCCCAGGAAATAATTATCGCAATTATCGACCGTTTAACATGTTTGAAAATTTCCACCTCCGACCACTCCCGCTTCCGGGACTTAAACGGTCAAGTTTAATGTCGTAATTAAACTCAGGACAATCCCGATAGTTTCTGCTTTCTTTTTATTTAATGCCACTTCACGCCCACCTTTAAGGGTGCACCCTTCCGAGTCCGAAAGGGGTTGAAATTATACACAGAGAACATGAAAGGAAATTTTATTAATCTAATTCATCCCGAAATATATTTAATCGACGCAAAAAACGGCCGGTCAACTCATCCCGACCCAGCCGACACCCGCGCGTTGCCCAGATTGTCATAAATAAATTCAGCGACATCCATTACCTTCGATTTGACTCGAATCTCGGTTGTAATCGCGTTATTTTTCTGTAAAGCAACTCCACCCCAAACCCTAAGGTTGCCCTTTTCCCAGGGCGTAGGAGATGAAAATTATATTTAGATAATATCGGTAGAAACACTATCAATATCGTTGACCCCTAAAAATATTTATCCAAATCTAATACCGGCTGTTTTAGCATGTTTAAGTATTTCCACCCCATTTCACCCCCTCTTCTGGGGGTGATAGACGCGTCTCACCCCAACAGTGTTTGTTTTCTGGGTCGTAAAGAACACTTGTACGAAATTTGGTGAAATTTTTCCACCGGTGTAGATTTGTATAAGGAACATACAAATATATATACAAACATACATACACTCATTTTTATTTATAAGACTAGCTGGGTGCCCGGCGTTGCCCGTGTACTTATTTATATAAAACCAAAAAAGTATTTAATTCTATATTAATCTTAAGTCAGAAGTTATTTAACCTAAATCTAACTGTTCCGTACATTGTTTAGACCGATAGTGCATTTATTGAAAAGCTATAAAATACATTGAACTTTATTGCATCAGTCGCAACAAACATACCTCCTAATTTCTTCTTAAATATACTCTTTGAGTTCTTCAAGATAAAGGTTGAAATTTTACACACACAACATCAGTAGAAATACAATCAATCTAATTAACCCTTGAGAATATTTATTCTATGCTAATAACCGCCGTGATTGCATGTTTCAAAATATCCACCCCTAACCACCCAAATCCTGGGGGTTAAATGAGCAAATTGGTTGTCATAATTTAACTCGGCGACATCCATAACCTAGGTTTTGACTCCAATCTCGGTTGTCTTCCCGTTATTTCCTTGTAACGCCCTTCCATACCCACCCTAAGGGTGCTCCTTTACCATGCTCTAAGGGGTTGAAAAAATATAAATTGCCAGAATCATTATCAACTTTTTGACCCCCAAAAATATTTATCTGAATCAAATATCGGTTGTCGTAGGATGTTAGAATATTTCATCCCCACCCTTAAGCGTTCTCCCCTCTCACGCTGAAAGGGGTTGAAATTTTACAAACAACATCGGTAGAAATACTATCAACGCCAATGGCCCTGACATTTATTTATTCCACGTTAATATCGACGATGTAATACGTTTTAAAAATTCCACCCCGTCCGTGCCCGTGCCTGGGGATTAAAGACAATGTCATAATCAAATTCAGTGACATACATAACCCTGAATTCGATTACGACGACGTTTCGATACCTCGTGATCCTTGCTCCTTTCGTATAGAGGGACACAACTGCACTGGACACTATCGTTGCTCCCTTTTTGTTGTGACGCCAACCTCTTCGATAGTATATACATACGATAGCCTGTGTCTGTCATATGTATCACATACACACACACACAATGATATATATTGATTCGTAATCAGTATCAAGTCCTAATTCATGACCAAAAATCAGTTCAAAATTCAAATTTTGAATTTGTTAAATTTTATCGTAGTATTTGACTGATCTTTGCATTTTAAAATACGATCTAGTGGGCGAATTAAATCTAATTGGCTGAAGAAATAATAAATAACCGAATATATTTTTCCAATTTGAGGATATGAAAAATCACTAAACATAAAGTTGTGATTTTTAAATAAAAATAAAATTTTTAATGAATTCAGAATGTACCGAAACGTTGACGAAACGCATCAACGAGCTGCTACTTCATTAATAAATCTATACTGCTTATAAATATTTATGTATGTATCCATGCGTGAATCGTTTGTTTGCACTTTCGAATAACTCTTTTATTTCATATAAAGGGTTAAATATAATTGTTTCGATCTAAAATAGACACTAATAAAGCTGATTAACGTAACTAATGTGATTTGATTTGATTCTAATCGAATGCTACAACTATGAATAACTAGAAGTTAACATAAACATCCTAAATATCGGGAACACAAATGTCTACTGTCCAACATAATTAAAAGAACTATATTAGTAGTAATAATAATAATAATGTGTTCAGGGTCACGTTGCGTATTGGAAGAGAAACTATGAAGGTAAATGAATAGGAAACGTATTTGAGAAACCATGAACTATGGAGTTTAATTCGTTTAACAACTACAAAATTGTATAAATCTAATACATATTTATATATTTCTTCGTCCATAGATTCTCTCAAATCTATAACTAAAGTAATGGGGATATATTTGAGAGTTTATAATTGACTTAGTCTGTTAAAAAGTACTGCCTGATAGTTCTCGGAATTCACACGGGTTTTGCATATTTATATTAAGACGCAACGCTTCGACGACTGAAAGCACTGTCGTCATCTTCTAGGCGAAGTGCCGGAACTTTTTTTTGGGGGTGTAGACAGGTTACATGAGGGTAATCCACATAGTGGCAACTCCCCTCTTATAGCATAGGAAAGGGTTTTGAAGGGGGGGGGGGGATGCGGAAGGGTAGATGAAGGTAGCCAAGAGTTAACTGGGGGCCCCCGGCCTATATTTTAAGGATCCTACCCGGTATTCACCTAAATAAATGCAGGACAAACCCTATAAAAACCTGCATCAGGTAGGTCGGGCATAGGGTACTTGTCTCACGCCCCTTCCCTGGATAGCGGGAGAGGAGTTTGCTGTGGGGACGCAGCATTCCCTTCTCCGTGCCTCGACCAGTTTAGGAGGCAGCTGGCCGACTGTTCCAATGGGAATAGCGGACAACTCTTACCGTATGCCCAAGGTCTGTGACCCCGGAACATACATACCGGAAAAATTCTATTTCATGTTATATATATACTCATCAAAGATGCCATACATATTAGAACACAAGAAAACCTGCTAAACCGAGACCAATTGAGCAAGACTTCGGACCCTGCTATAACATTGTTAAGACGAGGGTCCGGAGCCCCATTGTGGGCGGGGCTGCCGGGGGATAATGTACCTCGTCGAGTGGTCGGACTTTTGACTGATCCTGACATGACCGAGACGGACTGTTGACTGAGCGTTTTTGGCTCTCACAGTGTGATGATCCGGTTGAGGATATATATAACAGGAAATAGAATGGTTCCGCTACAATAACTTGCGAGAGGATTCTCTCGCAAGCAACCTGCGAGGGATGTTCTCTCGCAGGCAGAACTTTTTAGGAGAGATACGAAGGGGCTACCTTTGGGTATGCCTTTTACTCTCCGATTTTGAACTAAGGTTCCCACAAGCCGAGGCACCTCGGCCTCTTTTGAGAGGTGTATGTTCCGGGGTCGCAGACCTTGGGCATACGGTAAGAGTTGTCCGCTATTACCATCAGGAATAGTCGGCCAGCTGCCTCCTAAACTGGTCGAGGCACGGAGAAGGGAATGCTGCGTCCCCACAGCAAACTACCCGCTATCGGAAGGGCGTGGGACAAGTACCCAATGCCCGAATTACCCGATGCAGGTTTTTCTAGGTTTTTCCCTGCATTTCTTTAGGCGAATGCCGGGTAGGATCCTTAAACCATAGCCCGGGGGCCCTAGTAACCCTTGGTTACCTTCCTCTACCCTTCCACATCCCCCGTTTTAAATCACTTTCTATTCTATTAAAGGGGAGGTGCCACCATGTAGATTACCCTCATGCCTAATAAAAATGTTTCCGGCACTTCGCCTAGAAGATGACGACAGAGCTATCAGCTGTCGAAACGTTGCGTCTTAATATAAATATGCAAAACCCGAGTAAATTCCGAGAACTATTTATTGAACAAGTTCACCGGGAAAGACTTCAATCTTTGATACTGCCAGATAGATTTATTACTAATACGTTATAAGGTTATTGACGTGGCGGCTTCTGATTGGCGCTGTGTAGTAGACGTGGTTGGCTGTGACGTCACGTGCGTTGTGCTACGATAAGCTACTTGCGTTATGTTACTAACTTCCCTTATCACGATATAAGACATTTAACTTAATAAACCTTCATTACACAATTTTAATGCAGTGGAATAAACGCGCAACCAGCAATGAAATTTTTCCTGGAATGAGGCGGCAATTTAAATTTATATATTTACGTTTCTGATCACTTTAGGATTTTAATCTTTGTGATATACTTTCAGTAAAGGTTTAACTCCCACGTCTTGCGTCAACGGCGTTGATTTACGAGGGAGACTCGTACCACTTTTTTCGTGGTAAAGATTCCGCTACGGAACACTGATAAGGCAGTCGTGCGATAAAGACAAGACAGGACAAAACCACCGTAGAATAAATATTATAAACACACAAACCTTTAGTAATTGGGTTTCAGAATAGAATATAGCTGAATGTGTGCATCGCAGATTAATTTTCTTGTCTGAGAAGTGTGGATGGACCTTTTTTTTTATTATGGAGCAAAGCTGGATGAAGGTGGTTCATCTTCTTCTGTACAAAGTAATTCGGAATACGGAGCTTTAGGGATGAGATCCCTTGAGAGTGAAACACGTTACGGCCTCAAAGATACGATACCCAACGACAGAAGAAAAAAAAATGGTTTCGCTGCTTTGAAACTGGGAGATACAAAAGTTAATTAGGAGACAGTCCTAAGGAGAGAGAGAGTGAAAAACAAAAAAAGGAGTTAGACTTTGCGCGTTATAAAAAGCTTACTTCGGAAAACGCAAGAGTTTAGAGAGAAAAACACAAGAAACAAATTAAGAAAATTTTAATCGATCCTTAAAGAGTCGGAACGAATAACTAAATTATTATACCAGAACTTGAATAGGAAAATCAAAATTACTTACACCGTGTACTGTAAAATAAAAATCGTTTCCTTTTATCACTGAATACTGTAATATTAAGTTATCAATTAGTTAATTAGTTAATTAACTGTCGTTGAAAACATGCTGGTATATAATTAAGAATCAAATTCCAAAAAACAATTCGGTCAACATATAAGAAAAATTTAGTTATTAATTAAATAAAAATAATCAGTTCGTCCGACGTTTCGTCTACAACTTATGGGCCTCCTCAGGCTCATTAAAAAACTGTAACACTTTATATTGTAACGGAAATCAACTGAATGTTGTCAATTTTTATTGCTTATTTTACTATTTTCCAATTTATCATGTTTAGACACATTAGCCTGTTTACCTGAATAAGACCCCAATATTGCGGACGAAACGTCGTAAGAACTAATGATTTGGTTTTAATTAATTAATAATTTTTAATGGGATATTGGCTGAATTATTTATTTATTTATCAAGTGATAATTCTCAGTGTATATTAAATAATAAAAAATACATGCTTTTTTTAACAATATCTAAACAAAGATTAATTATGGGAAAAAAATAGATTAGATGTATTCATTCCATTAGTTTTCTTTTTCTGAACTTCTAGACGACCTTTCACGTAATCTCTTTACCCTGCCTCTTTCTTTGATTTTTCTTGTTACCTTTTTCTTTTCTTTTGCCTTTTGTGTTGCTCGCCTGTCTACTCCAAGGCAATGGGATACCCGAAAAATTTAAATAATAATATTACCTCGCCATTGTCAACAAACCACGAATCCAGACCATTAGTATTCCGCGGAAATAAGACACGAGACGTACACCAATTAAATGCTGAATGTATATAGAATTGAGAGAGTAGAGATATAAATACGTAGATATGAAATCAATTATGAATTGGTAAACCACTAATAAGCGAGACTGGTTCCATATGAATTTATAAAGAAAAAAGAAAAATATAATTATCATTATATATATATATTAAATAATAAACATTAGATATGCTTAGTTATATATACATATATATATATATATATATATAGAGAGAGAGAGAGAGAAATAAATTAGGGAATTAAAAATAGTTAAATCAGAAAATAGTTTTAAAAATAGAGAAATCCGTCTGTGTGCGACTTCCGCGAATAACTGAAGTAATATATACTACATAAAAAGGGAAAAATTTACATGACGGAAAAAAGGCAATGAAAACACGGAGAAAGAGAGGCGGGGTGAGAGAAAAAGAGAGAGAGAGAGAGAAATGAATTAGGGAATTAATAATAGTTAAATCACAAAATAGTTTTAAAAATAGAGAAATTCGTCTGTGTGCGACTTCCACGAATAACCGAGGTAATATATACTTCATAAAAAGGGAAAAATTTACATGACGGAAAAAAGGCAATGAAAATACGGAGAAAGAGAGGAGGAGAGAGAGAGAGACGGAGAAAGACAGAAAGAGACGGAGGGAGGGAGAGAGAGAAATGAACTAGGGTATTAAAAATAGTTAAATCAGAAAATAGTTTTAAAAATAGAGAAATCCATCAGTGTGCGACTTCCACGGATAGCTGAGGTAATATATACTACATAAAAAGGGAAAATTTTACATGACGGAAAAAAAGGCAATGAAAATACGGAGAAAGAGAGGCGGAGAGAGAGAGAGACAGAGAAAGAGAGACGGAGAGAGAGAGTGAGAGGGAAATGAATTAGGGTATTAAAAATAGCTAAATCAGAAAATAGTTTTAAAAATAGAGAAATCCGTCTGTGTGCGACTTCCACGAATAACCGAGTTAATATATACTACATAAAAAGGGAAAAATTTACATGACGGAAAAAAGGCAATAAAAATATAATTTTGTCCAAATGAATGCCTTTTTTTAAGTCTTCCAAAGAGTTTTATACGCATTAAATCAACAAGCGTACTTTTACACACCACTATAGTTTTACTGTAAATAAAAACATATATACTTTATTTTAGGTCGCTTTAACTATATTAAAATGTTATTAGTGACCTATAAATTTTTCATACAATATTACATGTTCGTATATTTTATATATTGTATAATTTGGATTAAATTATATATTTGTTTGTGTGTATTTTCTCCCAGGGTTTCCATCTCTTTTACTTTCTAAACAGAAAAAAGTGGTAACATATTCGCTGACCTAATTAAACTATTTTATTCTATGAAACAAAGATAATTGATTACTTCCTATATTTTATTTTTTAAGCGTTTAGTCCGTGCTCAAATGCCTACCTGCCTTAAACCGTACAGGAATTTAAATACAAAGTTATCTAAAATAAAAATGTAACAGTAATTTGTTTACTTTAAGAAAACTACCATTTATTATTTTCCAAAAAATAAATAAGTTACTTTCCATCGTGAAATAGTCACTGTACGTATGTTTAATATTTTTAATATCCGTAAATAAACTCCCCGATTTCCCATCAGGCTGCGAATTAATAATTAAAGGTGAACCCGAGAGCCAATAAAATGCGTGAATATTTTCGTCCACTGAATAGATAACCTTAATTTAAGTCACAGCGAAAATACGAGCCTGATTTGTCTATTGAATCACTGCGCATTCAAACAAATAGTTTTATTTCATATCATTGTTCGGTTCTAAGTTAATATTTGCACGTTTCAAAGATGAGATTATGGCATGGTTTTTTTCCCCCTATTTCGGTTATGCAAATATTATTCAGAATCGTTTGTTTTTGTTTAATTATGTGCTGTTTTATATCATTGAGAAACAGTAAACAGAGTGAGCGAGTTCTCCCCCACCCTCTCACCCCCTGAAAATAAAATCAGAAAATGTTGTCCTTTGTTTGTCAATTTGGGGAAAATATTTCATTATTCTATAGGAAAAGAAGCAATCGTTGTATTTCTCTAGAGATTCGCAAATAATGTAATAAGAAATACGAGGGGAATAATTAAGTTTTGAGAGAAGGTAATTAAAGATAATTGTTGTTGATTAGTATAAACCACAGGATGTGTTATCCAACGCGCCGAAACTTAGGAACACCAAAAGTTAATAAATTTTAGTTTTGAGATAAGGCACTAAAAGAAGAATCAGACTTAATAAGAGGACGACTGAAGAAAAACACACGCGATCTCTTCTTTTGTGTCGAGAGGTAGATTTATCGGAAAGGAAATGGGAGGTTTTATAACGTGTAGGTTCTTGGCATCTACAGTACCGTCCACAGTTTTGAAAAAAATCATAAAGCACTAAAAAGGTTAAATATGAAGTTTAATAGGGGAAAGTCTGTACTTTAGAGAGTCCAAGAAGGCTGTCAAAAGACTAATTTTAATAGGTCCCTCAACAAAGGTAAATGGAACCAATTATAAGGTCGAGATCCACCCTCGTGGTCTTCTGGCGGGGCCCCTACAAACCGGTTACCCAATTGGGTGTCCACGAGGTGTGTAATGTAACCCCGAAACGCCTTCAGAACTGTCGATAAGTCGGGTAACCCTAAACTACTGCAAAGTATAAAATATCTTACGTTAAAAATAATAAGAATACATTAAAAATTTAGTAAGACCATTAGCTAATTCATTTCCACACACACAAAAAAAATCTATAAGTTCACACTCTGATATTTATTGTATTATTTGTTTTAAAAACTTTCAAGTTTCAAAATTACGGGTCAGTAAAACTAATAGAAGAATTAGATAAATAAATAGACAGATTACAGACCGCATTAAGTACGAAATTAAATACCATACGACGTTTCTGCAATCTTTGTTTCAATCGCCAGCAACGTCGTGTGGTATTTAATTCAGAATCTGATATTGTAAGCTACTTATTTATTTAATTCGTATATTTTAAACACAGTTGTATTATATATTTTTAAAAATGATAGAGCAGTGTGTGTCAAGTTAACAACTAATGCTTATATATTTTAAAACGCATCGACAACTTTCTGTGCTCGTTGACACCTTATTTATATAATTGTTCGTGTTTTAAAATAACAAATAATCCTATCAACTGGGTAAATAATTACGTCAACGTTAAAGTTTGTAATAGAAATTAATTTATCCATATACGAGTATGTGTAAACACCAGCCATAACTAATTCCGTAGTTCGGACGCATAAACGGGCAACGCCCCCTATGGTGCACTGTAAAATGGCCCTATGGAGATCCATGAATCAAAACTTAAAATCTCCCCTGCTTGCACAACGGCCGAAATCCCAATTATTTATCTTTACTTACTGGGAAATTTTTGGTCGTTAATTAAATATACTCAAAATACGTTAAACAAACAGCCACAGGCGTATTAAAATAACGAAGAATTTACCTTTCAATAATTAGCGTTATAAATAATAATTATTTTTTATTGTGACCACTCGTAAGCATTTTAGTAAATATTAGTGTTTTCTATGACCAAACGAGTGTTTTCCCGACAAACACTTGCCCGATTCATGTTTTCCCCTACATCAATATCCCGATTGACGTTCTCCCGACAGGGCGAAATCCCGATTGTCACTTGCCCGACTGTACATTATCCTGAATCACGTTTTTCCGGACAAGTAAATTTCTCGAAAGTATTTTTACGAAATAAAGAATGATATTAATATTGTTACTTATCTTATTATAATGATTATTACATTAAATTGAGTTATTAATTAATGCGTTAAACAATTTTAACTAAACTTGGTACAGGTATCACTTAAGATTCAGGAACAAACACCGTGCATTTTAAATACGTCTAGCATAGTGAATGGGGAGTGGAATTTTCAGAATACAAAATATGTGAGAACGGTTTTTTATGTTCGCAGAAGAAATAGTAAACTATTTAATTTTTTTTAAAAAAATATTAAACTATTTTGTCAATCGGGATTTTGTCTTGTCGACCAAACGTCAATCGGGATATTGTTGTCGAGCAAACGTCATTCGGGATACTGTTGTCGAGCAAATTCCAATCGGGATATCGTTGTCGGGCAAACGTCAGCCGTGATATTGTCGTTCAAGCGTCTTTTTTTAAGTCGGAAGCAATCAAAAATCGGGATATTGTTGTCGGGAAAACGTGCATCGGGCGTCAATTTTTTATGTCGGGGTCAGACGAAAATCGGGATATAGTTGTCGGGCAAACGTCAGCCGTAATATTGTTGTCGTTCAAGCGTCAATTTGTTATGTCGGGGGAAAACGACAATCGGGATATTGTTGTCGGGAAAACGTCATTCTGGATATTGTTGTCGAGCAAATGCCAATCGGGATATTGTTGTCGGGCAAACGTCAGCCGTGATATTATCGTTCAAGCGTCAATTTTTTATGTCGGAAGCAAACGAAAAATCGGGATATTGTTGTCGGGAAAACGTGCATCGGGCAAAAGAGAGTCGAGATTTTGTACTAGACCCAGGCGAAAACAGAAACGTATTACAGCGAGAAAAACGTTTGAAATTTGTTATTAAAATAAAAGAGCTCCGTGTGGCGTAAGAAATTAAATCATTTAAAATAATTGTATCCTTACAATTGTATTATTTACCGACAAATTGAAAGCTCATTTTCAGTGCATTATCCTTTATTCAAAAATAAAAATGAAAATAAATGCGCTTTGTAAATTCCTGTATATTATTCAGAGGCAGCCCCCCGCTTCGCTGTATTGTGTGGTACTGTTCGAGCCATCGAGGTATCATTACCCACTTAAACGTTATTTGCCAGGGCTGAGGTTCTGCGAGGCATACACGTGTGGACTGTTAGGAATCCTGGGGCGTGCTTCAATCAATATTTCGGGGGCTTTGATTTGCTAGCTCTCGCTGCTCTCCGCATTACTTCGCAACTTGAAGATGTATTCTTAGCGATTAGACCGCCCCAGAAATCGCGTTATGTAACCTGGATGTATTTGTGTTAACGTAAGGTTACTCCTCTAATTACAATAGAGTTATAAAACATACAAAATGTCCCGATACAATTTTTATAACAAACGTGGTCACTTTAAAGCCACCCTCTGATACATTTAGTGGATAAAATCTCCATAAAATAAATTAACTTCGTAAAGAATAAATTAAAAAACCTTTCAGTAACTCGAAATCTTCTGGGGGGAAAAAGTATGTGAGGGCTGGTTTGAACGTTGCATTTATATTTATTATTACTACTACAGGTTAACATTTCACGGTGGCATTTTTATAAAATAAAATTATTTTTAAAACACAATAAAAAAATTTAAATATCCTTAGGGAAATTCTTTAATCTATATAATAAAAAAGGATGTATATTTGTATGTATGTATGTATGTATGTATTTACGTTGTTCTTTATACAAATTTAAAAGCGTGGATAGATTGCAACAAAAATTGGTACACAAATTCTTCAAAACACGAGAACCGGTACTGTGAGGGTGAGAAACGCCTAGCATACAAGTGGAAAAAATTATAATTAAAAACCGTGATCATTAAATATTAAATTACTGTGCGCCAAGAGACAATGACGTCATGCGAGATAATATTTCGTAATGTATGAAGACTGAGTGACGATTATATCTTGAAATACTCAAGGAATATATTTAAGTATTCAATTAAAATCTTTTTTCGAGTTTATATAAATAAGTACACGAGCAACGCCGGGCACCCAGCTAGTATCCAATAAAGAATTCCAGTCCAGTCCCTTGTTGCCCTGTTATTGAATATTTGCCGACAGCTGGTTGTTTGGTTCCCTGTCTTTGATTTTATAACTATTTGGTTTCCTGGTGTTGCCCGTGTTCTTATTTATATAATCCCGAGAAAGTATTTAAAACTATATTAATCTTTAGTCAAGAACTGATTTAACCTAGATCAACTGTTCCTAGATCCGTACACACTTTCGACCGATAGTGCATTATTTGAACAGCTGTAAAATACATCGAATTTTATTGCACCAGTCCCTACAAACATACCTTCAAATTTCTTATTAAATATACTCCTCGAGGACTACAGGATATGATTGTACTTCAGACTTCAGACATTACCAAAGATTAAATTCATGAAATTCTTAGATAGATTCACAATGAAGACAAATAGTCGCCATATTGGAGTCATTAATATGTCACGAAAAATAACTTACACTTTTCCCAAGGATCGTAAAGTATTTAGTATTGTATTTTATAACCATTCGATGGAGTATCACTGGATAAAATTATTCCTTTTTATTCAATAAAAATATTTCTGCTTTATTTCATTACGGAAAAAGGAACTATTTCCTTTGTTTGTCGCGTAGTAACGTCTCTCTATCTCGCCTGACGTCACTCGCAGTAATTTAACGCAAAATGATCACGTTTTTTCAATTATAATTCTTCCCACATTTTTTTCTAGGGGTTTCTCACCCCCCCGCAGTTCCGTTCGAAGAAAATGTGTACCATTCTTTGTTGCGATCTGTCCACGCGTTTAAAATATGTATAGAGATTAACGTAAATACATACATACAAATATACATTCTTTTTTATTATATAGATAGATTATGTTCGTTTTTGATGAAAATTGTGACTATATTTAGACGCTTCCTTATTTCTGTCCGGACCAGTTCGACCGTGTAAAACCTCGTAGAGTCCACCAAGTCTAGACTTTTATTCCCTTCTACCACTCAGTGTGTTGATTTACAATTGTTTTTGGTAAAGCTGCTGAAGAAACGTGGTAATTTTCCCGCAAGGATAAACATCGCAATTGTATTATACTGTAACAAAACTGGATGGAAGATATGGACAATCTGTGTGTTACCAACGTGACCAGGCTGATGCTCACTGACCAAAATGATGACATTCAGCAATAAAAAAAAATGTACTGTAAAATTTTTTAGGAGGTAAAATATTAAACCCTCAAATATTTACCATCTTAAAGAAACGAATTACTGTTCAGTTCGTGATTAAATAAATTTCGAGCAGAAATTCGTATGTGTAATAGCAGCAGTATTCACTCTACTTTGTGACGTAATCCCTGGAAGTGAACATCAAATCACATCACGCATTAAAAGCCGTGATCTCTTTAAGCCCTGGTTCGCGGATATTGAGTTATTAAAGCCCATGGCCGGGCAGCACGAAGCCCCTCCGAACATGTCTGTCGCTTTTCGTATCATACGAGGGGGCAATCGAAAACAGGAGATTGTGCCAATTAGCAAGATGAACGTATGCGTTAAAACAGAGAAATGCACACGTCCGCGCGTTATTACATTTTGATTACGTCCTCTCGTCTGTCTGTGCTCGTGGACGAATTAGCACGGATCTGAGCTCGCAAATGCTCCGAACCCCCCCCCCCCCCACCCCCCACCCAAAATGGCGCTCGGAACTTTTTTTTTAAAAGGAAATCCAGTAATTACGTTTAATTCACAGCAGCGCCCCCCAGAATTCAGGGAAATATTAAAATTCCCTTCGTGGAGACGCGCTCCATTTTATTACGTTAAAATATTCCTCGAGCACGTCATCAGATACAATGCTCCTGACAGTGATGGTGATGGATATAAATTGAATGGATGAACAACGAGCTTTATTATTTAACTAAAATGAAACTTGGAAAATTGCTGCTATCTATATAATAAAAATTGAATGAATATTTGAATGTACGTATTTATCGCTATATATATTTATACGCGTGGAACAAATATTGGTACACATATTCTTAAAACGGCACTGCGGGGGTGAGAAATCCCTAGCAAAAAAAATGTGAAAAGAATTATAATTAAAAAAAACGTGATCATTAAGTGATAAATTACTGCGCACCAAGAGACCGTGACGTCTCGCGAGAGATAGATAGAGAGACAGAGATTGAGAGAGAGAGATTGAGAGAGAGATTGAGAGAGAGATTGAGAGAGAGATTGAGAGAGAGATTGAGAGAGAGATTGAGAGGGAAATTGAGAGAGAGACTGAGAGAGATTGAGAGAGAGATTGAGAGAGAGATTGAGAGAGAGATTGAGAGAGAGATTGAGAGAAAGAGATTGAGAGAGATTGAAAAAACAGATTGAGAGAGAGAAATTGAGAGACATTGAGAGAAAGAAATTGAGAGACATTGAGAGAGAGAAATTGAGAGACACTGAGAGAGAGAAATTGAGAGAGATTGAGAGAGAGAAATTGAGAGACATTGAGAGAGAGAAATTGAGAGAGATTGAGAGAGAGATTGAGAGAGAGATTGAGAGAGAGATTGAGAGAGAGATTGAGAGAGAGATTGAGAAAGAGTGATTGAGAGAGAGAGAGATTGAGAGAGACATTGAGAGAGACATTGAGAGAGAGATTGAGAGAGCGATTGAGAGAGAGATTGAGAGAGAGATTGAGTGAGAGATTGAGAGAGAGATTGAGAGGGAGATTTAGAGAGAGATCGAGAGAGAGAGAAATTGAGAGAGAGTTTGAGAGAGAGATTGAGAGAGCGATTGAGAGAGAGATTGAGAGAGATTGAGAGAGCGATTGAGAGAGAGATTGAGAGAGAGATTGAGAGAGAGAAATTGAGAGAGATTGAGAGATAGATGGAGAGAGAGATTGAGAGAGAGGTTGAGAGAGAGAGCGAGAGAGAGAGAGAGAGAGAGAGAGAGAGAGAGAGAGAGAGAGAGAGACGCGTTACGAAGCGACGAACAAAGGAAAGTCTAATTTTTCTGTAATGAAATGAAGTAGAAATATTTTAATTATATGAAAAGTCTAATTTTTCTGTAATGAAATGAAGTAGAAATATTTTAATTATATGAAAAGTCTAATTTTTCTGTAATGAAATGAAGTAGAAATATTTTAATTGTATGAAAAGTATAATTTTAACCAGAAATACTCCATCGATTGACAATATAAAAACAATACGAAATACTTAACGATCCTTGCGGGAAATGTAAGTTAATTTTCGTAACTTATTAGTGACCCCAAAATGGCGTCCATGTGTTAACATTGTGATTACAGCTAACAATTTCAAAAATTTAATCTTTCGTACCGTCTGCAGTACTCAAGGAGTATATTTAAGTATTCTATTGGTAAAGAAATTCGGCGGTATGTTTGTTGGGACTGATGCAATAAAATCCATGGTATTTTACAGCTGTTACATTAATGCACTATTGGTCAAAAGAAGTTTGCTGTGGGTACGCAGCATTCCCATCTCCGTACCTCGACCAGTTTAGGAGGCAGCTGGCCGACTGTTTCAATGGGAACAGCTAACAGCTTTTACCGTATCCCCAAGGTCTGTGACCCTCCGGAACATTCACCTCTCAGAACAGGCCGAGGTGCCTCGTTCAACCTTAGTTCAGAAACGGAGAGAGGAGAAGGCAGCCCCCTCCGTCTCTCCTGATGGATTTTCCTTTCTCATGGACGAACTAAACATGGTGGTTGACAACAATAATACGAATCTCTGCTTGGTCAGAGCACAGGAATTGTGTTTTTTTAAAAAAAGGGAATTATAACATCAGTAGCAACAACGCCGAACGTTATTTTACGTAAAATCACTGAATTGACTCTTGGAATTCTCAGAGAACGATAAATAACAGATTTCATCTTACAAACAAAATTTCCTTTTTTCCCCCAACATGAAAGAAGAGAAAGCAATTTCTTTTCTTCCGGATTTCCAAGCACAAAACAATATAAAGGGGGATCTTATATCGGAAGGACCTGATATTGCTCCGCATTGCTCCGAGAGAATAAAACATGAAAGAATGTTCTTTCACCAGTTAACTTTGTTTTCCTTTATTTTCCTAATCGCGAGAGATAAAATAAGCAAGTAAACATTAAAAAAAGAATTTTAAGTCTTCCACCTTTTTCTGTTTCGCTTAGTTTCGTTAGTATTTTTTTTAACCACCGATAAAATTTAATAATCCTGCAAGATTAACGTAATAAAATACAATTACGTATAGACTAATTTCAACAAGAAATCCTATTATTTATTTTAGGTCACAAAATTTTAATTCAACTCGTCCAAAAAAACAAAATTATAGACCGTGATTTATTACGTCAATAACGTCGAACCCGAGACACACAGAGAGTGCTCTTCCGTCTGAGCTACCAGAGTCGACGAGAGTCCTCTGCATACATCGATCGTATAATCCTTAGGAATGTCGGCGGCTCTGGTGAGACCAAGCTGGAGTCCAGGGTTCGATTCCCGGCCCGGTCGACATTTGCACCCCCCTCCACTCCTCTACCTCTTCTGATCGTTTAATGGAGGAAGCTAAATTTTTATTGTGTGTAACAAAATAAATCGTTGATCAAAGAATAAAAATTAGAAATCTTTTTATCTCTGTTGATGAAATTTGGTAAATACTTTGATTTTATTAACAGTAAATTAAACCTTTACTTTTTAATATTATTAAACCTGTAAGCAATTAAGGGAAAAATATAAATACCCTTAATTCATGTTGTGACAAATGTTTTTTTTTGCTAATTTAAATTTTAAAAATTATATTTTATAATTTTTTAATACCCAGAAAATTATTATAATTATATTTTGAAATTAACCGGCTGTTTCTGTATTTTACAAGATTTAATTAATCAACCCTTATACAGTCTCATTTTTATTAAAAATTCGTCATTAATTTCTTTAGAAGCGCTGGAGGATGGAATCAATTAACTGTTTAAATAATTTTATTCTTTAAAGGTGTAAAGTGACGATAAAATCGTCGAAAAATTGAGGTCTTAGAATATTAAAAATAAATATTATTGCAGATAAACATATTTATTAATAAAACTTATTTTATATTTTTTTCAGGTATGTTCACTCAAGTTAATTCCCGTCAACCCCCTTAGTAAGTATTTGGCCAAAAATAAAATATTTTTTTTACCGCTGTAATTAATTATTTTTTTTAAAAAATACATCCGTTTGAAATGTTAATGTTGATTGAATATACATTTATGATTGAAAATGTCATTGTGTAGTTAAACGAAGCGTTTACACAGTGAATGATTAATTATTAACTCGTTTCGTCATGTATTAATTGAAACACATTTATCAGTTCTATTAAAAAACGTGTACGGGGGTGGAAAAAGTGTAATTTACGTCCTGTGGAAGCTAATTATTCACAATTGTTTTATTTTATTTTTTTTGAGTCCATTGATTATTTTTTCCAGGCGCTTCAAACTCTCTTCATGTGTCACTGATAAAACCGAAACCAGTTGGGGGGTTTTATTTTCTTCTGATTACACGTCACCCGAATTTTCTCTTGCGAATTTGTGAAGCACGAGGATCAGATAATGGACCTTTCTGATTCCGAGGTCGGAGTCTCTCATTTTCACCCATTGGTAATGCGGCCCAATGGCCATTAGAAACCACGAGCTTCTAAACATAAAAAAAAACCATCGTATCGAATGGTTCCGGAAAAGAAATTCAGTGAAATATGAATAAACTATATAAATGAATTGTCAGTTTTAATAGTAACTTATTAACGTAAAATAAGTATTTATCAATTGTTTTATTTATCAACCTGTTTAGTGTTACAACAGTCAGTCAATTTTTTTGGGGGGGGCAACAGGCTACATGAGGGTAATCCACATGGTGGCAACTTTCCTTTAACAGCATAGGAAGGGATTTGAAAGGGGGGATTCGGAAGGGTAGAGGAAGGTAGCCAAGGGTTAACTAGGGGCCCCCAGGCTATGGTTTGAGGATCCTACCCGGCATTCGCCTAAAAGTAATGCAGGGAAAACTCTACAAAAACCTGTATCAGGTAGGTCAGGCATTGGGTACTTGTCCCACGCCCTTCCGATAGCGGGAGAAGAGTTTGCTGTGGGGACGCAGCATTCCCTTCTGCGTACCTCGACCAGTTTAGGAGGCAGCTGGCCGACTGTTCCAATGCGAACAGTGAACAACTCTTACCGTATGCCCAAGGTCATTGACCCCGGAACATACACCTCTCAGAACAGGCCGACGTACCTCGGCTTGTGGGAACCTTAGTTCAAAAACGGAGAGGAAAAGGCATCCCGAAATGTAGCCCCTTCGTGTCTCTCCTATAAGGTTCTGCCTGCGTGAGAATAGCCCTCGCTGACCTCGTGTGTCAATCAAATATTTTGGGTGTAGACAGGCTATGTATAGGGTAATCCACATAGTGGCAAGTCTCCTCTTATAGCATAGGAAAGGGATTTGAAAGGGGGGATGCGGAAAGGTAGAGGAAGGTAGCCGAGGGTTAACTAGGGCCCCCCGGGATATGGTTTAAGAATCCTACCCGGCAATTCGCCTAAAAGTACTGCAGGAAAAACCCTAGAAAAACCTGCATCAGATAGGTCGGGCATTGGGTACTTGTCCCATGCCCTTCCGATAGCGGCAGAAGAGCTTGCTGTGGTGGGGACGCAGCATTCCCTTCTCCGTACCTCGACCAGTTTAGGAGGCAGCTGGCCGACTGTTCCAATGGGAATAGTGAACAACTCTTACCGTATGCCCAAGGTCTGTGACCCCGGAACATACACCTCTCTAATCAGGCCGAAGTGCCTCGGCTTGTGGGAACCTTAGTTCAAAAACGGAGAGGAAAAGGTATCCCCAAAGGTAGCCCCTTCGTGTCTCTCCTATAAGGTTCTGCCTACGAGAGAATAGCCGTCGTAGACAGAATCCCTAGAATCAGTCAAATACAGCATGCCTCAAAATTTTATTTATGTAACATTAATTTTTGAATGACAGAATAATATGGAAAAGTATAAAAAAATTTATGTATAATACTCCAAATTCATTAGACGCCTGAAGAAGTCCTGAATTAAGTACGAAACGTTGTGTAGTTGTATTTATGCCCCTTTATTAATTTTTTTTTCTGACCAGTAGCTGACACATTTATTTATTATAAAATGTTACTTGATCGTGTACGAATAATTAGAAAACCCTTTGTTTAATTTCTCTTAATAAATATTTTATTGAGGACATGTTTTTTTTTGGAATCGTAAAATCGGCAGAATTAATTTTTTTTCCTGATAAATAGTATCGTACGGTACAAAACATTAAAACAATTCAATGTAAACCATTGCTTGGTTATTCGTTTATAATAAAGGATCCATCGTTGAGTTTTTGATTTCCAAACATTCTCATTTTTTGGGAGGGTTGTTTTGGCCCGCTTTAAAAACCACCTTCGTTCCCATTGAACTTTCATAAATCTCGGACAACATTACGTGCCTTTGAAACCCCTGGCGTAGATTCCGAGAGCAGCCTAATGTCGTTATGCAGACGCTCATAAATATGGAGCGAATGTCTTCGGAAAAGGTGTCGACTGAACTTTATCGCAGAAATCTATGGTGCTTAATTTATTTCCTCGGATAAACTTTTATATATAATTAAAACGGGTATATTTTCTTACTACTGTTTATATTAAATATATAATACAGTTTATGATCAATTTCAGACCGGCTAAATTTATTTATTGAATTGAAATCGTTTCGGCTCGTGTTTGTACCTTCCTCAGGCTTTCTCTATTTGACACGACCGCATTAGTGTGTGGAGTGCCTCGGAATAACTTCCAAATAATCTTCTACTTATCTGTAAAAAAAAAAATCTCCTGTCATATTGCGAGACTATTTTTCGTTTTATTTTGCCATTTTTTTCACTGCCTTTGGAAATAAACTCGGTTAGTTTCTCTTTGAAAATTATTAAAATTCCATCCATTGCTATTTACTTCCATGCGAATACAGTTCCACAACGATTTGTACGCTGAGAATTAAATCATCAAACACCGCGATCGCGATGCCAGCGCCCTGTCCCGTCACAAACGGATTACAACACAAATACGAGTTATCTCATACTTTCTACTTTCATATATGCATAAAATATAAGCGTCGTATCGCAAAAATTCAACCAAAATAATATTTATAAATTTTCTAAGGTAAACCTACGTGATTATTCAATAACCGTAAATGAGATTGTTTCGAAAAACAATTATTTCAAGTGTAGCACCCGATTTGGATGAACAATTTTTTTTAAAAATTGGGAAATTGTGCTTTATTTGTTCACGATTATGGAAAATGAAACAGAATTTCCAAGATTTACATGTATGAAAACATGATACTGACCGCATATGGGAGTTATTTTATTTGGTATAAAAACCAGATTTCATCTGAATAGAACATTTGAAAGAAGATACAACCAATTTTCGTGTGCCAAAGATAAGACCGCATGAAATTTCAGAGACAGCCCCGAAAATATGCAATTTTAACTTCGATCAAAAGCTACGGAAAGTTTGAATGTAAAAATTCTTGAGGGCGACAAATTGTAATTTACACATAATTTTTCCTGTTCCACTTTCCAATAATTAATATTAAAAAATATTTCAAACAAATAGAAATTAGCCCCCCAAAATTTGTTTTTTGTATGTGGCTGATGATTTTTTTTCCCGGCAAAACAAACTTTTCGTGTTTTATTTTTGCAACCCTCCATTGTGGCGCAGTTAGTGAAACTTTCGTAGATATGAAAAGAAACTTTCTTACACCTTTCATAACAAAGAGGAAATAAATTTTTCTGTTTCATTTTGTTGAAGCTGTTTTATCTTCTAAAGTCGTAAATCACGGTGTATCGAAGGATCACCTCGTAACTTGGAAACGTCAGACAAACATTAGATGCAATTCTGATTTTTTTTTAGTAAATCTAACAGCTATAAGAAGTTAGAGGTAGTTAGTAGGAGACAGTGTGATAAGTAAAACACGTAAGGACAAGGACCAGACTGTCATGTAAACACCTTCTTCGTATCATTAATTAGTAGTGTATTTTAACTAATTAAAACCGCTTTACTCCTATTACTGTTCAAATAATGATCGACATGTGATTAGTGTAACACAATTTGCCTAACCTTCAGGTGCCGATTAGTCGATAGTAGAATTTAAAACTCTGCGAAATTTTTCGTGTAAGGGAAACTAACAAAATAATAATTATTATTTATTCTAATAATAATAATAATAATAATAATCAAAGATTGAAGTCTTTCCCGGTGAAGTTGTTCAATAAATAGTTCTCGGAATGCACACGGGTTTTGCATATTTATATCAAGACGCAACGTTTCGCCTAGAAGATGACGACAGTGCTTTCCGTCGTCGAAACGTTGCGTCTTAATATAAATACTATTTATTGAATAATAATAATGTTTATTTTTCCATAATTTGCAACGATACAAAATGGGAAATCGTCAATCACATATTAATATAATTAAAAAAACAGAACTTATATTTTAATATAACATGATTAATATTTAACATTATGTTAATCGATATTATATATATTATAAAGGTCAGTCGTACTGTAGAGCACCTTTTTAACTAGATATGTTTTATATTCAAGAGTATTGTTCCCTTAACACATATGGCTGGTTGTTGTCTGCGCCTCATATTTGTCCTCATTCAAAAATAATTTATCTTACCTCTTATCGATACCTGTTATTTCCTTTTCTCTGCATCCTTTTTATTTCTCTGTTATTTTTTTCACCAACATAATAACTTTGTATTCTTATTGAGCATATACAGACAGTATGAAATTTTATACAAAGGCTTTCTGCCCCCTTTTTTTTGTATTAAAAGCAAACCTTTCATACTTTTTTTTCTTCGTCTTCTGAAGTAGCGCCCCAAATTTCAATGGCTTAGTTGACTTTGGAAATATACTAAGCCATAGTATATGAGGGACTAAAAAACGCAGATAATCTTTTTAAAGCATTTGAGTTTCTATTTATCTTTTTACATACGCTGTCTGAGAGATCATCCCCATTTCCTCCTAATTTTTTTTGTTTCTTGTGATGCCTTAACTTCCACAGCGTTGCACCATATATCAGTGTCCTTTATCCGTATCCAGGGTCCATCCATTAAATAATAGTATATTAGTTTTTATCTGATTTACTTTTAATAGTTTTGATTAAACTTGTCGTGTAAGTCACGAAGAACGGAACCACGAACCTTGAATTTCACTAAAGCGTGACAAATATCACATATAAATATATTTAACGTCTCAAATAAAATCCCTCAGCCGTGTCGTTACCTTAAAATAAATTCTGCAAGTGAAACACTGTGCTTTACAAAGTTGCTAACCGCCAGGAACTGGTATTAAGGGAATATAAACTGCGGAGTCAAAATGGCGGTATCACGGAAGCTGTTCTCGGAGATGGCCTAGATTTTATTTTCGGTGTTATGGGAACTTACTGAATGGCGAAGGGCTTTGAGTGTCAATAGAATGTGGCTAGCGGCCCCTTCCCCCCTTTTTTTTAAGCCTAGTTCCTGCTAAGCGGATCGTTGCTAATCCTCGTGACCGATTCAGCGTGCTATAATCGCCATGTTGGGCTCCCAACTAACCTGTTGATCAGTGGCTACGGTTACAAGATATTTCTTACTAAGGTTATGCCAAAATTTTTGAAATTATATGTAGGATTGACTGCATTATAATCTTACCTGATAGTTGTGTAAGAATTCAATATTTATCTCACGTCAATTTCAGTTGATATATATATATATATAAACTATAATGGTAGTTATATCAAACAATTTAGCTAAATAATGTGTTTTATTTAAATTTAATAACCGGTATATCGAAACAGAAAAAATCGGAGTGAAGACAAAATGGAACGTGTGGTATGATACAAAATACCCAATCATCATAAATCCTCTAGATATTTTTTAAATTCACAATTAAGGATTTCTGAGCAAGCTGGTGATAAACAAATTTACAGTCCAAAACGCGTGGAACAAGGGGGAGATGTTTTTAGAGGTGGGAAGGAGCAATGTATAAAAAAAATCGAGAAGAAAGATTCAGAACGTCTTATATTTACCTGTTACTATTTAGAATCGTAGAGAAACGGGGACAAAAATTTTGACTCTTAGCTGTATCGAAGAAATTTTAATTATTTCAGTGTTTCATCATTTTATATTCCGACCCGCCGGTTATTCACAATTAAGGATTTCTGAGCAAGCTGGTGAAAAACAACTTTACAGACAAGAACGCGTGGAACAAAGGGGAGATGTTTTAACAGGTGGGAACGAGCGATGTATAAAAAAAAGCGAGAGGAAAGCTTCAGATGGTCTTATATTTACGTGTCTCTATTTAGAATCGTAGAGAAACGGGAAAAAAATTTTGACTCAGCTGTATCGAAGAAATTTTAATTATTTCAGTGTTTCATCATTTTATATTGTGCGTATTTAAGCCTACTAGAAAAAGAAACTTTTAAAATATCTTCTAAATTTCTTGAATATTTCTCTAAGTCATAAACACAGGATCAGAAATTTTGTCTTCACCATTTAATTCAGTTATTAAAATATTTTTAGGCTCTGTAGGAATCAGGACCCTGTAGATCGTTCTCTAAAAGATAAAAGTCAGACTAAGTGACTAAAATTGAAAGAAAAAAATATATAAAATTAACGATAATTTTTTGTACGGTATCGTTTACAAAGTTCATTACATTAAACGTTTTATTATCATATTTACGTTATTAAACAGCTTATATTAATTTTTAATAATAATTAAAATTATAACAGGAATTGTTTCACAAAGAACTACATTATTCAGATTTCAATTGTTAGAGGTCATAGTCTGAATAGATGCGGCGCAATGATATTCACCCCCCCCCCAGGGATGGTAATTTCTGGCTGGTAATTCAATTTCGGGGCGGTTCTAGATGACAGTGCGACCAGCGTAATTCACAATGTATAATATGCCCTGAGTTTCATCTAATAAGTTAAACTAAATTATTTGAGAATGTTATGCTGATTTGAAAAAAAAATACTGTACACAATATATGGCGTAAATTTTTATTTGCAATCACTTACTAATTTTCTGGAAGTGTATTATATTATATTTTGTCCAGAGTCGGGTGAGAAGTTATGTTAATAATATGTTTTGATACACACAGAGGAAAATAAATTTCTAGATTTAAGGAAACAATATTAAAAATCTTTACAAGACTTGTTATATCTAAAACATGTGTCTACAAGAGTATTTTTTTAAAAAAAGACGTAAAGGAAAAAAATTCGAAAGCCGATATCAAGATGAATGGAGTCCATTATTTTTACCTCCCCACAGCCTTTCAAAGTGACACCGTAATAAATGCGCTTCAGGTGTTAATTTGTCAAAGGAAAGGTTTTTCATAAGAACCGTAAATTTTCATCACATGGAAAATTTGCATTTATATTTGAGAATTACAAAAGATCGTAAGACAAATGCAAATTATATACAATTAGGTAAATTTAGAGCATATTTCCCTTATACATACTTGCTGCCTGGCAGAAAAAAAAACAGGGCAATAATAACAGCCAAATACTACAACGTCTTTATTTACAAGTGACTATAACCCCTCTACCGTCATCGGAATGGCGTGAGGCGAGTGTCCAATGCCAGATCTATCTGATGCAGGTTTTATAGGGTTTGTCCTGCATTACTTTTAGCTGGGTAGGATCCTTAAACTATAGCCCGGAGAGGTCCTTGGCTACTTTCCTCTACCCTTCCACATCCTCCCCATTTAAGATACCTTCCTATGCTATTAAAGGAGAGATTCCCAACGTGTATTACCCTCATGTAGCCTGTTGCCCTAAAAAAAGCTAACACTTGGCTACCTTCGTCCACCCTTCCGCATCCCCCTATAAAATCCCTTCCTATGCTATTAAAGGAGAGATTCCCAACGTGTATTACCCTCATGTAGCCTGTTGCCCTAAAAAAAGCTAACACTTGGCTACCTTCGTCTACCCTTCCGCATCCCCCTTTAAAATCCCTTCCTATGCTATTAAAGGGGAGTTTGCACCACGTGGATTACGCTCATGTGGCCTGTTACTCTTAAAAAAAAGGATAACTAAACGTAAGAGCTTCCGCCACCGATGTTTATTTATAGCTGTAATAGATTTATTATTCACCCCAGTCGTCCTCGGTCGAGGAAATACGTCATAATATAATATTACATGAAAATACTAAGTTTAAAAAACAAACATTGTACTTTAAAAAAATAATAATAAATAATTTAAAACTACGTTATAGATATTAAGTAGTAATTAAATAAATAATAAATGTTTTTAAATCGTCGTCAATTTTCATTCCACGGATTTTCCAGCAGAAAATCTAACATGAAAAGTCGCGAAAAATATCGTTGTTTTTTTAAAACATATCATAAAATTTAATAAAAGTTATTTTACAAATAAATTATTTAAAGTCAGTTTTGTTTTATTTAATCATTTTAAAAAGTCATAAGAATCATAAGTGGTTGAGTAAGGGAACCCAACGAGAACAATGAACGTTTCTCTCAGGAAGAGGGAAGAAAACCAAGATGGCGTCATCCAAGGAATTACAAGATCTGGGTCAGCGCAACTTTTGTCATCAACTCCCAGCATCCCTTTTTGTGTATGTTAAGGTAGGAAGAAGATCCAAATCCAAACGGCATGAATTTCCGCACGATCGTTCTTTAAGACATTTGTAAATTTTATAGCCGCATAAAGTCTAAGTATGGCGGCGGCTGCTGCTGGCCAGGTCCCAGAATCCTAAGATATTTCTGCTGCTTCCTGGTCCTCTTTTTCTCGGGGGAAAATTTGCTGTTGATACGGCCACGGTCCAATATCGGAGGCGCAAGAGTGTGTCTTTTCAAATTGGTCTGGGGGGGGGGGGGGGTTCGGAAAAGCTGCCCCCTGCATTGTTGGCAGCGATTTCCAAGAATTGCTCCGAGTCGATTTCCGATTCAACCTTCCTCGTATCGGTTTGGACTTTAGATTGCGGCCAACCACCGAGCGTTTGTGAGTACTTTCCTACAAGCACGGGATTAACGTTTCGTCCGGACAAATTTCGTACCTGCTTCACAGTGCGCCGCTCCGCAGAATTAATGATGAATGGAAAATATCCCTTTTGTATCGGAAGATTGTTATCCCTCGCTAAATTAGCTTTCATCCATCACCGCTGTCAAACACAACGACGTGGTGTAAATATTTGAAAACCATTTGGGCGAGGAACATCATTTTGCGGGCAATTTTGATCATCTCGTTTCGACAATGAAACTGCTTGTCTCGCGAAAAATAACTTTCCTCTACAATGCCGCCCGCTTATTCATGCTTGCGCGCGTTCGCAGAAAAAAGGGGGGGCGGCGGGGGTGGGTTTGATTCCATAGGTTCAAAATTCAGACAGCAGTTTTACGGATGTGATGTAATTAACATTGTGTACATTGTTCAAACGTTATATTCAGGGAAAATAAATGGAAGTAGGCCATTACAATAACCGGAAACAAAACTACAAGACATCAATAGATTAATCAAAATAATTACTAATAATTAAAAAGAATAAATAACACTCATAATAATTTAAAAAAACAAAAAGAAAAAAAATTACGTCTGATTCAACTGACCCAGTGAAGTTGTATGTCCCCATGCTCTTCTTAGCACCTGACGAAAGGGATCAAAGGATCCCAGAAACGTTGTGTGGTATTTGTATTACGTTTTTATATTATCTTTATAATATCTTTCTTATTCATAAATAAACAAACAACAGAAAATTTTACAATGACAAAAAATTAAATATACCGACGTCTCGTCCTTCTTTTACGACCTCTACAGATTTAATCTACAATTTAGAAATTTATAACATGTGTAAATAATTTTAAATTTAATAGTTAAAAATGTTGAAACACACGGGCCTTCATAATCACATATTTTATTGTGATAATGTAAGAATTTCATATGATGGATTAAGATATTAACCTATATTAATGAGTTACAGCGATGGACCTGTTTAGGCTAAAGCTACTATCTGTTATGTTTTTTTTAGGGCAACAGGCTACATGAGGGTGATCCACATTGGGCAACTCCCCTTTAATAGCATAGGAAGGGATTTGAAAGGGGGGATGCGGAAGGGTAGAGGAAGGTAGCCAAGGGTTACTAGGGTCCCCGGGCTATGGTTTAAGGATCCTACCCGGCATTAGCCTAAAGAAATGCAGGGAAAACCCTAGAAAAACCTGCATCAGGTAGGTCGGGCATTTGGTACTTGTCCCACGCCATTCCAATGGCGGGAGAGGGGTTTGCTGTCGGGTCGCAGCATTCCCTTCTCCGTGCCTCGACCAGTTAAAGAGGCAGCTGGCCGACTATTCCAATGGGAATAGCGGACAATTCTTACCGAATGCCTAAGGTCTGAGACCCCGGAACATGCACCTCTCAAAACAGGCCTCGGCTTGTGGGAACCTTAGTTCAAAAACGGAGAGGAAAGTTTCATCGACGAAATAAATACTTTAAAAAGGGTATTAATTATTATCCTCTTGCAAGTTATTAATGAAAAATGTGTGGACAGTTGATTATTAATAACATTATAATTGCCAGTCTAAATAAACTAACGGTACGTTGTTGAAATATAAATATGTAATCCTTTCAAATTTATAAACACGCACAATGCACTGAATATTTTTTTTTTAATTTTAATTGCAAAATTAGCAGGAAGGAAAATTTTTCTAATCTGATTGTGAAGGTGATCAATAATTTTTTTATTATTATTATTTAAATTTGTATTTATTTCGAACCTTTGTATTATTTTTTGCTGTATAACTGTAATTCGCGTTTTTACATGTTTATTCGTGGTTTCACAAGTAATAAAACGGCTTTAGAAAAATGTTTATTAACCGCTATCGGAAGGGCGTGGGACAAGTACCTATTGCTCGACCTACCTGATGCAGGTTACTCTAGGGTTTTCCCTGCATTTCTTTAGGTGAATGCCGGGTAGGATCCTTAAAATATAGCCAGGGGGCCCTAGTTAACCCTTGGATGCCTTCATCTACCCTTTCGCATCACCCCTTTCAAATCCCTTCCTATGCTATTAAAGGGGAGTTGCCGAACGTGGATCACCCTCATGTAGCCTGTTGCCCTAAAAAAAAATCGATGAAACTTTCGGTAATGCTTCATTTTCCAAATTCCTTAAAGTCAATTTGAACTGTTCTATTTATTTGTCGGTAAAAGATTAATGTTTTACACGATCTTAAATATCCTCAAAACACGTTGCAAGCTTTCAAACATTGTCCATTTCTCCATAGTCAGTAATATTTTAACCATTATTTAACTTTCCCGCTATTTACTTGAATTTTGACGAAATATAAATCCTTCATCATATCAAAGATTGAAGTTCTTCCCGGTGAAGTTGTTTTAATAAATAGTTCTCGGAATTCACACGGGTTTTGCATATTTATATTTACACGCAACGTTTCGACGACTGAAAGCACCGTCGTCATCTTCTAGGCGAAGAAGACAGTGCTTTCAGTCGTCGAAACGTTGCGTGTAAATATAAATATGCAAAACCCGTGTGAATTCCGAGAACTATTTATTGAACGTTCATCATATCTTTCGTAAATATAAGAAAATAATTTTTTTTAAAGAAAAGTACACGCTAACGTTTTATTTACATAGGTACTAGTATAAAAAATACGGCTGCAAAAACTAGTTTATTTTCTAACGTATAGCCTCTACTTGGAACATATCTTTCCCTTTTCTCGAATTTATGGCTATATTTATTTTCTAATTTTGAATCTTAATATGCATAATTTTTTCTATCATTCGTAAGTAATCCAGTCTTTTAGTACTCTTTTTACGTCAAATATATTTTGAATTAAATTACTTTAATATGTCTAGTGATGAAGTGAAACTTCTGCGTGATGTATAATATCCATATGATTTTCCCTCAGTGCCTGTATTCAGATATGATATTTTGAAGTGAATAAAACGGAAAAGTTTCTCTTGTAGGTTCTTTGATTTAAAATGTAGAGGAGTACAATAGACCACTGCATGCTAATTGGCGGGTCCAATTAATTTATAAGAAATTTAGCTGACCTGACAAAAAGTTTGGTGACAGAGTCTTTATCACAATGGCCGTACAAAAACCCCTCACAGAATTTAAATTGCATTGAATTTTGGGTGGTGGTGGTGGTGGTTGGTTTGTCTTCTATATCATAATAGCGTTACGAACGAAACCGCCCTGTCGGGAATTTTCTTAGACGGCGAACTTTTGTTCGAGGTAAATTAAAGGGCCGGGAGCGACGTGGAAAAAGGAATTTCCTCTTCTCCGTGCCGCTCTAAAATCCCAAATGTTTGTTTAATCGCAGCGGATCCACCACGGGCGATCCACGCGGACGTCTGGTGGCTGGGGGGGGGGGGGGCGGAGGGGAGGAAAGGATTCTGAATTATTCTTGCGGACGGCTTTTCAACTTTTACCAGGTGCCGGTGAAATATTCATGGCGGGACCTCGGACCAAAACAAGTGTGCGAGGAGAAAAATAAACGTGTGACACGGGGAAAATTTATTCTATTGCGGAGACGACGACATCGGAAAGTCGTCTGTCAAGACAGGTAGCGTCTCAGTTGCCGCGAAAAAGGGTGGGGGGGGGGTGAATAAAGACCGTCAGGCCTGATTCAGGAGGCCAACACGGCGCACTTCCTCAAATATAGTTTATGTCCTAACCTCGGCATTTGTCCTCAATCAAATTAAGTGACGAAAACATTTTATTCCAGGAACTTAAAAATTAATACAAGTATATTAGTAAAATTTTTATAGCCAATTAAGTCAGAAAAATATTTAAATGAGTTGCTAAATAATTATTTTATAAATTATATTTACAATAATACATTTAAATAAAGAAAAAAAACATCCCGACATTTAGGACATCTTCAAGATGTTACAATATTATTTATATATAAAAAAGGGACAATTATGTTGTAACTTAAACTTAAAATTTAATGTAACTTTAACAGTATTTTATTAAAAAAATCTGATTATGGCCAATCAAAGCAGAAAAAATATTTTAAATGAGAATTTTAAAATTATTAGGTTCCACGTTTTGAATTTACTGGACTGGAAATTCTTTGGAGATTTTTAACAAAATTTGTATTTAATTTATTAATATTAAATTTAATAATGAATTAACACGGGGAAATAAATTTTTCAAACAGATAGATTTAAAGCTTTTAAATTAATATTTAAAATATATCAATGCTTTATTATAAATAGAAAACATCGTTTCAATGTAATGTATACACCGTGAGATTTCTATCTTTTACTTGACACCAACATATATATATATATATATATATATATATATATATTGTAATAATCAAAATGATTAGTCGTTTAATTTGCCCCAACGTTGTGGTAGCCATTTATGTAATGATCAAGAAGTCGGCTTTAATTAAATTTGCCCCACGTTGTGATAGCCATTTAATGTAATAATCAAAATCAAAAGGTTAATGAAATTAAAAGATTAAAGAAAAATTAACAAACAAAATAATTGATTATTTATTCATTGGTGGCTTCCAAAAATCAAATTAAGATCTCCTCTCTCAGGGTCTCCACACTGGGTTTGATAATTAACAGTAAAGTGATTTAATAAACTGATTAACGATTCAAGCATAAAATTTACCTAAAAACAATATGTCGATAAAATGAAAGAAAGCTAAATGTAAAGAGATTAAACTTGAACGAAATGAAAAGTGAACGAAATCTGACTTTACCCTTTTAGTTATCCTTTACAAATATTATTATCAAAGTTTTGGGTTACTCACATAATGTCCGACTGGTACAAGCATTCTTTTTTAGCTTCAACATTCATACACTGATTCTAATTTCCTCACAGATTCTACACATACGCTGTCGAAATGCACGTACTCAGCTCCCAGGAACCTCGGATGATCCTCTCCTAATTGGTCAGCTATCGGATGTCGGTTTCCCTCATTGAAAAATTGTTCAATATTTTTATAATTAAGCAACCCTTGCTTCACCGTTGACTAGTTGTTAGAAAATCTCTCTGTCCAACTCTCTGCTTGTTTACTGCAACTCACGATTTGCAGATTTTAGACTTTTACTGTTTTATTTATCGATTTGGATCGAACTGCTATGTATCTCGGTGAATATTTGTTTTAATGTGTCTCTCCTCTCGTGGCTGACCGTAGACGTAGACTAACTTTACTTTTGCGCGCACAATCGCCATTTCGGCTCTTCAACAAAGCAACAGAGCTCAGCGCTATTGTCGCTTTGGTCGCTCAATACCGCTACAATTCATTTATAAAAACAATTAAAATTATCCCTAATCAATTTATTGGCCTAATTAACTATGGCTACAATATATATATATATATATATATATATATATATTGAACGCAATGAGGTATGGTTCCTTTCTAAAGACAATCTTTATGCTCTTTCGGCCCTACATTTTTCTATTTCGCTATCAACTAGCGACACTCAGTATATATTCTGACTATTGATCAAACAAATTAATAAATAAACAGCAGCCAGTTTTAAGTCCGTAAAAAAGAATTTATTAAGGTAAAATTAAAGAACATTTCATTTGCTTATTTTGCGACCTCATCAGATCCATGTTTAAAAAACAACAAAAAAGAACAAACCTATTACGATTATTAGAAAAACATTTTTAAGAAACATTTGGCTGACAACAAAAAATATAATTTTTTAAATTAAAATATTTAATTAAAAATGCAGTTTTCCTACATCCCATTCAATACTCTCCTAGGAGTATTTTACCCCTCAGTGTTTTCGCCCCCCCCCCCCGCTAGATAGTGAGTCATTTATTCTGTTTTGTCAACTGATAAGTGCAGTTGTGTTGCTCTAGGCTCTTCTTAGCTCTTGAATAAAAGGGACAAGAATCCCAGAAACGTTGTTGTGTGGTATTTCTAAGATCACTTATTTTGTCTTTCGTATTATTAATTTTCAACCCGACGTATTTTTTATATTTTCTGAAAATGGTTGGAGATCCATTAGGTTCGTGATCTTAGAAAATATTCAAGACTAGGAAGATGCTCTTAGACTGACTGACTGGAAGAGACGAGAAGAGGAGACAGACTCGTCGACGGAAGTTGAGGTCCCGCTGCGCGGCGCAGAGAGTCGGAAACTGGCGTCGTGTCGCAACTAATGCGTGCGTAATTAGCTCACAGCGTAACGGGGAACGGTAATTAAATTCTGTTGAGCCCTGCTCCCGAAGTCATGAATTGCTCTCATTGATCCCGGCGATCAAAGCGATGCGGCAGCGTGAAGCAGGTATAAGGCACGTGTAATGAGATCCCTTCAGTTCTGTTTTTTTCTCTCAACTACGGGAGGACCGTCATCAAAGCAAACACACGAAATTTGTCTCCCAGTTTCAAAATAAGTGACAAAAATACGGAGGGGGGGGGGTCTCACAAAAAAAAGTTACTCGACACAGACACACACACTGCAGTGTTGCGTGACTACCGTGATAGACCCCTGACCTGTTATCTGACGCAGGGACATTTATCGATTTACCGCTCAGTTGCAGTGGGTCAGAAGCTAAATAAAATCGTCTGTAATTTCCCTGGATTACTTTTAGGCGAATCCTTAAACTACAGCCCCTTGGCTACCCTTTGATCTACCTTTCCGCATCCCCTTTCCTATGATATAAGAGGAGAGTTGCCACTAAGTGGATTACCCTATATATATATATATATATATATATATATATATATATATATATAGATTGTCTAGCGTCTTCTCTTCTTCAAAAAATTTAATTGACTGTATTAAATAACGGTTTAATCATCTATAATATTAACAGTTCAATTATGTATTTCGCGTTTATCCTCTAGTTATATATCACTTATTTTTTATTTAATTCGGTAAATATTTTTTTCTGACAGTTTCTGGACTCATTTCTTTTGTTGCAGTTTATACAGGGTCAGATATTATCAATTATCTTTTTAATAAAAAATAATCTATGTAATAAATTCGGAAAATTTTAATATAACAACTTAATTTCCTGGACTAATATGATTATTAACTTATTATGGATAATAACAGCTACCTACAGTAAAATAAACATGCATAGATACATCACAAATTAATCACTATTATTATCATCGAATTAAATGACATCAGCTAATTAGTCAGATTTAAAATTTAAAACACTGTAAAACGTTACGTTTCGCCCCTAAATTTTGCGTCTTCTTCAAATGTAAAATTTAATGTTCTATATAATAAAAAAGGATATATATATGTATGTATTTAAGATAATCTCTATACAAAATTAAACTCGTGGACAGATTGGAACAAAAATTGGTACAAATATTCTTCAAATGACGAGAAACGGTACTGTTGGGTTTAAAAAAATCCTGTAGCACAAAGGTGGAAAGAATTATACATAAAACATGCGATATTATTGAGTCAAATTGATACGTGTCTAAGAAATAATGACGTCACAGTACACGTGCAACAAAGAGAGAGAGAGAGAGAGAGACGTTACTACGCGACGATACTGCACAAAAAAGGAAATATGTCCTTTTTTCGTAATGAAAAAAAATGCAGAAATATTTTGAGTGAATAAAAAATATCGAATGATAATAAAAAGCAATATGAAAGATTATTCGATCTATGGAACTAAATTTCTTTTTTAAGTAGCTTGACTTTATAATGACTGTCATTGCACGTACCCAATTTTGTATGTACTGGAGGTGACATAGAATGACGGAAAAATCAGTACTTAATATTTGTTAATTATTGTAATTTAATAGGTTTTTAAATGTGGTAAAACTGACGAATTTTTTCGAGTCAGAATGTTGAAAAAATTTTGGTTGTGTGTACACATCATTATAATATCACATATTTGATTGTAACTGTGTAAAGACTCAGCAAGGCAAGTTAGTAATGTATAAATCATGAATTTTATAATACAGTATCGTTCTGTAAGAACCTTCTGAAAGCTTTTCCTATGGAAAGTTAATTGTGAAAATGGGCGTAACGAAACCCGATTCGATCACGTCAAGGGTAGTGATTGGCAGCAAATGAGAACTGAATGCTTGGAGCTAGAGGCAAATCAAATTTTACCGCGTTTACCCGTTGTAAATTTCTCTCCAAGTTAATTATTTGGCCTTAATTTGATTGGTCGAGGGGACGCCGCTCGCGAACCGGGGGCTGCAGCAAACCAGCGCCTTCTTTCTGCGTCGTCCTACACTCGCCATTCATTACGAATTAATTTCACTTAGCACGAGAGGGAACGGGGGAGGGGGGGCTTCCTTTGTGCGGCACGACGCTCCTTCGCCGAGACTGATTTGGCCCGACTAGATTAGGTCACTATGACTGAATAGCTCGACGGCTGGTGCGGCTAATTAATTCCCGGCCGCGTGTCACGCGCAGGGGCCCCACTCAACACCCCCCCCGCCCCCCCTCCCAAGTTACACAAAGGTGCAGTCGCTTCATTATAAACATTAAATTCACAATTTAAGAGGACTGATTGTAATTGTGTTTTCAGGTAAATTAATGTTTAAGGTTCTAACAACTATAGAAATAAGATTGCGCCGACCTTTATTAGTGAGCCACAACTCTGTGCTATTCAAAGCGGTGACAGGGTCTCGAAACAAAGAGCGACAGTGTTGCCAACCGTTGCTCGGCAAAGTTACAACGTTCAATGCCTTTGTTCAAGTAAATCGTTCCTTTACAGGCATTTAAATAAGAAACAAATATTTATAAGAGTAGCAAATAACATCCAACTTTTATATTCATATATTAGTAAAGAGATATTTGTTTAGATTCTATACATCTGTCATAAAAATTAAAGAGGAATGGACGAATAAGACGAATACGTTACGAACGACACAATAAGTGAAATTATAATGATATATATATATATATATATATATATATATATATATATAAACAACCAAAATTTTTCAAGAATCTGACTTGTCAGTTTTACCACAATTTAAAATATATTAAATTATAATAATTAACAAATATTAGGTACTGATTTTACCATCATTCTGTGTCTCCTCCAGTACATTCAAAATTAACGTGCCATGTCCAGTCATTTAAAAGTCAACTTCATTAAAAGAAATTTAGTTCCATTATTTTTTATTTATCATTCGATGGAGTATCGCCGGATAAAATTATACTTTTTATAGAATCAAATCGTTTCTGAATAATTTGGCGAAACTTCCCCAGAAAAGTTGTTGGTACCAATAGGACCAGAAGTACCCAGGAAAAATTCTAGTACTTTTATAAGAAGCCTGATACGTATTACTTTTTTTAAAAAAAAATACTTAGAAATAGTGAACAGTAGGCATACGTTGGAAAAATAACGAACTATTTATATAAATATAGATGGCTAGCATTGAAATTCAAGATTTCCATTTTATGAAGCTTTTGATTCTACTGTTTGCCTTCTTGAAAAATTTATATATATATATATATATTGTAATGATTAAAAAGGTGGTCTTAATTAATAGAAATAATTACCAAATTATTTTGTATTTAAAAAATTATTGTTGATAATTACACATGATAAACCCTGCCGTATTCCATCAATTTAACAAACAAATATTTCAATTTTATTTTATTAAGTCGTGGCGTTCTATGAAAATACAGTTTTATATTTTATTTAAAAATCAACGACGTCGAATTTCTCTTTATCTCTGAGTCATCACTGGGTTTGATAAGAAGAACAAATACAATTAACTGAAACATTAACAATCCAAACGGAATACAATATTAAATACGAAAATAAAAGAAAACGAATGAAAAGAAAAACGCGAACGAAATCTTACCATGCCCTTTAATTATCGTTTACATTCATTAATAATTCTTTTGTACTCACGACAGTGCTACTGGTACTAGTTCGGACTCTTGCAGCTTGAAGTCAACACCCACTAAACAGGCCATTATATACTGATTCTACACTTTAGATTTTGAACACACGCGGTCGTTACTCTAGATGTCTGCTATCCTGGAACCTGGATTAACCGCCCCCACAGCCAGTTGCCGGACGTAAATCTCCTCAAAGTCTCTCTATGCAAAAATTAGTTCAGCAAAACTGCGATTTTATGAGTGCTTCCGTCAAAACTGTTTACTAGCGTTTTATGTAAAATATTATATCTCGCCGTTGGACTTCCAAGATTGCCCTATTCATAATTCTAGATCCGCAGACTTTTACTGTTTTTATTTCTCTATGTGGACCAAACTGCAATGTTCCAGTTCTCGACGCGTACTGAGTTCTCTAAGCGCGCGGTCTCCAGTCTCCATTGTTAACAAAGAAAGACCCGCTGCGATTGTCGTCTTGCAGTACCCGAACCGTCAACAATTAAATTATATTAAAAACAATTAATATCCTGTTTAATTGGTATTACTCTATATATTTAATTTGTCGCATCAACAACTGATGATTATTAGCAACTCATTTTGGAAACTTATTTCTGCAAACAGGCCATCGTCAAGGATAATTCAAACCCTGTGATGCGAGGCAGTCACGCAAACCCCTACACCACAGGAGGTCGGCCGGGAAGTTTTATAATAGCACACGATACTAAAAATTGATTCGTAACGTTTTTTGACTTATACGATGTTTTTTTTTCCATGATGGAATTTAAAACGAAAAAATATGTCACATCTAATTTCTACTAATTAAATTCTAATATGTCTGTTATATTATACGCGGTGCTTTGAGTAATTTTTTTTTCACACGCCCTCTGTTTATATCGTGTATTAAAAAAATATTTTCAGTTACAATTTTTTTTAACTATAGAACATCATAAAAACAGTTTACTTAAGCTTTAAAAATGTTTCATTATTTATGTTTTATAAGACAAGGCATTTGAAAAAAAAAATTGTCATTCCACATAACGAATATGAAAAATTCATTTGAAATTGTTTTTGACTTATAAGGACCGACTATATTTTCATGACGGTTAATGAATATAGGGTATGAATAAATGAATATCCCATTTTTGAAAAAAGTAAAACGTCGTTAATAATAATTAAATAAACATCAGCCAATTTTAACTCAGAAAAAATAATTAATTTAAACAACGTTTATAGAATGACCTGTAGGTCAAAATTTTGTAGGTCTAACAAAATCAAAAAACAGCCAAATGTTTCTTAAATGTGTTATTATAATTATTGTAACTGTTTTGTTATTTTTGTAGTTTTAAACTTGAGCCTGATGAGGTCGCAAAATAAGGGATGAAACGTTGTTTAATTTTACATTAATAAATTCTTTTTTTGTTGACTTAAAATTGGCTGCTGTTTATTTATGCATCAGTTTTCTCAAATAGTCAGAATATATATTTATATATATATCATTGTAAAAAATCGTTGTTTATTGGACATCAAAACAAGTGTTTCCTTCTAGTTTTGTGTTTATTCTTGTGTGATGTGTGATTATGTATTTTATGGTGGTCAGTTCTCAAATAATTAATTATTTACTCGTACGTGTTGCATTTTTTTATATTAGAACTGTAAATATTATTTTCTGCCATTGGTAAGGTTAAATAATTATTATTAATATATTTTACTTATAGATTGTATTTTTACGTATGTGTATATTTAATAATTAATGCAAATTTTTTTTGACAAATATCAGACAATATTTTATTTTATGTACGACAACGTTTCGGTACGTGTTTGTACCATCATCAGGTCTTTTCTGCGGAGAAAAATAAAGTTGTATTATCAGGAAGCCAATGAACAAAAAAAATATTAAACTATTAAAACAATGAAACTAAGAAGAAAACACTCACCTAAATATTAATGATGGAAGTACAAAGACGTACCGAAACGTTGTCGTCAATAAAAAAAAATGGTCTGATATTGGTAAAAAAAAACTGGATTGTATGTTACTTTATGTTGGACAGGGAAATTTGTTTTCCCGATTTTTAGTATTTTTTATGTTATATTCTAGTTATTTGTAATTGTAGCATCCAATTCTATTACATTGTAGTTTTATGTATTGACGTTTCTCATACGAGGACTAATGGAATAAATCAAATCAAACGGTTTAAAGTTTCATGAAGGAGTCTCCCGTGATATATGAAATATATTATCCGGGAAAGCGGTAAATAAAAAGAGAGGATTGAGGGTGAGGAAATATAAAAGGATTTTGGATCAGAGAAAAAAAAATATTAGTATTAATGGAGATGGACGGTCATTGGCGCTGCATCCGGTATGGATTTTCTTAAATTTATATTAATTTTTGAACGACAATTAGAAGTCTATAAATATTTAGACGGTATTAAAATTAGAAGGCCATTGAAATTGTTACCCAAACGGGTTAAGGGGGGGCCATTTCGGGTCACGCGTTTCTCATCGAGGGCAACTTCATTAAGAATGGGTTGCGCATTGCAGTTGTTTCTCTAATAAGCAATAGAGACTCCTGCCTTAATGCTCAGACATAATTACTGAAATGCGTTTACCGTAGGTGTACGTTACACACGTCGCCCAGTATTGCTTACAGACTAACCGAGCTTAATTGCTCGAACACTGCGGTGAGCACGAAATAGGGGAAACACACACACACACACACAACTACGAGCAAGATAACAGGACATGCACGTACAACATGAATCCATAAAGCCTCATTAAACTAATGTTCCTATTTTCTTGGTGTCATGGCTTATGAGATTAATATGGCAATACTGAAGAATAAATAACTCATTCAAGAGGACAAGTACCCCGGCGCATGCGCAGATCCTAAATTACACACACTTGTAGGAACTTCCAAAAGTTAATAAAATTTCTTTTAATTTTTATTTGCCACAAAATCCGCTCTACATCTAAAAAAAAGGGCAGAGGGGCAACAAACCCTCCTGTTTGAAACAATTATCATACAAATAAATCCCTGATAATTTTAGACAGTCTTGAAATTAAATTTCATAAATATATTTAATCCTTCACCTCTTATGTTAATTAATTTGCGACGAATACTTGATGTGTTTAAAAAATATAATATACCTCATCAAATTTCCGATAACATAAATAAATACAAATTTTTATATTTAAAAACGGGGAGTTGGCAGAATGTGTTGACAGTGTGGTACCAGGGAATGACGTCATCAGACGACGTCACGGCGGACACACCCCCGGGCGTATTATGAATTAAAGCCAGCAACAGATTAATGCAACATACGACAAATAAAGTACGATAAACTAGTATAATTGGAGAGAATAGTCAAATACTTCTGTTCTATTCTATTCAGATTTTTTAACCAGTTATAATGCACATTACTTAACATATTTGATGTAGGACAGTTTTTATTAATATTGTAACGACGTTTCGATACCTTTTAATTCTTCAGGTATTTTTTTTCTATAAAGAGAATGTACTTACGAATAAAAAAAAATCAAAAAAAATCTGTATAAGGTCGTCAAGTGTTTTATTAATTCAAAAACAGACGGTAAATGGAAACTTTTAGAATCTTTTAATCATGCTGTCTTTTTGGTACCGTCCTCTTATAATATTAGAATGCAGTATGTAGAATTAGTACCTGAAGAATAATAACGGATGACACCTAAAAGTTATATTAAAACAGTTACGGTCTGTCCAACATGATGATGTATTGGATTTCATTCGGCTGAGATTGCAAGCAGAGAGGATAAAAAAAATGTAACCGAATTCGTCGTTCCTAAAGCCGTCATTTTCAGAGTCATTTGCACGCTGGTAAGTGTTGGCTATTATCCTCGGTGATCCCCATCAATCACTCGACGTTAATGAGGCGCAGCAGCTGCGTCATTTGGCAAGAAGTCTGCGGTTTCCCTGCATAGTTTCCGCGCAGCGTCGGGGGCCAAGTAGGAGCGGGGGAGGGGGCGGGGGTGCGGGGGATGAAGGTTCAAAGCAAAACGTGCAATGACAGAGTTTAGCATCGTAAATTTGGAACTAAGTGACGACACTAAAGATATATAACTACTTTTAGCAAAGAACTGTCTAATTTTCAGAATAATTCCTATGAGATAACCCAGAAAAATATATTATAATTAATTTTATGAATCACGGGAAAGACAGATAAAAATATATGGCATATAATTCAATTTCACAAAAAATATTCTGAAGAAATTAGTAACCGTTTCAGAGATCATATCGATTTATTTACCCTCGAAGTCTTTTATTAATGAAGAAATTAGTACCTTTTTGATTTGTTTTTACCAAAATTTAAGATAAGCAATATGCATATATATATATATATATATATATATATATATATATATATATATATATTTATAACTTCTGTCATTGAAGAAGTTGACATCCATTCCACTAAAAAACATAGTGGCTACTCTTTCGTATAACGTCACTGACATGAAAGTAGTCAGGCCAGTAGTGAGGTATATATATATATAGATAGATATATGTATATATGCTATTATTTCATAACAAATTGTCCAATTAATATATTTCCACATTTTTCAAAATTGATAAGTGAGGCATTTTCCAAGTAATATTAGCCTATAAAACCACTTTTTTGGTTAAATTATATAATTATATGCTCATATTTATTTGGTTAAAAATAAGACCAGCTTAAGAAAAGATTTGAAAGGAACTGGCGTCCCAGATGTGTTTCATCGGGGTAGAATACAGTAATATGAAATCGTCAAATAATACTTAATTAAAATTCCTTATTTGCATTACATTGAAATTATAAATTTAATAAGTAGAAATGATTTTCAATTAACCATTTTTTAATGGAGATATTATTCACAATCCGCCTAATTTTATTTTTTAATATATAAATAGTCAATTTTTTTTGTTATTTACATAACAAAAGGGGGGTTTCAAATAACAGGGTCAATTAGGTTCCTATTTATTTGAGTAAAAAATATTACGAGTTTAACAAATGTTTTGCAAGGTACTAGCGTCCCAGATGTGTTTCGTCGGGACAGAATACAGCAATATGAAATCATCAAGTAATAAAGTAAAGATAATACTTAATTAAAATTCCAGATTTGCATTACATTGAAAAAAATCATTTAATGAGTAGAAATGATTTTCAATTAACCATTTGTTAATTGGGGTATTATTCAAAATTCGCCATTTTTATTTTTTAATATATAATTAGTCAAAGTATTTTATTATTTACATAACAAAAGGGGGGGTTTCAAATAACGAGGTCAAATAGGTTCATATTTATTTGAGTAAAAAATATTACGAGTTTAACAAAAGTTTTGCAAGGTACTAGCGTCCCAGATGTGTTTCGTCCGGCCAGAATACAGCAATAATAAAATTGTCAATTACTAAAAAATCACAGATAATGCATAATTCAAATTCTATATTTGGATTACATTGAAAAAATTCATTTAATTAGTAGAAAGGATGTTTAATTAACCATTTTTTAATTTATATGTTATCCACAATCCAATTAATTTTATTTTTTAAATTTATAATAGATAAATACATTTGGTATTTGAATAACAAAAGGGAGTTTCAAATAACGAGGGGTGGATATGTTCATATTTATTTGAGTCAAAAGAACAAGAGTTTAACAAAAGTTTTGTACTAGCGTCCCAGATGTGTTACGTCGGGTCAGAACACTACAATCTTAAATAATCAAGAAATAAAAAAAAACACAGATAATTCACAATTACAATTTCACATTTGGATTACGCTGAAAAAAATCATTTAAAGAGTATAAAGGATTTTAAATTAACCATTTTTTAATTGAGGTATTATCCACAACATGTTTAATTGTTTTAATATATAATTTATCAAAATATTTGGTATTTGTATTAAAAATAGGGTTTCAAATAACTGGAACAAATAATTAATTGGATAAAAATAACAGGATTTGTTTTAAAAAAAAGTTTTGCAAGGAACTGGCGTCCCAGATGTGTTTCAGGTCGGGTTAGGTCTGCTGGAAGAGGGCATAGGTCATCGAAGCATGAAGGGATGTTCAAAAAATGTGGGAATCACTGAATTGAATGGATTTATTGTTTCAGTTTTTGAAATAAATATATTTTTACAATATTCAAATTAATAATAAAAATTAGAAGTTGATTAAAGGGGTATCTTTTTATAAAATATCGTAGGATTTCTCGATGTATTTATTTAATAAACGATTGTCGGTTTATTAACGGGGTTAAATCCGTTAAATTTTGTTTAAAATGCATGCAGCATCTTCAATGTTGTTTTGTATCTAATCGTATTATTACGGCCTAGAACAGTTTCTCAGCTATTTTAAATAATACGCTTCACGAAATCGAGGGTCATATAGTAGCTACGCGTCGCCGTATATATTTGGAATTTTTGTGCTAAATATCTGTGACTCGCAACGCAACTCAGAGTGTGTGATGAGGGGGGGTGGGGGGGGAGAAAGAAAAACCTCCGAGAAACTCAGTCCGGGCGAGCAATTTTTCTTTTGCGCATAATACCGCTATACCCCTAAGCCATTTTATGTAAAATGGCTTCTTTCTTGTGCTGGCGAAAACGGCATCATAAAGTCTGTGGCGCCCCTCCTGCAGTGAACAACGTCGCACACATGAATATTTCAAAAATAAAAATATGACAAAGATCGTCGTAAAGAATGACAGTGTAGGTTATTCAACAGGTTCACCTCAAATTCGGTGTAAAAGAAGAAAAAAACCACCCCAACAGAAATGGCTTTATTTGAAGCATCCTGGATAAAAATGTCATTAAGAGACGTTTAATTAATTATAACGATGATTAGAGTAATCAATTTAGTGCACCTAATATTTTTTATTCAGCCATAAAACATTGCTGTTGCAATTTTGGTCCAAACCTACAGAACATGTGTTTCAATCAAAATATTCCATTAATTTTATTTCATTTCCTAGAAAGACTTCATTGTGACCCAATAGTGAAGTTTTCTTAAATTAATAAGAATGATAATCTTCTGAAAATTATTCCGAAGTAAACAAGGATCACGTTCATCGTCAACACAGGTAACAAACAAGTTCTATAATTTATCCTGCAAATAATTACAGTTTTACTGATCTATTAAAATTTTTAATAGACAAAATAGTCGGCCAGCTGCCCTCCTAAACTGGTCGAGGCGCGAAGAAGGGAATGCTGCGTCCACACAAACCCGTCACCAGCTATCGGAAGGGCGTGGGACAAGTACCATGTGTCCAACCTACTTGAAGTAGGATATCTCTTCTTGTTGGAAAAACGGAAATTTTGTTTGTAAGATTAAATCTGTTATATTTCAATTTCTGAGAATTCCAAGTCAATTCAGTGATTTGACATAAAATAACGTACGACGTTGTTGCTATTGATGTCATAATTCCCTTTTAAAAACACCGTTCCTGTGTTCTGACTGAGCAGTGATTCGTATTATCGTTGTCAAGCACAGTGTTTACGTCGTCTACTAGAAATAAATTCTCGTTTATTTTCAATGTTATTTCTCTCTCTCTATCTCAATTTTGTATCACATCCTATTCAATATACAACAACCTATTCTACTTCTTAATACGGCTCTTCTCCCGCTATCGGAAGGACGTGGGACAAGTGCCCAATGCCCGTCCTACCTGATGCAGGTTTTTCTAGGGTTTTCCCTGCATTATTTTTAGGCGAATACCAGATAGGATCCTTAAACCATAGCCCGGGGGCCCTAGTTAACCCTTGGCTACCTTCCTCTACCCTTCCTATGCTATTAAAGGGGAGTTGCCCAAAGTGGATTACCCTCATGTAGCCTGTTGCCCTAAAAAAAACCTTCTTAATACGGAACCTGCGCAGAACCCTTCAGAAGAGACGGAGGGGGCTACCTTAGGGGTTGTCTTTTCCTCACTCCGTTTTTGAACTACGGTTCCCGCGAACTGAGGCCCCTTGGCCTGTTTTGAGAGGTGAATGTACCGGGCGTCACAGACCTTGGGCATACGGTAAGATCTGTTCTCTCTTCCCATTGAAACAGTCGGCCAGCTGCCTCCTACACTGGTTGAGGCACGGAGAAGGGAATGCTGCGTCCCCACAGAAAACTCCTCGCTCTCCATCAGAAGGCGGTGAGACAAGTACCCAAGGCCCGACCTACCTGATACAGGTTTTATAGGGTTTGTCCTGATATCAATTTTAGGTGAATGCCCGGGTATGTTCCTTAAACTACAGCCCGGGGAACCCTAGTTAACCCTTGACTACCTTGCTCTACCCTTCCACTTTCTCCCTTTCACATCCCTTCCTATGCTATTAAAGGGGAGTTGCCCCTACGTGCATTACCCTAATGTAGCCTGTTACTCTAAAAAAAATTATTTCCTAGAATTGAATAAGTACAACTTTTACCGACAGGTTTTTAAAAAAATAATTTCTGGCGCTTCTCAACCCTTCCATAAATATTAGTTTATTTAATAGCCTGCAGCTGCAGTTTAGCCATCATCATTTTGGTCTAGCCGCACGTTCCATTGTCAACGAAACAAGGATTCATAAACTTCGGTGAAACTCATTAGCAGCACCGCAATTAAATCTACTTGTTGTAATGATGGTAACAGAAATAAGCCCCCAACCCCCTTCTCCCTCCACACACACACACACAACGTGTTCATTCCTCAAACCAACAACTCGAATGCAATCGTAATAAATTCAAAACAAGACAATTATTGGAATTGAAGCCTGGGATGTTTATTTGATCAGTGTTTAAGCGATAGAACGGCGACTATCGGCAACCTTTGTCTGTGCTTTGGATTCACGATTGACGAGCTGTTGTTTCAAAACATTCAATTTAAACCTAAATCCTTTGTGGAAACAAGCAACAACAGACAATAATTTTCAACGTAGTGCATAATTCAGGAAAAACAAAATTACGTCGGATTGAAAATTAATAATAATAAAAAGATAGACAAATACAGACAGAATAAGTGATAATATAAATACCACATGATGTGTATATTATCACTAATTTTTTCTATATTTATTATTATTAAATGTGGATTCTTTATCTGACTTCAAATTGACTTAATGGATTGGTTAAATTGACTGTTTATTTTTAATATATGGATTATTTCTTCTATGAAAAAATAGTTAAAAATTTAAAACAGAATCCTGATTACATATCCAATTACAAATCCAATAAAAGCGTAATTAATATTTGTTTCCAAGTAAAAATAATTATTTATTTTGTATGACGAAAATTCCAGATTTACAGTTAAGTATCCCTTTTATCAATTTAATCAAAAGAAGCATCATTAACGCCATCTTGTTGTGATTAATATTGAGATGTATTAAAAATCTCCTACGGAATTAATCCGCAGAGAACAGAAATTGATCATTACATTATCTAACATTACCGGTCGTCGACTACGAACATGTGATAATGTATGAAAAATTTCTTGGTCGCTAATAACGTTTTTAATAAGAGTTATAGTGACACAAAGTAAAGCAAATAAAAAAATTGCAGCAAGGGGTAATTGTGATTCTTACTATCACCGGTACCATGACATTCAAATCGATTAACATCATTACCAAATTATTCAATTAAAGACGTTAATCCACATAAAAGAAACCGGAAAAAAAAATTTACAACCGGAACTTAAAACACCACAAACAAGATACAATTAATTCTTTGAAGTTTGACGTGGAAAACGATAAAAAAATATTATATGAATAAAACAGTTATAACTTATTTTTTTAAAAAAATCAGAAAATTTCCTTCCTCTACATTTTAAAGTTAAATTTCAAACCGTAATCACTAGGAGTTTTACAGATTAAATAACGCGTAAAAATAGAAAAAAATATTCAGTATGGAATCAAATCATTACGAGAAATTTGTTAACATAAAAATTTGTTGATACCAATTTATGCAAAAAAAAATTCAGGCCGATTGAAAAATTAATAATAAGATAGTCAAATTCAGACTTAATAATAAATGATAATGTAAATACCACTCAACGTGAATAAAGTCTTCTCGTGGCTTCTAACCGTGTATTCACGACGTTTCGATGACGGCCACTGCCATCGTCTTCCAGCAATACTGTTAGTTTGATGCTATCTGGCCTGTACTGACAGAAGAGCGTAGGTTACTCCAAACTCCATGTCACAGCCCGCCATCAGGTCACGAGCCTCACCACGTGATCTCGTATAAGGCCTGAATCGTTACTCGGCCAAAAAATAAAATTTGACGAAACTAAGATCCTGAACCGAATACAAGACTTCTGGGACAGTGTGCTTCTAGAAGAAATTGAAAAAAAAAAAGAAATTCCGATTTACTCACCAAAGACTGGAGCTTTATGGTAATAAACGGCTGGAGTCCCGCCTTACCACGTATCAGGCCTTATAAGGCAATAAGCAAGGTGGAAAGAGGTCACGTGACGAGGCACGCGGTGGTGGCGCTGAGAAGTCACCTGGTGGTGGGCTGTGACATGGAGCCTTCGCTCCTTTGTCATTACAGGCCAGATATCACCGGACTGACAGTATTGCTGGAAGACGATGGCAGTGAACGTCATCGAAACGTCGTGAATACAATTGTTTACTTGGGTTAGAAGTCCCGAGAAGACTTTCTTTACGTTGTGTGGTAATATATATTATAGTTTATTTTGTCCGAATTGAGCTACCTTTCTTATTACTATATTCGAATTCATATTGTGGATTAGATAAGTCATTTTGGAAGAGACAGAATCGAACTGCTGACTTTTGATAGCGAAGTATTTTTTATTTCACCAAGAAAATATGGCTTTAAGGACACATACACACACTCACACTAAAATGTAGCTCAAACACCAGATGATGTTTTTCTACACACACACACACACAAAAAAAATAGTACAACATTGATGGATCTATGAAAATCTCTGATAGCTGTAGGCTGCCGGAATACACAAGTGTCTGACGTGTTGCTGAGTTTAAGGCGCTAAGTTCGTTCAAAAAATATATATTTTGTAGTTGTAAAGGCAGAATGGAGGTTTTATAAGGAGTAAGGATGTAGTTGAACTGAGAGTTGTTCATTCGTTAATTGGTTGTGGAACTGGAAATTTAGCTAAAACTAATTGGTTGTGGTTGTGGAACTGGAAATTTAGCTAAAACTCTTAAAAAGGAAGAAACCATAAATATATTTTATTACGTCGAAAATCCTTATCCGTCATTTGGAGCCCAGTTCCAACAAGAAACAACGGGACTTTTATATCTTTATACTACCCTAAAAACAGAGAATGACGTTGCTCCATCAAGTTGCCTAGAAGACGTGACTTTTCCAACCAAAGTTTCAACAGAAAACTCTTACTCATTTCAACCCCTCAATATTTCGTATGAAAATTAATTACCTAATTTTAATAATTCCTTGAGGTTTCTTGAATATATTAAAAACCAAAATGGTTTGGTTAAATTGTTTATGTTGTTAGAAAATTAATTTTTCAAGAATTGTTGAAAAAATGCATAAATGCATAATTAAGGCGTCTATGAATCGAATAAAAATAATAAATACTATTCTCATTTTTTTGACAAATAATTGTTAAGCATATAGCAGATTAATTGGGCAACTGTGATTTATTTTCATGTAGTTTGTGTTGAGACAATTTGAATTGGATTATCTTTGTTATCAGGGATATTAGTGGGGCAAGAGTGTCCGTGCTTGCTAGGTTAAGAGAATAGTTAGTCTTGGAGATGGAAAAGTTGTTATGAAAAATAAATATTAATTAAATTATGTATGTTGGTTGAACCCAGAGATAAACAAATAAAAAATCATGAATAAATTTTATTCTGTTGGTTATGTGAGGAATTATATTATTTCAGAATGTTAGCTAATATTCCTAAGAAGGAAGGAGCCATAAATATATTTATTTACACATACGTTATAGTGATTAAACTATAAGTGTGAATAAGTAACCTACCGAATATTTAATTTTTTATTAATATGTGTTGTGACTAAGATTTATTTAGACGTATAAAAAATTAGGTTTCTCTAGGGAAAATAAATTCTAATAATCTTAGACGCAGACCAGATAAACAAACAACCATTTTCACAGAGAAATATTACTTCATCTTCTTATATTTAAGTTTGTATGTAAGTTTAACCAGTTTCCATTTATCTGCGACATTGATACTTACTAAGGCCCACTAAGAACCAGTAGTTGCACTGCTTCTCCATTTAATAACACTGGTTTCTTTCCATTTGACATTCATGATTATCACCCCTGGCTTCTGTCTTCTATTAAAAGTATTTTTGCACTTTTTAAAGTTTTCGTGATGTTTTTTTTTGTATATTTTCGTCCCATCTAAAATAATAACCAGCGAAACACAGTGACAACTGCAAACAGGTTTCCATGTATTGGGACAGCACGATGTATGACTTCCGCCAGGTAGCTGGGTGCGCATTTTTTTTTTACGCGCAACGAATGCGATAGAAATTGTTTAGTAGTCGCGATTGTAAACCTAGAAAGATTTTGAACCTGTAACAGATACTTTCCCTCCTCTGAAATTCGATTACCGCCATTTATTTTTCCGCGTCGCGGTTAGAAACTTCTTCCCCCTCTGAGAGGAGGAAACTCAATAAGCGCTCTTTAAAGGACGTCCACCGGAAATTGGCATCGGCACCTCCGATTCCGCGGGCAATCAGCGTCCCCTGTCGCCGGCGCGGCGTCGCCTTGATGAGGTGTCGTGGGTGACGGTGGATCGCGTGGGTGCAAGAAGACCGCCGCGCAGCCAAGCCTGGGTAGGTGGGTGGGTCTAATGACGTCGTTAACTCTCAATCTGCCGTGATTGCTACCCTGCGGCCCGTCATTATAACCCAAACAAAAAGACATCAGTTAGGAAAATCGTGAGTCCCATTTCTGCCAGTTGCGCGAGCTTGGCTCATTTGAACTTGGGTTATGAAGTCTCCCTCCCCCGCGGCGGGGCTTCATGTGGTTCTCTAGTTGAGAAACTCCATAGTCGCGCACCACGAGAAACTTGGCCGAGTCAAACTCACACTAAATTAAATAAGTATTACTGTACTTATTTACAGGAGTGTGGCGGAACCCCTAAAGATTCAATTATTTATAAGATTTGTCTCCTGGCATTTCCATTGAAAGAATAGTAATTTTAATAATGCATAAGAATACTGAATTAAAAGAATAAAATAAATAAAGACCCCTTACAAAATACCCAAAAAATAATGTAGAAATAAGGAGACGTTTCGATCAACACTGAATTAATCAATACTGAAATAATATGACAAAAGGAAATAACAATACAAAGAATATACACTAACAAATATTATTTAATAAACCATAATAAATAGTAGTATTTGAATGTGCCGTGTCTCGTTTTAAAAAATTTGTTGAACTTAATATAGAATAATTCTGAGAATAACATTTTTTTAAAAAAATCAATAATATAGAATAACAGTACACTCAAAAATTGAAGAAATGATTGAGTTCCAAACCAATGTTTAGTCATAGTAAAAAAGATTAGTCAGACGTAAATTTTACATTAGCTTTCTGTTCCTGAATTGAAGTTAACAAAAATCATTTAGTCTGTCCAATATAACAAAAATGAGCAATTAACTGTTACACTGGCCAGATTAAACGATCCTATCTCACTGGAATTTAGGAACAAACCTTATATACCTTAACTCCAGTTAAAAAAAAGATCGTTTAGTCGGGCCAGTATAACAACGTGAGAAATTATTTGTTATATTGAGCAGCAGACTAAACAATTGTTCTTACCTAGAAATAAGGAGAATAAAGTGGAACAACAGTTGATTGATATAAATACGAAATGTTCTATTAATTTCTAAATTTTTAGGTTAAAAAGCTGTCCAACCTGAAAAGGCGTAAAAGCACGAATCGTCGTAATATGAATTTTTGTTATTAAACGTAATATTTTTCTGACTCGAGGTCGTATATTTATTTATATATAATATAATAAAGAGTGATATATTTCTTCATTATTGAAAGAGGGTCTGCGAGGGATGTTCTCTCGCAGGCAGAACCTTGTAGGAGAGACACAAAGGGGCTACCTTCGGGGCTCTCCGTTTTCGAACTAAGGTTCCCACAAGCCTGTTTTTAAAGGTGTATGTTCCGGGGTCACAGACCTTGGGCATACGGTAAGAGTTGTTCGCTATTCCCATTGGAATAGTCGTCCAGCTGCCTCCTAAACTGGTCGAGGTACGGAGAAGGGAAAGCTGCGTCCCCACAGCAAACACTTCTCCCGCTATCGGAAGGGCGTGGGACGAGTACCCAATGCCCAACCTATCTGATTCAGGTTTTTTTAGGGTTTTCCCTGCATTGCTGTTAGGCGAATGCCGGGTAGGATCCTTAAACTATATCCCGGGGGCCCTAGTTAACCCTTGGCTACCTTCCTCTAGCCTTCTGCATCCCCCCTTTCAAATCCCTTCCTATTCTATTAAAGGGGAGTTGCCACCATGTGGATTACCCTCATGTAGCCTGTTACCCTAAATAAATACAAAAAAAGTTACTTATTAAAAGTTGTTTATTTTTAAAATTACTTTCCAAAGATACCATACCTGCTCTATGGTCGTATTTAAAATTTCAAAGCTACCATCGTAAACTAATTGTAAAATTTTCCAAGTCATTAAAATAGACAACAATCGATTCTTTAAATAGGGGTCGCCTATAAATTTATTCATGGAATTTTCCACACAAAAAAAGGGGGTTTCAGGTTGGTCGGATTCACCTTGTGGAGTAAATTCAAGTATTTAAAATATTAGATTTTACATGTAAATTCCAAAACAGTAAAGTTTAAAGTTTATTATAGTTTCAGATCACTATGTAGTTATATATATTGTTTAGGTGCATCTCTCGATGTTGAAAACCTCCCCTTGAAAACGTTACATTGTAAACGTCAGCATGCGAGGAATTTTTGAAAGTTACGCTTCACTTGTAGGAATCTGGGTTTCGCGACGTGTTTACTTGCCCACATGCTACGAAATGAATGTTGACCAGCGGAATAGATCCTCGGAAGAGAGGACGTGGAGCGCTCAAGATTAGAAAGTTCTTCTAAACCAATTATCCTTGACTTATAACGTAAACAGACGCTCTCGACGAATTCCAAGAAGCCTCTTCCCCAGAAACTCCTTGCCCTCAAGGGAAGCAGCAGCTCTTAGACCGAAAGTTTTGAGTGTCCCATTGAAGTCGGGGGTGGGGTTTGGGGGGTGGGGGTGGGGGAACGAGATATGAATCAAACAAAAAGTTGCAATGTGCATGCGGATCTCGGAATGAATACAAACTTTGGTTTCCAAACCCCTTGTGAACTTTTGCTATTTGACATTAGTTTCACCACCCCCTTCTCCAGGAACCACCCCTAAGTCCTTTTTAGAACTGAAAAATAATTTACGTCTGATTGAAAAATAATAATAAGAAACAGGCCAAATAATTGATTATAAAAATACCACACAACGACGTTTCTGGAATCCTTTGTATCCTTTTCTTCAGGTGCTAAGAAGAGCCTACAGCGACACAACTGCGCTGGTCAGTTGAAAAAAAAACCCTCAAAAGCTACGGAAAAGCAACGACAATAGGAGAGCAGAAGGACTAGCGTATCAATAAGGGAGTCAGGACAATAGGAATGCTGTAGGTTTTGCGTAATAATAATTCCGGCTACATAGGGCGAACAAAACTTCCCAACGATAAACAATCTGTATGTAGTCTCCAAACATTACATTTGATAGGGCGAAATGCTAAGAATTTACTCGTCGACACCAGGTACAATTCCAGAGTCATATCAGAGATGCTTCACATTAAATAAAAAATCACACTACAAACACTATGAAACTCAACAATTCCTACTATCCCTTATTATTACACAAAACCTTCTGCTCTCCCATTGTCGTTGCAGTTTTCGTCTCTCCTTTTTTAAGGAAATTTCGATTTTGAAGCTAATATTTTCGCATCATTAAACCGTCTTCCAACTTCCAACCATAATAGGTTTATGGACCGAAGAAAAATCTCGAAATAAATCTTATTGATTGAGTCCATTGCAGTGCTTTAACAATGAGAGGAGAGACATATAATAAAAGTGCCACATTGTCAATAATTAATGAGAAAAAAAACTTTCACTGCGGCTGCGTAGAGAGTAATATGTGACAACGTCGCGCGAACATTGGTGCGTCGTCACAAGGAAGAGTTTCAAGGTCAAATCGCTACAAGTTCGAATCATTAACATTTTTTTCAGACTTTTCGCCTTAATTACGTTCGTATCCACCGGGACTCAACCTATCCAGTTGCTTTTTCAGCACATTAAGCCGAAAATTACGAAATAATAGCGGTAGCAACGACGATGACGTCACCACGTGAGCTGCGTTTTAGGAAATCGACAGAGATCACCACCATTGGGCGTCAGAGGCGCTGTTGTGGTGGAGCATACAATGAATGGCCCCTGAGGTTTCAAATCGTGGCTGACCTGCGATACAGGTGGAAAATGCGGTCCACTGTGGATGTATCAATCAAGATCGGTGACTAGGGGATGAACAAATCGCGTTGAACTAACGCATGTCAACAACTACCTGTCACTATAAAGTTAAATTATCTCTGGTTGAATTTATAAATAATTTTCATCCACCCCTTACCGTCTACTCTGTTCTTCGTTCCCTGACTCAGTCGTTATCTGAGAATACAAACAAAAGTTCTAGCTTGAGTTCATTAACACGGATACAGCACATTACAACACATATATGTCACAGCGTTGCATTATGGGAGTTACTAAGAGCCTAGGGTGCACCTGTAAGGGCTGTGAAGGGAGGGTTATTACACTTAGCAAGCACCACCCCCTCAGTATATTGCCAGCAGCGAGGAGCTCAGCGTGTATCTGCGCGTTTTATCTCGCTACGAGGAGGGTTACAAGACGTTCACCCTTAAATGGAATCCTAAGTGTTATGTAATGTCACCGTGCGTGGGAGGAAAAAGCTTTCGCACTTAAGACCTGCGTTTAAAAGTACTTGTCTTTCCTTCACGGAGTAGAAGCTTATTTTATTCGCCTTGTAATAATAAATGTCCTATGATGCTCCGACAACCGAATTTCCACTGTCCGAAGAAACCAACGGACCGCATTCAGTCTTTAAGAGCGATTGCACGACATATATATTTTATTCCTGATGCCGGATAAGCGATATTGTAAAAATAAAGGTTCCGGAATTCGATTTATGAATTTACTATATATACTACAAATCACATATGAAGTTATAAACAATACATATCCAAAAAAAATCTTCTTGTAAGCAACCATTTCTTACGGTCAGTGATATCACTTAGAGGAATAATGGCAGATCCTAATAAATTAATAATAATACCGTGAATTAATAATTGAATTAATTACAAACTAAAACCTGATTTCTCAAAAGTTTTCACATAAAATAGACGCCATGTTGTACAGGAGTTTCTTTTGAATTTTTCCGAATTTTGTTTCTTTGTTTTTGGAAAATTAAATTTCAGGAGAACCAAAAAATATAAGATTGTTAGGAATTTATTATGAAATATATAATACACTGATTTCTTTTAAAATTTTCACAGAAAATTGACTCCATGTTGTTCACCCGTTTTTTTTAATTTTTCCGAATTTTGATTTTTTTGGTACCGGAAAACTAATTGCAAAGGATCCGAAAAATATAACACTGTTAGGAATTTATTATGAAATATATACTGATTTCTTTTAAAATTTTCACAGAAAATTTATTCCATGTGTTTCAAAAGTTTTTTTAAAAATTTTTACGTATTTTGAATATTTGGTATGAGAAAATTAAATTTCAGGAGATCCGAAAATTTTATATTGTTAGGAATTTATTATGAAATGCAAACTGATTATTGAAAAATTATTGACTCCATGCGTTTGAAAAGTTTTTTGCATTTTACGAATTTTGATTTTTTGGCATCGGGAAATTAAAATTTTAGGAGAACCGAAAAATTTAATAATGTTAAGAATTTATTATGAATTTTCCATTGATTTTTAAAAAGGTTTCACTGAAAATTGACTCCATGCTGTGTTCTAAACTTTTTTGAATTTTCCGAATTTTGATTTTTTTGTTACCGGAAAATTAATTTCCGAGGATCAGAAAATTATAACATTGTTAGCAATTGATTATTTAATGTACACTGATTTATTAAAAGTTTTAGCAGAGAATTAACTCTATGTCGTTCACAAGTATTTATTTTTTAATTTTACGAATTTTGATTTTTTTTCGAATCATAAAATTAAATTTTAATAGATCCGAAAAATATAACATTGTTAGGAATTTATTATTAAGTAAACACTGATTTATTTAAAATTTTCACAGATAATTTACTCCAGGTCTACCACAGGTTTTTTGAATTTTTACGTATTTTGATTATTTGGTATGGGAAAATTAAATTGTTGGCCATCCGAAAAATGTAACATTGTTAGGAATTTATTATGAAATATATACTAATTTATTTTAAAATTTTCACATAAAATTTAATCCATGTGTTTCACAAGTTTTTTTTGAATTTTTAGTATTTTGATTATTTGGTATCGGAAATTTAAATTTCAGGTAAACCGAAAAATTTAATAATGTTAGGAATTTATTATTAATTGTTCACTGATTTTTAAAAAGTTTTCATAGAAAATTTACTCCATGTTGTTTATACCTTTTTTTGAATTTTTCCGAATTTTGATTATTTGGTATCGGAAAATTAAAATTTCAGGAGAACCGAAAAATTTAATATTGTTAAGAATTTATTATGAATTGTTCACTGATTTTTAAAACGTTTTCATAGAAAATTGACTTCATGTTATTCACTAATTTTTTTGAATTTTTCCGAATTTTGATTATTTGGTATCGGCAAATTAAAATTTCAGGTAAACCGAAAAATTTAATAATGTTTGGAATTTATTATTAATTGTTCACTGATTTTTAAAAAGTTTTCACAGAAAATTGACTTCATGTTATTCACTAATTTTTTTGAATTTTTCCGAATTTTGATTATTTGGTATCGGAAAAGTAAAATTTCATGAGAACCGAAAAATATAACATTGTTAGGAATTTATTATGAAATGTATACAGATATTATTAAGATGTGTGTGTATAAAAAAGTTTTCTTACTGGCAGACTCCAGGTTCACAATGAAATGAACCAACTTGGTTCAAACCAAGATTGAAAAATTTAACACTTTGCCTGATTTCATCTTAAACTGATTTCATAGTACGTTAATGTCACCAATTTTCCATGAATTATATTTTTATTTTCCACACATGGTAAACATTAATCATGCAGATAAATAACAACAGTTAAACCCTTCCCAAAGACATTATTAATTCCAGTTAAACAGGTGTTTTTAACGAGGCTGCTTCATAGAAATCGACTTCATTTCATTTCCGTTCCTGCCGGAGTTTAGCCTTGCGTCCCCTCATTTAAGTTTCACAACAATCGCATCGGAGCCAATGAATGCGTGGAACTCCATGGGGATTATTGTGTGTCATTACACTAATTGGAGGCTATTTCCAGTACCATGTAATTACCGCTCTACTGGGTCAAGTTGGAAATCTTTGAGCATGCGTTCAAAAGTTGTCACGGAAAATCATTCTCCATTTAATAATATAATTTATTTTAAATGAATAAACATAGAAAATGGAGGTTAGGGAAACTGTTACGTATTTTAACTTAGAAAAAAAACTTACGTAGTTATTATGTACTATATTGAAATACATAGAATTAATTTTCTTCCATGGTTCCCTTCCACGTCCATTGCACAGTTAATTCGCTTTTTATTTTTTAAAAAATTAGCCATTGGTATAGAAGTATCAGGAATGATTGCGTCATCAATTACTAAACTGTTACTTATATACTAGTATACAAACACTTGTTGCTTGAAATTGTCAACATTATAAAAGTTTTGATTTTACGTCTGTTTTGGAAATTAATAAAATAATTGATGACCTTGTTACAGACACTTTTTTATTTATATTTATCTAAACATTTTTAAACACACTCCTCTGTAGGAAAATACCTGAAGAAGACAAAAAAAGGGATCGAAACGTCGTCAATATATAAAAATAAAAAAGTGTCAGTGTCTTCAAATATTATCTTTGTCGCGATTCACTAAATTAAAAGTTTCATTGGGTGATTTTTAAATCCGTATTTTCAATTTAAATGGTTAAGCAGCTCCGTCGTGTTATTAATTTAAAGCAGCTTTGAGGTGAAGAGTTAGTTTATAATTTATCTGACCTCCTCCTCCCTCCGCCACGAATATTATTCCCCACAGTTATTAGCCATTTTAAAGGATATTATTACTTGAGAATTATCGGAGAATAAAGACAAACGAAACAAGGGGAAACAAAACAGACATAAAGGACTCCGTAAATAGGTTTTGACGCGCAACAGGTTTTAGTCGGGTTGAAACCCCTCTCAAAGCAGTTCTCAAGGAAACACATTTATCACTAGATTTCTCAAGTGGCTGGAAACTCCTCCATTTTTTTTTAATTCATCGTGGTGCTGTGGGAATCTGGACAAATTTTGGATTTATATATAAAAAAAGCTTTATTTTAGGCTCTTCGAATACAGTTCAACGGTGTCTCATTTAAAGTTAAACCAAGTTTCAAATTTTCAAATTATTTATGTACTCTAGTTACGTCTACTCGAGTCTCTAGTCACATAGTGGTAACTAAATAATGTTGAGTTTTAATTCGAAGCGTAATAATGTTATTTTGTAATTATATATACAGATGATTGTATTAATAAATAAGTAAACATCAGCCAATTTAAAGACAGAAACAAAATAATTTATTAATTAAATTAAAAACGTTTCATCGCTTAATTTGCGATCTCATCATTTCGGCCACGGCAGTCCGAAGACCTGTCCATCAAAAAGAAAATATTTAAATTTGAACCTGATGACGTCGCAAATTAAACGATGAAACGTTGTTAAGTAAATTAATAAACTATATTTTTCTGACTTAAAATTGGCTGATGTTTATTTATTTAATTTCTCAATAGTCACAATATATATTGTAATACCCAGTTAAGAAGGACATAAATTTGTTCTTATTTCATCAGATTTGTTTACCAACTGGGGATTGTTGAGTGGTTTGTATAAAAAAATATAATAATAAAATGATGGATAAGAGGCTCTTAGAGAAAGTGTGGACTATAATTGGACGTTTAGCGGCTCTTAGAGCTAATGGTTTTGACAGACATTGGGACGAAAGGCATAATGACAGAAGTTTTGTGGACATCAAATTATATTAAAAGGAAATGTATTGAGTGGCTCAAGGAGCGTGAGAAATCCAACAGTTGCTGTTTGTTTGGCGAACGTGGAAACTAAAAGACCGTGATAAAAAGGAATATTCTGTAAAGAGGAAGCAGATAAAAGTTAGTTGGACTGGAGACCTCAGAGGAGATGGACGTGGAGTCAGGTGCCAGAGCGCAAGATGGAAGGATGTTGGACTGTGGTGCCAGAATCTGAACGAGAAAGACATGGGAGTTGAAAATTAGACCGCAAAGGAGGAGGACGTGAAGGCGGTGATTAATATTCGGTCAAACTGAATGGTGGCCGTGACTAAAAATAAAAAAACATTATAGTCAGGAGTCGGGATATCAAAAAGGATAAAGTGAACGTGTCTGTGAAGCGTGTTTGAAAGTCTGTGCACAGAAGGGCATTGTAGATTGAAGTGCATTCCTGAAAACCCCAAATAAAATTGTAAGTAGACATGCAGTAATAAATTCTGTAAATTGTTAAATAAGGGTAATCAGTCAGATTTCGTTTTTCATTTTATTTAATTGCATTGTTTAAATTGTAAATTTTAGTTTTCCGTTTCCTTATGAACCCAGTAAAGGCCCTGGGGTACAGAGGCTGATTCATAAGTGTAATTTAATTGTTGAGGTAAAAGGATATAAAAAAATATACAGAGATTTTCTTGAGTTGTATTCTAGATTAATAAAATTGTTTTGTTTATAAAATTTAATAACTTGTTTAATTTAAATTCCTATTATCATAATTATCTATAGTTTGGGTATTTAATGGGAGCAAATTAATTAATTTTCATGTTTCAAAATAATAAAAAAATAATAATAATCAAGAAGAGGGGTATTACAATATATTTATACAGATGGTAATATTATTTCAGGCTTATAGATTTTGCAGATGTAATACTTAATTTTAAGATTCTCCCAAATAAATCATTATTCAAATTGGCCCCTCACAGTTTGCAAAATGAATTCAAAGAATCGACTATGCTACAGGGACTGTTGTACCGTTCGTTTAAAGCAAGTTCAGCATTTGATAGACAAATAAACAAATTATCTTTACAGTTCTTTCATGTCGAAACCTGCATTATGTTTCGTAAATGTATTAAATTTCGCGGTATTTATCATATACTAAATTCCTAAATCACTGGTCACGGCGGTTCTGTGTGGAGTGCAAGGCTTCAGCAGAGCGCAGTGATACTGGATGACGTCATCTGACGCTGTTAAGGGCACCGATTGGTTGGTTGTAAGTCTATTATTGATTTTTCCTACATTCTCCGCTAATTGGGCTAGATAATTCTGGCGGGGACACAGTTTATGATCAACATATCGATTGGAACGCAAATAAAAGCTTGATGTGAACAAGCTAATGGTTATTTCTTTGTTGTTATGTTCGAATGTGTGTGTGTGTGTGGGGGGGGGAGGAAACAAACATTTATTCCTCATTTCAGTAAGTGTGTTATTGTAAATCGACAAGCGTTGTAAAACAGGCGCTGCAGCTGAAATAAATAGCATTTGTGATGAATACAATGGATTGTTTTATCAGCGGAGTGTCGCCGAGTGAATATTCTCCGACAGTTGCATCGCGTATTCGGGTTTGGTCGACGTGACTGTGCGATGTTTGGCCCGGGAGGATTGTGTTACCTTGTGGGACTCACGTATCAGCTTATTTTCTTCGTTACGGGAAGCCGGGTCTTCCCCTGGAGATACAAGCTCCTCACATGCCAATCTCGTTAAAATCAACCTGAGACGCCAGAGTAGCCCAGGGGTGGGGGTGGGGGGGGGTGAGTAGGAGAACAGAACCGTCAAAGAGACGAGGGTGTGAGTCTGCCCTGCACAGGGATATATTACTTCAAAGGCAATCAAGGACCTGCACTGTCACCAGAAAACAAAGCTTCATTACAAAAAAAAATATATTATGTCTTCACGGCAGACACGACGAGGACAAGGATCAGCCAGTTAGAGTAATAAGAATAAATGAAAATTTTACACGTGTGTTTTAGAAAAACAATAACAAGATTAAATATCCAAATACAGACTAAAGAAGTGATGATATAAGTACCACACAACGTTTCTAGAGACCTTGTTCCTTTCTTCAGGTGCAAAAAAACCAAAAAACATTCGGTTTTCGTAGCCGCATTGATGGCAGTGTTTTGTACTAATTTTTGAGTTATTTTAGGCCCTGATAATACGGAATCTCACAGAGAAAGCAACTGCACTCATACACACACGCTAAGTAGGTCAGCAAGACTGAATTTGGGTGTGGTATACAAGGCAACAAAGACGATTTACAGGGGAGCCTTAATCCCAATGATGACGTACGGAGCTCCAATTTTCGGAGGAGGCGATTGGGAAACAAAAAAAAAACATCAAGCAATTACCGAGTGAGCAGAGACACTAACCTATATTAAAATTGCGAACACATTCTTTCAAGGCATCCTGCGTTATGGCTGGAGTTCCTGAAGTGTACAAAAAGACAGTAGAACTAGAGACAAGGAGTTATGCAACCCAGACGGCAACCCACACTTTAACAAAGGCCACACCCGGCGGAGAGAACCAAATTTGACGAATTTAATAAAAAATAAATAAACCCGAATTAATTACAAGTAAACAAAAGAATAATTGGCAATCTCTATGGGATGTATAAAAAATTGAGATCATTCATACCGATTGTTAAAATTAAATTTACGTAGCCGAAAAATGCAAATTGAAGTCTGATGATCTTCCCGGACGTTGAATATGGTATAAATTAAAAGCTTAAAGTCATATAACTAGTGTATGGTAATTTAATTAATATATAATAACACAGACAAAAGAAGTGAAAATATAAATACCACATAAAGTTTCTGGAAGCCTTGTTCCTTTCTTCAGGTGCAGAAAATACGTAAAATCCAAAAGAGACAGAGACACAACTGTGCTTTTGAGTTCCGTCAACTGACTTGTGCAGTTCTTGCATTTTTTTTCTGCACCTGAAGAAAGGCACAAGGATCCCAGAAACGTTGTTGTGTGGTTTTTATATTTCCCTTTTTGTCTGAATTGGCTATCTTTCTTATTCATTATTTTCAAGTAGACGTAAATGTTTTTCATTTTAAATAACATATATTACGGAAATTTTTGTTTAAAATTTGCACTAAATAAAGTAATCCGACGTGTAAAAGACACAACCAGTAAATTCAGTCTAACTTGTTTGTTCTTAAAAATTTTACAACAGGAGCTATGGACTTTGTGTCATGTTCCTCTAATAAACACAAACAAGAGACAATCAGCTTAACCAATAACCACTGGATTCAACAGTAATCTAAAAACATACCTGATATTAACAATTGAATACTTAATATAACATATATATATATCTATAAATATATATTGTAATAATTAAAAAGGTTAAATGAATTAATTTGCCCCACGTTGAGGACCATTTATGTAATGATTAAAAAAAGTGGTCTTAATTAATAGGAATAATTTACAAAATTATTATGTATTTAAAATTAATTGTTGATAATTACACATCATAAGCCCTGCCAAATTCCGTCAATTTAACATACAAATATTTCAATTTTATTTTAATAATTCGTAATGTTCTATGAAAATACAGCTTTATAATTTTACAATCAATTACGTTAAATTTCTCATTATCTCAATGTCACTACTGGGTTTTATAGGAAGAAAAAATACAATGAACTAAAACATTAACAATCCAAATTCATTGAAGTTAACGGAATACAATATTAAATACAAAAGTAAAAGAAAACGAATGAAAAGAAAAAACGCCCTTTAATTATCGTTTGCAGTCATTAATAACTGTTTTGTACTCACGACAGTGCTACTGGTACCAGTTCGGACTCTTGTTGCTTGAAGTCAACACCCACTGAACAGGCCATTATAGACTGATTCTACACTTTAGATTTTGAACACACGGATCTCTGCTATACTGGAACCTGAATCATCTCATCCTCAGCCAGTCGCCGGACGTAGATCCCCTCATAGTCTCTCTATGCGAAAATTAGCTCAGTTTGTGAATCAAAACTTCTGCTTCCAAACTGCGTTTTTATGAGTCTCTCCGTCAATCTGTTTACTTGCGTTTTATGTAAACTATTATATCTCGCTGTTGTACTTCCCTAGATAGCTCTATTCATAATTATGGATCCGCAGACTTTTACTGTTTTTATATCTCTATGTAGACCGAACTGCTATGTCCCAGTTGTCTAAGCGCGCGGTCTCCAGTCTCCATTGTTAACAAAGAAAAACCCGCCTTGATTGTCGTCTTCAAGCTTCCGTACCGCCAATAATTAAATAAAATTTAAAACAATTAATAGCCTGTTTAATTGGTATTAAATATATATATACATATATATGTATAATTAATTTTTTTTTAAATTTAACTCAAATTCAAAATCACCCTTCTATCGTCATTAAAGTTTATGTACGTCGCTTGATTTGACACTAGCCTATATGAAATCTCCTTCCGACAGTAAGGTACGAAATAATATTTAATGTTAATGTGTTGATGGTTGGAACACCAATGCTGTTAATTATTTTTTTTAAAAAAAATTGAAGAACATTTATGCCGAAGAAAAGGGGAAGCCACACGAAGAATACAATTTTAAAGAGTTTCAGTGGTATTTCGTCACGAAAATATGGTCAAGAAATTAGTTGTACGCCCAAAAAATCAAGATAAATGTCATTTAAAAGTTTAAGTATAAAGAAAATAAATAAATCATCCAATAAAGCCAGAATAATTTGAATTTATACAATTAAACGAGACAGTTGTATCTCATGAAAAAATACAAAACTTATTTCAATTCAAAACGTTGTACTCATTTTATATAAAAACAAATTCTTTAGATGTAATCCTCTAATTTAATTGTACTCTGACGTTATTATCAGATCCTTGTCCCTTCATTCAGGTGCTAAGAAGAGCCTAGAGTGATACAACTGGACTCGTCAGTTTAAAACACTCACAAAGTTTCTCTTTTCATTTAATTACGGAAATTTTCTTCAATATTTGCAAATAATTTAATCTTTACTGTAACTTAGTAATGCTTGAATATTTTTTTTTCTGTTTGTTTATATACTGTAATATCTTTTCCTTTGATATATGTTTGGTAGTTTCTTTTTACTATATCCTTAATGGTTTTTTTTATCAGTCATTTTTTTAACAGAAACAGACCGAGTCTGAGCAGTTCTCTCGTTTCATTTCCAACAACATGTCGATACCCCTGCACTAGGCCGATAGCGCGACGACGGCTGCGATCGACATCTTAACTGGGACGTCAATCAGGAGGCATCGTGCCTTAAGTGAGAAATACTGATCAAATGTCTCTCGACCTATATTTATGAGTGGTTCCAACAGTTGCTCAAACACATTAGTAATTCACGGGTCATTACATACTTTGATTATTACTTCACATGTCGTAATTGTCTGGTTATAAACAGAAAAAAAATAATTTTTTTTTTACCCCCGCGTCTACTGGAAAGTCATGTTTATCGATCCTGACAGAGTTACAGTCTTCTTTTATGTGAGGAATGGTTTCATATGTCTTGATGGATGTGGTGGGTCAAGTAACTTTGTTTCCAAGAGGGATCCTAGGACAATAAATTCCTGTTTATTTTGGGTGTAGACAGGCTATGTATAGGGTAATCCACATAGTAGCAACTCTCCTCTTATAGCATAGGAAAGGGATTTGAAAGGGGGGATGCAGAAGGGTAGAGGAAGGTAGCCAAGGGTTAACTAGGGGCCTCCGGGCTATGGTTTAAGGATCCTACCCGGAATTCGTCTAAAAGAAATGCAGGACAAACCCTAGAAAAACCTGCATCGGGTTGCTCGGGCATTGGGTACTTGTCCCACGCCCTTCCGATAGGGGGAGAGAGGGGTTTGCTGTGGGGACGCAGCATTCCATTCTCCGTGCCTCGACCAGTTTAGGAGGCAGCTGGCCGACTATTCCGATAGGAATAGCGGACAACTCTTACCGTATGCCCAAGGTCTGTGACCCCCGGAACATACACCTCTCAGAACATGCCTGTGAGGTTACTGTTGATTTTGAACCAAGTATCTTCGTAAGCATTGTGTGTGTGAGAAGTAATTGGGGAAAGTTTTCATAAACGGGAAATCACAGTACTTAATTTTAGCTGCCCCTCACGCGGAAAGTTAAACAAGGTTAAGGATTGGGGAAAGAAAAATTCAAACATAATGAACCTAGAATTACCAACTGTTTAAAAACTAAAGTAAATATCTGCTCTACACTAAAAGATAACGTTGAAGTGTTGGATAAAAATTAAGTAGCTTATAAAGTTTCTTGTAAAAACCTGTAGGAAAGTTTATGTTGGCTCCACCACTCAAAATTTTTTTAAAAAAAATTATCAACATCAATTAAGTTTAAAAAGATCAAAGATTAAAACAGCTTTATCCTCACATGATAAACAATATCAGGATGAATTAACAAACGTGCTTTTGAATTTCGCCAAAATCATTATGTAGTTGTGTCGGCCTAGGCACTTCTTAGCACCTTATGAAAATAAAAAAGGCTTTCAGAAACGTTGTGTGGCATTTGTATCACTTCTTTTGTCTGTATTTGGCTATTTTCCTTTATTATTTATTTTCAATACATATGAATATTTTTTTATTGTAACGCTATTTATCCAGTTATTTTAAAAAGATTTAATTTTATACTTAATAATATAGAAATACAGGAAAGAAAGAAGAAGTGAAGATATAAATAGCATACAATGTTTCTGGGATCCTTATCCGTTTCACCGGGTGCTGAGAAGAGCCTAGAGAGACACAACTGCACACTGGTGAGTTGACAACACTCAAAAGCTTGTGAGAGATGAAGAAAGAAACATTTCTATATTATAAAGTATACATTTAAGTCTTTTGAAAATTACTGGATAAATAGTGTTACAGAAAAAAATATAAAAATGTTTTGAAAATTAATAATAAGATATAATAGACAAATACAGACAAACGAAGTGACATAAACACCACACTACGTTTATGGAAGCCTCCTTCCATTCTTCAGGTGCTTAGAAGAGCCTAGAGCGACACAATTCAGTTGAAAAAAAAATCAAAAGCATTTAATTCAGTTTTGTCAACAGAATTGTGCAGTTGGGTCGCTCTAGGCTCTTCTTAGCACCCTGAAGAAAGGGGGCAATGGTCCCAGAAACGTTGTTGTGTGGTATTTATATCGTCACTTCTTTTGTCTGTATTAGGGTGTCGTTATTATTATTCTTTTTTAGTCGGACACAATTATATTTTCATCAGCTGTTTCAATGTCCAAATATTTTTCTGGTTATTTATTTATAAATGTGTGTCTCTGGGGTATCGTTTTGTGTGTTTTTTAACAATTCGTAAAAAAACTTCTTTATTGAGGGGAAGCTTCAAATATTTTCTATCATTACATTTTTTTAAAATAATTAATATTTTTGTTCAATTTTCATGACAGACACTCATCAGGGGGGGGGATAATAATCTGCGGGGGGCTGCATCGAGTTCATTTAGTCAGCTAACGATGGTAATTTTATGCATCATGCGGCTGGACGCAGCTGCGCTTGGAGGCGACTGTACCAATTGGGCGCACGGCGGCGGCGGTGGCGGCGGCGCTTACGAATTTGCGCCCTTTTCGGAGTTAATCCAGGCCTCAGCTGAACGGAGCAGAATAAAGGCCTATCTGGGGCGCAGGCGCGCGTGTGTTCAGATCGATTTTTTACTTTCTGTCCGACATGTGTTTTAGCGACGACAGTTGCAAGCGTCCAAGATTCTAAAGGGCGATGGTCAATATCTAATTCGTTTATCCTTTTTGTTTTGCAGGTAAGGAGCTGTTATGTGAAGAATCTGCAGTAATAGGTCAGTGGAAAAACCACCCGGAACTCTGAGGTAAAACCCCCCCCGACTCTTAAACCAACATTAAATATGTACTAATCGATAAATTATTGAACATATATTTTTGGAACGTGAAATCGGACCTAGAAATGTAATTGAGGCGCGATGGCGGGTGATTCGACTCAGTCTACGTGGTAAGAAACGGTAATCAAGCATTAGTAAATTTTATTTTATAAATAGACCAGTTAAAAAATTAATAATGATAACTACTGACAAAAAAGTGATAACATAAATACCACACAACAACGTTTCTGGGATTCTTGTCCCTTTCTTCAGCTGCTAACAAGAGCCTAGAGCGACACAACTGGTTGACAAAACTCCAAAGACTTGGGTTATGGAGGGGAAAAAAACCTGACGAATGCAGTTGTGTCGCTCTAGGCTCTTGTTAGCACTTGTAGGAAAGGGGATAAGGGTCCCAGAAACGTTGTTGTGTGGTATTTATATTATTATCACTTTTTTTTGTCAGTATTTGGCTGTCTTTCTCTATTATTAATTTTTTTAATCATACGTATATGTTTCATTTCGATAATGTATAATAAAAAAAATTAAAAAAATTAATCTGAGTTGCAATTACTCGAAAAAACCCAATTAAGTTTTAATTTTTTATACATTGAAATTTTACTCCCTTAATATGGGTCGTCTTTTATATATAAATTTCGAGTTAAATTTCAAAGGATACCTTTCCAGTTGAAACCAAAATGAGACAAGTGTGTTATAAAAATAAATAAGTCCATTATTAAAGTTTTATATGAAAAGATCATAATTTTATGCTATTGAGTAAATTAATTTATTATTATTTCTTAGAGTAAGAATGTACCATATATTTAATAAAATAAAATAAAATATTTAAAAAAATCCATTACAGTAACAGTGTAACTAATTTTTAAAAAAATAAATAAAATATTTTTTAACAAAACGAGATTAAGTGATAATATATATATTTTTATAAATAAATTAAAACCTCTAGAAAGTACCAAAAATTGTACTGTATTGTTGTTTTAGTGATAAATAAAATATTCTAAAATGTCTGATAACGTAGGTAATTTACAATATTAAAAAAAAAAGGTCGAAATAATTTTTTTTAATGTATCATATGCTTTATTTAAGTAGTTCGTCTCACTTTTAATATTCATTTATGTAGTTTTGTATCGTAAATGTGTAATTTTAAACATCAATCTTTAATTTAAAACACTCCGACATACACCTGATGAATTCATAAATTAAGGTGGTTTTTTAGGGTAACAGGCTACATGAGGGTAATCCATGTTGGGCAACTCCCGTTTAATAGCATAAGAAAGGATTTGAAAAGGGGGATGCGGTAAGGTAGAGCAAGGTAGCCAAGGGTTAACTAGGGACCCCGGGCTATATATTTTTTTTAGGCTACCAGCTTACATGAGGGTAATCCACATGGTGGAACCCCACTTTAAAAGCATAGGAAAGGATTTGAAAGGGAGGACGCGGAAGGGTAGAGGAAGGTAGCCAAGGGTTAACTAGGGCCCCCGGGCTATATTTTAAGGATCCTATCCGGCATTTGCCTAAAAGTAATGCAGGGAAAACCCTAGAAAAACCTGCCTCAGGTTGGTCGGGCATTGGGTACTTGTCCCACGCCTTTCCCTGGATGGCGGGAGAGGGGTTAGCTCTGTGGGGTCGCAGCTTTCCCCTTCACCGTGCCAAGACGAATTTAGGAGGCAGCTGGCCGACTATTCCAATAGGAATAGCGGACAACTCTTACCGTATGCCCAAGGTCTGCGACCCCGGAACATACACCTCTCAAAACAGGCTGAGGTGCCTCGGCTTGTGGGAACCTTAGTTCAAAAAACCAGAGAGATGTGAAGGCATCTCCAAAGGTAGTCTCCGCCAGAGCTCTCTGGGAAGGTTCACCAGCGAGAAGATTCTCTCGCAGGCTTCCTTATGGATTTTTTTTGGTCTATAGTCCGTTTTAAATAAGTAACCCTTGGCTACCTTCCTCTACACTTCCGCATCCCCCCTTTTCAAATCCCTTCCTATGCTATTAAAGGGGAGTTGCCCAATGTGGATCACCCTCATGTAGCCTGTTGCCCTAAAAAAAAAAATATCTTGACGTGTCCGCTGGGAGGAGGAGGAGGCGGATGTGTTGCCACGTGCAGCTCACTGGATACAACCGCTATTGTTCATCAACGCTACTTTACTTCAAGCGTTGTAACTGGTTGATTCATGATCACAATTCCTCGCAGGAACAGACCACCATCAGCCTTCTAATTTTTTTTTTAAAAAAACTCTATATTACACTTATTATTATGTAACTTTGAACAACCGATGCAAATTTTTTAAAATTTTATTCTAGAATTTTTGAAGAACAAAGTCACGTATTTACAAATTCTACACGATTAAATATGTACCAGTAATCTTTACAATAATTTCAATGTTCAGCGTATTTTGTTAAATTTGATTAAATATCTACCAAAGAAAGGGGGTTCGTCAACATCATATAATGTTTTGATGAAATACAGGGGGTTTAAATCACGCTTCGGTGAACAAGGCTAATAACTCCGAAGATATCCCCCCCCTCCCTCCCTTTGATGTCTCCGTTGTTCCGGAAATTCCTTCTGCCAGCGTAGTGGAATGTTTCCCCAGTCTCAGTCACCTGCTCAAGATCTAACCCGATTACGAGCTCAAACTCCTAAATACATTTGCGTAAACTCTGGTATCGTGAAATAGTTCTCTAAGATTGTCGTGAACGTTACAGAGAGTCTGTTGTGGTGGTGGTGGTTATCTTTCATAAGACAAACCAAAATGATTTTTTTTAAAAAAATCAACACTGAAGACATGAACACAACCAGGAAAATTAATTACCCTTTCGTACGTGAGTTAATATAAAATTGCGAATAAATATTTGGGAATATGCCTGATGATAACAAATGTAACGAACATACTTGTGGGTTACGAGAAAAAAAAATACAGGTATGGGATAACAATTATGAATTACTATGATATTATGGAAAAAAAAAATTAAAAATTATACCATAAAAAATAATATACCTAAAACACCAGAAACTGTTTAATTCAAAATAACAGAACGTTTCGTTCCTTTTTCTAAAACTGTGTTGTAAACCAAATAATTTTGATTATTTATGTAAAACGATATAAATAAAGTTTTATAATCCAAATAATTATTATTCCATGTACTTTCAATAGAATTAAAAATTAGTAGAGATATTTCCGAAAAACACTGTACGTTTTACGGAAAATTTAACGTTTATCTAAAAACCACAATTTCGATTGGAAAAAGGGAAAACTTTAAGAGGAAAAAAAAACTAATTCAAGACTAATGCCTGTAAGGTTGAAATAAGGTAACATAATTGGACTAATAATGATCAAAATAATTTAATTACGTCACACGATGAATTATTGTATCATTCAACATGTACCGACCTGTTTTTTTTTCTTCTTGATGACAGCACCAAAAATAATTACTTTCGATACCATTATTAATTTACGTATGAAAATCTCAAGTCTTCAGAAATTTCCCTCCAGGAAATAAATTGTTAATTTTAATTATATTATCATTATTTGTTTAATTTGTTTTATATCTCGTTTATATAAAAGTTTCTTCCTATAAATTTTTGAATATTCACGAATATTTTTTATTTAAGTACATCTAAAATTGTTTTATAAAAAAAAGTAACGAAACGTGTTTTTATTTTGTATGAAACAATTTCTGACGAGTTGGTATATTTTATTTACTTTTTTGGGGTTTTAATTGATGTCCGGTAAACATAACTATTAAATTGAATGCACACAGATTTATTGTCTGTAATCTACGCAACTAAATGTCAGGGGTTGTGTGTCCAGGCCTAGCAGCAGACCTTCGATAGAAAGTTCCCCGGGGTCGGGCAATGACCTCACCCCACTTCCTTGGTTGATCCCAAAACAGATGTTCGTCGTCGAAATCGAAGTTCAACTTCCGACGAAGTCTCTTGTGATTTTGAAGTTACAGACAATATAACCCAACCCCTATTTTTTTTAAAAAAAGGACAGAAATAACGTAAAAATATTTACAAACAATTATCATTAATTACGTCATTTAAAAAAGTTGTAGTACTTATTTATATTAAACGGAATTTTTCACATATAATATAAAAATATTATGCACTAAAAGAATTTAATTTAAATAAATAGTCTACAAAATTTATTTAATAAGAAAAATATCAGATATAAACGTACTGTCTAAAAAATAAATGTTACTAATTAACCAGGAAATTTTCGAAATTATTTTTGTAAAAGTGCACGGAAAACACAACGTAGCATTTTAATAATAAATCCTTAATCATAAATCCTTAATTTTAGGTCTGCGACGGCTATTCTCTCGCAGACAATACTTGCGAGGGATGTTCTCTCGCAGGCAGAACCTTTTAGGAGAGATACGAAGGGGCTACCTTTGGGGTGCCTTTTCCTCTCCTTTTTTGAACTAAGGTTCCCACAAGCCGAGGCACCTCGGCCTGTTTTGAGAGGTGCATGTTCCGGGGTCACAGACCTTGGGCATACGTTAAGAGTTGTTCCCTATTCACATTGGAATAGTCGGCCAGCTGCCTCCTAAACTGGTCGAGGCACAGAGAAGGGAATGCTGCGTCCCCATAGCAAACCCCTCTCCCGCCATCCAGGGAAGGGCGTGGGACAAGTACCTAATGCCCGACCAACCTGATGCAGTTTTTTCTAGGGTTTTCCCTGCATTACTTTTAGGCGAATTGCCGGGTAGGATCCTTAAACTACAGCTCGGGGGTCCCTAGTTAACCCTTGGCTACCTTCCTCTACCCTTCCACATTCCCCCGGTCCAATTCCCTTGCTACACTATTGAAGGGTACTTGCCAAAACGTGGATTTTCCGCGTGTAGCCTGTTACTCTAAATAAAACGACTGTCACGTCAGAATAGCAATTCTTGTATTATATATAATTTTTCTTAACTCCGTCCTAGATGAAATAGAATAGTAAAATGACACAAATTGTGTTCCAATCTAAAAATTATAATATGTCGTGATGAGGAACGCAGTCAATTGATAATCAAATTTATTTTTAAATCCCACCAACTGTCACTGAAATTGTCACGACTTGAAGAACGTGACTGTCTTCAAGACACCTCCGATGAATACAAGATCTACCGTTATTTGTTCGATCCCACACACATGAGGAGCATAAAGAGTAATAAATGTTCACCAGAAAATAAGTTTCTGACAGATCCGGTAAAGGAGATCAAAGAACTTCCCGCATCATGGGGTTGATCCCTTGATGCGAACCTTCGCATATTTCCTGCCGATGCACCCTGTAAATATCGCGGTCGTGGCTCAGACTCCGGAAAAAGGGGGACATGAAAAAGAAAGATCCTTCGCTGGTCCCAAGTATTATATAAAAATTCAAATATCACTGTAAGTTTCTTCTGGTAATAAGGCAGTAGTCAAACAGTCTGCAGTAAATCTCAGACAGTGATTCACTTACGAGTATAAATATTCCGCGCTTGCTTCAGTAATAAGCAATAGTTTATATTTATTATTCATTCCATTAGTCCTCGGTCGAGGATACGTCATAATACTAGATTACAAGAAAAGAATAAATTATTACAATTCCAAATATTGTACTTTACAAAAAAAATATAATTTAAAGCAACGTTAATGGGACCAATATAACAGTAATTAGTAAGTAGAGAAATTATAAGTATATTAATCCTCAATTTTCATTCCACAGAGTCTATTCCATTTAGACATGAAAAATAAAATATGTAGGCTGTCAAATTCGACAAGAGTATAATTTAATAGCAAAATAAGAACTTGATAGGATAACAGAAAACACTTTTCTTAAAGAGGATCGTGTCGTTCCTTTCTACGAGAATTGGAGAAAGCCTGCGAGGGATTTTCTCTCGCAGGCAGAACCTTTTAGGAGAGATACGAAGGGACTTACTTTGGGGATGCCTTTTCCTCTCCGTTTTTGAACTAAGGTTCCCACATGCCGAGGCACCTAGGCCTGTTTTGAGAGGTGAATGTTCCGGGGTCGCAGACCTTGGGCATACGGTAAGAGTTGTTCGCTATTCCCATTGGAATAGTCGGCCAGCTGCCTCCTAAACTGGTCGAGGCACGGAGAAGGGAATGCTGCGTCCCCACAGCAAACTCCTCTCCCGCTATCGGAAGGGCGTGGGACAAGTACCCAATGCCCGACCAACCCGATGCAGTTTTCCTAGGGTTTTCCCTGCATTTCTTTAGGCGAATTCCGGGTAGGATCCTTAAAATATAACCCGGGGGCCCCTAGTTAACCCTTGGCTACCTTTCTCTACCCTTCCACATCCCCCCTTTCAAATCCCTTCCTATGCTATTAAAGGGGAGTTGCCCAAAGTGGATTACCCTCATGTAGCCTGTTGCCCTAAAAAAAATCCTTTCTAGGAACTTTTTCTTTGTAAATAAATATTAACACGTTTTTAAAATAAAGAACTATAATATTTTAGAAACACAAAATTTACTTACTAACGTCGGAAAACAATTTCTTAAGGAGCAGGTTTTGTTTTAATTTACTTTAAATCGAATTACTTCTGGAAAATATTGATAATATTTTATGGTGTTAAGAAATTATAAAAAATATTCAATTTAACGTGTAATTTGGGAATAAATATTGATATTAATTCTGCATTATTATACTTCGATAAAAATACCTGTTTTCTGTTATGAACACTTAGAAAAGGGGGAAAAAATGCTATTTCATCTCCATCAATTTTTCTTCCTGATATTCATGGGTTTATTTTTGTTTACTATTAGCAATAAAATACTTGCGTTTCTCTAAGAAAAATTCCTATTACTATTTAATGTTTCACATGTACGATTCATTTCTTCTAGTTGTCCTAAACAAATATTATATTCTAATTTATCATGGAAAATTCCCTTTCCTATGTCATGGTCCTAAACGAGAGTAGTTGACCTAAGGTTCCAATAAGCCGACGAGACTGCTTGGTCATTTTTAAGTGATGTGTGAACAGGAGTCGCAGACGTTGGACGTACGACATCCGTTGTTTTCCAGTGTAGCAGCAGTCAGCGAGCTTTCTTTCAAATCTGGTGGCCCGAGGCATGGTGTCGGTAATGCTGCATCCTCACAGGAAACCCCCCCCCCCCGCTTCAATCGTGCGAAAGGACCGAGAGCCAGACCGTTCTGGTGTGGATTCACTAGGATTTTCACTGGAATACGTTTAGGTGAATTCCAGAGGGGTCCATTTTAACCCTTAGATGCCTTGTTTTACATTCCTACGCCTTTATATGGAAATGTAAACTATATATTATCCCTGTTTTTCTTTTTTTTTCTTGAAGTTCATTTTGAATCACACTCACAATTATCCTTCTTTTTATCGGTTCATCTACAAAGGCTTCACATAAAATTTTAATCAATTATATTTGCGCAGAATCATTCAAACATCATGTCATGTTTTTGTTTATTTTGGTTGTGAAGTGTAATTCTATATTTCTCTAATCATTAATTTTTTACTAGTGCGTATTGAATTCTTTTCTGAGTATTGTAAATATTATATTATACCCTTAGTATAGTTAAAGAATTATTATTTTTGTAATTATAACTATTTAGTTATTTTACTTATGATGGACAGGTATTTTTATGTTAACTTCTAATTATTTATAATTGTAGCATCCAATAATTATAGTAATTTTTTCCTCATACGAGGACTAATGGAATAAAATAAATCAAATAAAACCTTATTTTGCATTATATTTCCACGCGCCGTGACGTTTCTGATTTTAGGAAATTAATCCTGGATCAACCTGTTACCAATTGGAGAGTCACCACTTTAAATAATTAAACCTGTATAATATATTTTTTATACTCTCAATTTTTTTAACTAAGAAATTATTGCATTAGGCATCAAAATTACCTGGTAAAATATTTTACAAACATCACTATGTGGTTGTAAACTAAGAAAAAAAATTTAAATCTTCTTCTGGATGACCTCTTGTTGGTTCTGTCCGGCGTAACAATGTCTTGAGGCTTTCACGAGGAGCTAAATTGTAATTGACAGTGATAGGGTCTTTGTTAGGGGGGAGGGGTGGAGAGGGTTGGTTATCGCAGTTTCCGGTTCGTGAGATTCCCTACAATAGGATCATTTAGTCGTGATGGGCGAGATATCACGTCTGAGAATATGGCGTCAGTGTTGCCAGATCAACTTCAATTAATTTAATTCGATCGATGCGTTTTTTTTACCGCGGCGTCCATTTGTTTGTGTAGAAAGATCTACATGGTTCAGAAGAACTTGAGATACAGTATGTTATTTATTTCTGAGAATAATGTAAATAATTAAAAAAGTTTATTTTTATTATTGTTTTCTTCTCCGTGTAGCTCATAGCTCAACTACTTTGCTATATCTTTTATAAATAATCTCGAAACAATGCTCACTGCGTACAGAGTGGCAGTATGTAGAGGTGTAATAACACTCGTAAGATTTCTGTCATTTTTCAATTATAATACAACGATATACATTTAAAACTATGATAATTATCAGGAAAGATTAATCCAAAATGTTTAATTTTAATTAACGTGTCAGTTGAATGTGTAAGACAGAACATAAAATCCCAAAACCAATATTACTCTTCCGCATCCCCCATTTCAAATCCCTTCCTATGCTATTAAAGGGGAGTTGACACCATGTGGGTTACCCTCATGTAGCCTGTTACCCTAAAAAAATGTAGCGAAGATGTAAAATATTAAACTGTGACAGTATCGATCATTTAATGTTATAAAATATTATATATAAGCTTATATATAATGTGGCTTTTGATCACAAAACTTTGTATAGTCCGCGGCCTTCTGGGAAATCACGAAATGTAAACAGAAAGTAACAAATGTTATAAAGTATAAAATATAAATTAAGGTCTGTTGAAAAATAATAATAATGCTAAAAACGACCTTCATACAGACAAACTTTAAATAGAGAAAACATATTAAAGAAAATTTAAAAGTGCCGATTCGTTTCGAAACGACTTGTTGTATTTTTCTAACGACATGAAACTTAAGAGAAAGGATTCGAAAAAAATTTATTTCGGCTCAGAAACATTTTTCGAAATTATTAATCTCGACGAGGGGCAGTGAACTATACAGCTCTTTTTAAAGGGTGTTAAAGGGAAGTGACGTTTTAGAACACCTTCCACAACGTCAAGAAAAAGTTTGTGAGTGTAGAAACATAGAAACATAAATGTTTAAAGAATATCCAATATTCATTCGCAGATCTACTAATCCACATTTATTATTGGTGAATACTGTAGTTACAACTACTCTGTAGTGACAACTGCTCTGGTCACAATTCCTGCTACACAGGGCGAACGAAACGATCCCTTTATTCCCAGTATCAAGACACATACGTCCAACATCGAAATTATTGTTATTTTTTTCCATTTGTATTTGCGTTCAGATTCGTTTTCATGTCGTTATATATTTTTTTTAATCACCTGACGAAAGCAACAAGGACTAAATAAGCGTTGTGTGGTATTTAATTTGTCACTTATTTTTGTCTGTTATATGACTGTTTATTTATCAAATTAACGGAACTGTGTAATTCCGTATTTTATTACGTTTAAACCTCTACATATTTTTTTCTTCACTTAGTGGGTATTGAATTTGTTTGAATACTGTAAATATTATATTATTCCTTAAGTAACTTTAAAGAAATTTTATTTTTATTATTATAATTACGATATATTATTTTTAGTTATGTTGGACAGGGACATTTGTGTTTCCGATTTTTATTTATGTTTCTGTAAACATCTAATTGTTTTTAATAGTAGCATCGAATAAGTATATCGTATTATTATGTTATGACTATCCTATTTCCTCATACGAGGACTGATGGAATAAATAAAATAAAGTAAAAAATTGCAGAAGTATTTGAGGCAGTTTTCTTGTATATTATAGTCAGTTAAAAACCTAGAGTTAAAATTGATTAAGGCAGTGGTGATGAAAGCAGTTTAAGACCCCTGCGACATAACGGACTTTAACCCTTGTAAGGCTCTAGGAGATAAGCAGGGGATGACTTCTAAAATCCACTTGGTAGATTACCGGAATCTGGCACAAATTTATAGTCGTCTCACGTACCACTTTTTTCCTTCCTCCTCACAATTTTTCCACAATTTCTTTAATTAAATATCAGTTCTTTAAATAACTTTATTTAGGCTACCCGCAGTACATAGTTATTGCTTAGTAATCTTTGTATATTTTACGCCTGTATTTGGATGATTAATTAATGACCTTTAAGTGACAATTTAATTTTATTTGCAGAGTTAAGACGTTTCGATACGTGTTCGTATCTTCTTCAGGTATTATCCTAAATCTAAGATATTTATAAATGATTAGCATATGTTTTGATTACAAATTTCAAAATAAAGTAAACAAAAACAGAACAACTTACCAAATTATTATAACAATCTATTACAATAACGATAAATTCACTAAGTTTTAGGAAACTGTCCCGAGGTACAGAATTCATTTTACACGAATGAGATTGTAGCGAGACTGAATGACAGGCTGTACCTCGAGGGATTTTACCTGGCATCTGGGAATTCTGTAAATATTTCCTCTTTAGGCTACTACCGGAAAAAGGTATGAACACGTATCGAAACGTCGTAACTATAAAAAAAAATAAAGTGTCTGAAAAAAGCTATTAAGTGATTTATTAATCTTTGTATATTTTCAACTGATAGAAAATCTTGGTTTTTAAAATTCTATTCCGTGAATAAATAAAGATGGCGACTGGGGAAAGACTCGTAAACTCTCAAATATACATATAAATTACCCATATTTCTGGATTTTTTCGTAAGTTTTTGAATAATTGTAAATGAATTATTTTTGCGATATTACTCACCAGCGTTTTATTTTAAGGAGGTGGATAAGGGATGATTGGAATAGCAGCCACTCAACAAGTGTCTTTGTGGCCGTCTGAGGCGCAGGTAGGCAGCCAGGTTCGTCTCTGCTCAGGTGTTGATCGCGTGTTCCGGTGCTGCTGTCGCACCTATTGATCTGATTGACCCCCCAGTCCATTTAGGAGGGGAAATTACATTTGCCGGTCGCCTTGTTCCCTCGGGAGACAACGCCAGCTCCGACTTTACGGCCTGCAACACTACGACCCTACCTACATTCACGACCAGGGAGAGAAGGGGAAAAAAAATATTCTTACGGGGCTAATAATGGCGCCGGCTATAAAGATAAATTAGGTGCAGTAAACAAACTCCATCCGAAGCAGTTTACCAGTGGTATTAAGCTCTTTTATTTCCGCCTCCCCACACAAGTGGGTTGGTACTCATCTACGCAATAGTTTAAATATATATATATATATATATATATATATATATATATATATATTACCGGCGATGTATGAAAATCCGGATTTTTATAGAATACCAATACATTGTATATAATGAATAAGAAAGATAGCCAATACAGACAAAAATGGTAATATAAATACCTCACAACGTTTCTCGGATCCTTGTACCTTTCCTCAGGTGCTAAGAAGAGCCTAGAGAGACACAACTGCACTGGTCACTTGACAACACTCAACTGACAAGTGCAGTTGTGTCGCTCTAGGCTCGTCTTAGCACGTGACGTAAGGGGACAAGCATCCCAGAAACGTTTTTTTATCTATATTGGCTATCTTTCTTATTCATTATTTATAATCAGACGTAAACTTTTTCGTTGTATATAATGCTTGGCGTTTTTAGGCAATGTATGCAATATGATAATTGTCACATACATTTCCCTAGGGATTGTATAAAGTGACAAATGCTTTTTAGAGCAAATGTCCTAATATATAAATGATGTGCAATCCTCAAACTTACAAATATTATTCTGAAGAAAATTAATGAGTGCCATACTACAAAAAATTTATTAAAAATTCGTAAAAATAAATTAAAGTTGTACAGAACAAAATTTATGATTATTAAGGGAAATAAAATTTATTAAAAAAAATTAGGAAACATTAAGTTACTTGTTGCGTCGTGGTAGGCTTGAATGACGTTTCGTGCCTCGCCACGTGATATTAAAAACGAATGGGAGAGATTTATTGTTCGTAGAGTTATTTAAATCAGTCAGCGATAAGATGGGTCAATATTTAAACACCCCATTCGTCTTAAGTTACGCGGTTAAGCAGTTCTAACTATGAAATTAAGTTAACCCGGAAATGTATTTAATGAATGGCAATGTCGGGGGTGTGATTGAATTTAGCGGAGAGGAGAGGAGAGGAGATGAGAGGAGCGCCTGGCAACAGAGGCGTCGCTGTACTCGAGGCTTGAAGCAGGCGCAACGTCGTTAATCAATGCCAAAGAGGCTGCTGCCACGAGGCTCAGCAGCTGCACACTCCAAAAATCACACTCTTCCATCACAATTATTTTCTTATTCGGCACACATCTTCTTAAAACACAGACGCTCGAAACATCCGCATTACTTAATCTTCTCATCAAAAACTACACATCTTATACAAATTTGTTGCCAAAAAAAATATATGTATGACAATGTGAAATTAACTGTTGCAATTGTGTTATGTTTGACCTTCAACAAGATCTTGGTCTCTTATTACGAACAGTGGTATTAAGATCTGTTGCCTTCAAGTTGCTCCAATAATCTGAACCTTACGAAACCACCTTCCCCACCTCCCCCCACCCCAATTAGAGAATTCTCTGCTTTCCTCAAATAGCTAAGGCAAATGGCAGGGGTTCTCTTACAAGATCTGGACTTCCTCTTTCCTAATGATGCATCGTTCCCTTGTTACTGTACTAAGGCTGTGGTGCTATTACATTTATATATATAGTACTTTAATCATGAAAAACCTTCCATTATAAAACTCAAATGCGATCTATGAATCAGGGCAAAACATTTTTGAATCCTTACAGAAGAGCCTTCAAGAATATTCAAAATGCCGACATTTGTTGTTGTCCCAGAAGGCCAATTAAACAGAAAAAAAATAAATTCACCTCATAGAAGAATAATGTCACAAGTCATAGACAACCGCTCGATATAAAATTTATTCACGTCATTTGTTCCTATGCGTGACACATGCACACACGTGAATTATTTTCCTACACGTTATGAGTACATATGTTACTAATTTATTGTTGTTTAAAGTTACGTAATTATTCATTACGTATCGAGATTATTTCAAGAAGCCTGTTTGCTTAGGAAAATGTTTTCTTACTCGTAATGAAATTATGCAACCTGCAAAACACTCGTGATTAAGTAACTGAAGCATATATATATATATTTGCAATAAACTTTAAAATAATAAATAACTCAGATAATTTTTTTTTATCAATTTAGAAGTTCCAAGAGAGCACCCCTAAAAATGGCGGCATCACTTTCATTGTGTTTTGTTGGTGGTTCCTTTCTGAGGAAGTTGTCAGTCATGTCCACAGTCTAAATTAAAGTACTGTTTCGTTTCAACTTTAATTATAATTTTAGAATTTTTTTTATTAATTTTATCCCTCTACTTTATTAATTTTCTGTAAGTAAAGTGTTTCTTAGGTGGAAATTTACTGGCGGATGTTTCTTTCGCTAGGTTTTGTTGTTTCTCTGCTTGTTCTGTATGTTTTCTACTCTTTTTAATAAATTTATTTGTATCCAATCTTACACATGATGCAAAAATTCCGTGCCTAAGAAAATATATAACGATACAAAAGTCTGTCACTCCTGACGAACAAAATAATTTTTAAACGTTAATTAAAAGAACCTTAAACCAAGAACTATTTTTTTTAGACTGTTAAGTAAACTGTGGCATACTTTTGCGTAAATAAAATCGTACCCTAGAAAATTCTCATTAAAATATTTCATCTAAATTTCCTAGGTATAATTTAAGTGATGCTTCGTAGTTGTGTTAGTATTAACTGGATAAAATGAAAAATTTAAGGCTGATTGAAAAAAAAATTAATAAGAAAGATAGTCCAGTTCAGACAAAAAAAAGTGATGATATAAACACCACACCACAACGTTTCTGAGATCCTTGTGCCTTTCGTCAAGGGCGATGAAGAGCCTAGAGCGACAGTGGACAAAATTTGAAGGTGAAATAAGATATGAAGGTAAAGTAATTGACACGCATGACTGTCGCCGTAGGCTTCTCTTTTTATTTATTTATTATATTTTGTTTTAGGGTCGCCGCAACTTCAAGGTCTTTAGCGACCGTACATTAACAATTCTATTCTTGTATGTGGTTATTTAATTTTTTTTCCCCCAACCGTTTACGATTTCGAACTTGGTTTCTCCAACCCGCAAGTAAAATATGACACTGTGTTGACTCCAATGTACCAGGAAAATGGACTAAAATTCATTGTACCTGCAAACGGACAATTAATTAAAGACAAATACCACTCCGCAAGGCCTGCGAGGGCTATTCTCTCCCAGGCAGTACCTATATAAAATATAGAAATGTAAATATATAAAATAAGGAAAACTGTGTTTCAAAAAAATTCTATATGAAATAACATCGAAGTCTGTAAGTAGCTTTGTATAAATTCATATATATTAAGGTAACGTATGGAATTGCAAACGTATGGTTGACGTTGAGGCGACCCTAAACAAAACATAAGAAATAAAGATAAAATTCTGGGGTCTCAACCTGGGCCAATTGTTTGTTAAATAACGACGTTTCGACGGTTAACTGTTTCAGCCTGTTGACGATGGCGGAGCTTGCCGTCGAAACGTTGTTATTCATCACTCAATTGACCCGGGTTGAGACCCGAGAATTATTATCCAGAACTGATTCACCGGGAAAGCCGTCGCTCTGTAAATAAAAACTAAAAATTGTGTTGATATTTATCGACGAAATTAATTTTCTAAAATATAAATACGTCATTATCAGATTAGATAAACGAAATTAAGTGATAAATTAAATACCACACTACATATGTGTGTCGTTCTTGCTGCCCTTGCGATTATTAATCATCTGACGAGAGCAACAAGGACTGGATAAACCTGGAGTGGTATTTTTTTAGGGCAACAGTCTACGTGAGGGTAATCCAGGTAGGGAAACTCCCCTTTAATAGCATAGGAAGGGATTTGAAAGGGGGGGATGCGGAAGGGTTGAGGAAGATAGCCAAGGGTTAACTAGAGGCCCCGGGCTATATTTTAAGGATCCTACCCGGAATTCGTCTAAAGAATTGCGGGGAAAACCCTAGAAAAACCTGCATCAGGTAGGTCGGGCATTGGATACTTGTACCACATCCTTCCGATAGCGGGAGAGGAGTTTGCTGTGGAGACGCAGCATTCCCTTCTCCATGCCTCGACCAGTTTAGGAGGCAGCTGGCCGACTATTCCAATTGGAATAGCGGACAACTCTTACCGTATGCCCAAGGCCTGTGACCCCGGAACATACACCTCTCAAACAAGGCCGAGGTGCCTCGGTTTGTGGAAACCTTATTTAAAAAACGGAGAGGTCATGTAGTGGTATTTATTAATTATTTCTTTATTTATTTATTATTTTTTAGGGCAACAGACTACATGAGGGTAATCCACTTTGGGCAACTCCCCTTTAATAGCATTGGAAGGGATTTGAAATGGGGGATGCGGAAGGGTAGAGGAAGGTAGCAAAGGGTTAACTAGGGCCCCCGGGCTATATTTTAAGGATCCTACCCGGCATACGCCTAAAGAAATGCAGTAAAAACCATAGGAAAACCTGCATCGGGTAGGTCGGGCATTGGGTACTTGTTCCACGCCCTTCCGATAGCTGGAGAGCAGTTTGATGTGGGGACGCAGCATTCACTTCTCCGTGCCTCGACAAGTTTATGAGGCAGCTGGCCGACTATTCCAATTGGAATAGCGGACAACTCTTACCGTATGCCCAAGGTCTGTGACCCCGGAACATACACCTCTCAGAACAGGCCGAGATTCCTCGGCTTGTGGGAACCTTAGTTCAAAATCGGAGAGGAAAAGGCATACCCAAAGGTAGCCTCATCGTATCTCTCCTACAAGGATATACCTGCGATGGATTTTCTCTCGCAGGCCTAGCGGAGTGGTATTTATTTAATCCGTTAGTATTTGTCTTTAATTATTCTACATTTATCTGAGCGTTTTACGTTACATATCTGTTGAATATTTCAGAGCTATCGATACAGGCCGTTTATAACTCCGCTGGTTCACAAAGGTAACACAAAACACACTGCGTGAAAATTTCCCGATGCGGCGAAGCGACGGAATCTGACCACATCCAGTTCCGCGCGTGACATCACAAACCGTGCCTGCTGCATTTTTTATTCTTCAGCAATCACGTGGTGTGAAGTTTGATTTTTCGCTGATAAACAATATTTTTTTTTAATTACAACGTTGGGGCTACTGTAAGTCCCTCCTCGTTACCGTAGGGTTATCACAACTATGCTAAATAAACTGTAGAAAAATATTTAAGACTTTTGCTCGTCAAAATCCAACGTCATTAACAGTTGACCTCGTTAACTGCGATTTCCAGTTATTAATAAAGCCTTCAATCCACGTATACGCTTACATGCTGTTTAATTAGGGAAGTTACGTTCCGGTTTGGAGCGTATGGTAATTTACACTGCTAATTATACGGCCGGTATCTGGTGTCGTATCGATATTTCTCAGTGGTGCCTCGCGAACAATATATTTCATCTTAATTTTTTTTCCCCGTTTACCAAAAATAATAAATTGGGCAAATTCAGGACCAGTGGATGTTCATTCCCAACAGGAGATTCATTAATTGTAGGCAAAGCCGTCAGGAAACTTTGGTAATGAGGATTCTATCAATATTCTGGTCTCTCTTATTTCCTAATTAATCCCTAACTTCTGAAAGCATGAAGGAAACTCCGCGGGTAGTTAAAATATAAATGACTTTGTTACTTTACGAGGAAAGGCGGAATACGAAGTTATTCACTTTGGACGAAAGATGAACCATATCAAATTATGGAAACTAATTATTATAACGTGTAACTGGGTTTCGATTTCTTATTCTCTTTTTTTTTAAAAAAAAACAATTCAAACGAAATGAAATAATAAAAATTATTTATAATTAACTTAAAAATATTATTTTGACGAATGAGAACACCGATTATGGAAAAGAAAAAATAAACAACACAAAGAGGAAAATTAATTCCAGGCTGGTAGACAATACCTGATAGTTCCATTCGTACAACGGTAATATTTAATTCTCCTGTTCACGTCAAAAAATAAAACAGCTTACCTGAAAAAAGAAAAACCAAAATGAGTTTGAAAAAAAATTAAACACCTCTTTTACAAAAGTCATCTGTATGTTTACGAGACTGCATCAGAATTAAACGAGATTTTTGACAAGTACATTAATATATTTATATTAATTTTCCGCTCAACGAAGATTTTTTTTTGGTTATTATTGAACATTAAAATGAAAAATAAAAATTACGTCTGATTGAAAATAATGAAGAATAATAAACATAGACAATTCAGACAAAAAAAGGGGATATAACACCTGACGAAAGGAACAAGGATCCAAGAAACGTCGTGTGGTATTTATATTATCACTTTTTTGTTTGTCTGGCATGTTTGACTTTCTTGTTAATTAATTATTGAATATTAATAAATATTTAATAAACTCTGGAAGTTGTTAAATTATTTACATAAATTCACGTAATATTTTGTTAATTGTATAAAACTGAAAACATCCTTGTATATGAAAAGGAAACGTTTGAAATTAAACCTAAATCATAATTTTAATAAATTCAGACTTTCGGCCATCGTACACTAATTATATTTATATTTAATACAAGTCAGTTTCTACTTTTATTTATAATGAATAAGTATCAATAAAACAATTGTTGACCTTGTAGACACTTTTTCATATGTAGGAAAATACCTGAAGGTGATACAGAAAGATATAGAAACGTCGCCATAAAAAAACTAAAGAAATAATATACGTGTCTGTATGAGGTCATCAATTTTTTGTATTAATTCAAAACAGACGTTAAATTAAAACTTATTGATAAATGTCATTAAGCAAACGATGTTGTGTGTAGAACAGGATCGTATCCTGGTATCCTTTGTAGCAAATTGAGGAAATCTGTTACTGAAAATTTATATATTAGGACGGCAACTATGCGACATATTAAAAAAATAGTTGTTTAATATTTATTAATGGAATTTGGCAGTTAAGGACAAATTTTCTTTAAAGTCACTTTAAAAACTTACAAATACGATTTAACTGGAATCTTTGATTTTGAAAAAGAACTTCAAGAACTTCAGAAAGTCTCTAGAAATGTTATGAAGCTGGAGAAATACTAATAATGGTTTTCCAGTGGTTACCGTTCTGGCTCAATAAGACAAACGTTTCTACATCGTCAGTAATGAATGACGACAAGCACCTTAGCTGCAGCTGCATGGGACAACAATAACTGACGATGTCGCAGTAATTTGATTCGACGGCGCAAGGAACAGCCGATTCAAGGTCAAATCGGCTCGCATTTGAAACGAAACTACAGCGTTGTATTTGACAAGAATCATGTATTTTATGAGAAAAATACTTACGAGAGAGAGAGAAAGAAATAGAGAAAGAGAGAGAGAAAGAGAAAGGGAGAGAAAGAGAGAACGCCAGAAAGAGAGAGAAAGAGAGAGGTAGAGAGGGGTATAAAGAGGTAGAGAGGGGTAGAAAGAGGTAGAGAGAGAGAAAGATAAAGAGAGAGAAATATAAAGAGAGAGAGATAGATAAAGAGAGAGAGAAAGATAGGGAGAGAAAGATAGAGATGGAAAGATAGGGAGAGAAAGATAGAGAGAGAAAGATAGAGAGAGAGAAAGAGAGAGAAAGATAAAGAGAGGTAGAGAGAGAGAGAGAAAGAGAGAAAGATAAAGAGAGAGAAAGATAAAGAGAGAGAAAGATAAAGAGAGAGAAAGATAAAGAGAGAGAAAGATAAAGAGAGAGAAAGATAAAGAGAGAGAAAGATAGATGAGAAAGATAGAGAGAGAAAGATAGGGAGAGAAAGATAGAGAGAGAAAGATAGAGAGAGAAAGAAATAGAGAAAGAGAGAGAGAGAAAGAGAAAGGGAGAGAAAGAGAGAACGCCAGAAAGAGAGAGGTAGAGAGGGGTATAAAGAGGTAGAGAGGGGTAGAAAGAGGTAGAGAGAGAGAAAGATAAAGAGAGAGAAATATAAAGAGAGAGAGATAGATAAAGAGAGAGAGAAAGATAGGGAGAGAAAGATAGAGATGGAAAGATAGGGAGAGAAAGATAGAGAGAGAAAGATAGAGAGAGAGAAAGAGAGAGAAAGATAAAGAGAGGTAGAGAGAGAGAGAAAGAGAGAAAGATAAAGAGAGAGAAAGATAAAGAGAGAGAAAGATAAAGAGAGAGAAAGATAAAGAGAGAGAAAGATAAAGAGAGAGAAAGATAAAGAGAGAGAAAGATAAAGAGAGAGAAAGATAGATGAGAAAGATAGAGAGAGAAAGATAGGGAGAGAAAGATAGAGAGAGAAAGATAGAGAGAGAAAGAGAGAGAGAGAGAGAAAAAAAGAGAGAGAGAGAATATATCACAACGCTGAAGGGGATAAATTCAGTGAAGCATTAATCTGTATTCCATCATTCCGAAATATGTTGGTTAGTTCTATCTATATGGCACCATATATCTGTGGAGTATTAACACGCGCAACGGATGATGCACGTGGATAGCTTGTAATATCATTTGCATATTAAATGATGCGCGTAAAACTGGACGAATATAAAATCCCTGCGATCCTGTCTGCACAGGAAGACTGATTACTCCTAATATTACAGTTTTACGAATAAAACATTTATGGACGAAAATAATTTAGTAATTTTTAAAAATATTTAAAGAAAACAATAACAGATTCTATTAAATTTAGTCATGACCGTTCAAAATGGCGTCTATGTAACTAACAACGATTTTAAAACTTTCATACTAATGTGTACGAGAATCACGTATTAACCCGTGTTCGGTACAACCGACTTTGAAAGTAAATTATGATATCGGACACGGTAGTTTTTTAAAAAAATATATATATTTTTAGGGTAACAGGCTACATAAACGTTATCCACATGGTGGAAACTCCCCTTTAATAGCATAGGAAGGGATATGAAAGGGAGGATGTGAAAGGGTGGAGGAAGGTAGCCAAGGGTTACTAGGGACCCCCGGGCTATAGTTTAAGGATCCTACCCGGCATTCGCCTAAAAGTAATGCAGGGAAAACCCTAGAAAAACCAGCATCAGGGAGGTCGGGCATTTGGTACTTGTCCCACGCCCTTCCGATTGCGGGAGAAGAGTTTTCTGTGGGGACGCAGCATTCCCTTCTCCGTGCCTCGACCAGTTCAGGAGGCAGCTGGCCGACTGTTCCAAAGGGGAACAGCGGATAACTCTAACAATATGCTCAAGGAACATACACTTCTCAAAACAGGCCTCGGCTTGTAGGAACCTTAGTTCAAAACCGGAGAGGAAAAGGCTTCCCCAAAGGTAGCCCCTTCGTGTCTCTCCTACAAGGTTTTGCCTGCGAGAGAATATCCCTCGCAGGTACTGCCTGCGAGAGAATATTTTTTTTATAGAGTTCTTTGCGCGTAGGTTTGTAAGGAAATGAATTATGTTGTTCGTAGAAGAATAAGTTAGTAAATTACGAGTCCATTAGTGAAGGCACTTAAAGACCCTTACCATAATGACCTGCGTGTTTAAAATAACTAATTAATTTTCCGACAGAAAAAAAAATTAAATAGCACGGGACCGAGGAAGCTACCCTGAGGAACACTAGAACTATTTTTATCTGGTATGAATTCTTCAAATTTAACACTAATAATAAGAAAGATAGCCAAATGCAGACAAGAGAACTGATAATAACATAAACACCACACAACAACGTTTCTGGAAGCCTCGTTCATTTTTCTTCAGGTGCTAAGAAGAGCCTAGAGCGACACAACCGCACAATTCTGTTGACAAAACTGAATTATCAAAAAGGCTTTCGAATTTCGTCAAATTAATTGAACAGTTATGTCGCTCTAGGCATTCTTCTGAGCACCTGACGAATGAAACGAGGCTTGCACAAACGTTGTGTGTTATTTATTTCACTTCTTTTGTCTGTGTTTGGCTATTTTACCTTGTTATTAATTTTTAAAACACTTAAATTTTCTAACGATTTAAATATACCCCAAACAAAACAATTTTATTTTAATCTACAACCTAAATATAATTAAAGCCTATTGAAACAATGGTTTTATATACTAGTATTTTGATATCTTTCTCTAGTTCATTCGAAAAGTATTATTTCTGTATTACCTTATTCATAAAATAATGTACTTATTCATATAAATAATGAAATATTTTTAATATCAATAAATTTCTATTTGTTACTTTAACTTCTCCTATATACAATGATAAAATAGTCTAGAAATTATGGTTACAAAAATTATCCTCTTATCACTGATCTACTTCACTCTCAATTTAGCCACCTAAATGAAACTATTTTTTTTTCTCTATACTCTTCTAATTCCTGTAATTCCCTGGTTCCTGCGTCTGTAAAACGGGCCCAAAAAATTAATCTTGGGATACCTTGTTCCTATCGTCAGGTTATTAGGCGGAGGGGGGGGGGAGGATGTCACGAGAGGCAAGGAGCGACACAATCGCACAATTACAGTTATATTTTGGGTTTGTCAACTGCAATTGTGCAGTTTTTTTCGCTCCTGGTTCTCGTGATTTGTTTTTTAGAATCACCTGACGAAAGGAACAAGGGATCCCAGAAACATATTGTGGTATTCTTATCAACTCTTAATTATTTTTTTGATATTTTATAATTGTTGTATTTTATACTGACGTCTTATATTCTCATGATTTTTTTTCGAATCACCTGACGAAAGGAACAAGGGATCCCAGAAACATAATTGTGGTATTCTTATCAACCTTTAATTCGTTTTTTTAAATTTTTTTAATTGATGTATTTTATACTGACGTCATATATTCTCAAGATTTTTTTTCGAATCACCTGACGAAAGGGACAAGGGATCCCAGAAACATATTGTGGTATTCTTGTCAACCTTTAATTCGTTTTTTGATATTTTTTTAATTGTTGTATTTTATACTGACGTCTTATATTCTTATGATTTTTTTTTCGAATCACCTGACGAAGGGAACAAGGGATCCCAGAAACATATTATGGTATTCTTGTCAACCTTTAATTCGTTTTTTGATATTTTTTTAATTGTTGTATTTTATACTGACGTCTTATATTCTCATGATTTTTTTTCGAATCACCTGACGAAAGGAACAAGGGATCCCAGAAACATTTTGTGGTATTATTATCATCTCTTAATTAGTTTTTTGATATTTTTTTAATTGTTGTATTTTATACTGACGTCTTATGTTCTCATTTTAAATAAATCCAATATTCAATGTATGAATAAAACGCTTACGTGCGTGATACGAGCCACATTAAAATCTGCATTTAGTTATAATAAGCTGAAAATGTTGTCATTAATTCAATTACCGTGAGGGTGTTATTAAGCAGTCCTCACTTGAAGTGAAAAGCGCGTGGCAGTTGTTAACCGAGTGAGAGCTGCGTAGGTGTTAAAGTAGAAACTCTCGTAAGAGTTTAAACGCTCAGGCAAAAGTTAACTGCCAGTCCACGGCTCCAGAGATGACGCTCTTTAACTTGCCCTGGTTATTTCGCACGCGCTACCAACACTGCAACGGTAAACGCCGCGTCACCGGAGGAAGCACCTGGCAACGTCTTACACACAGATATTTCTCAACTGCAGATATTTTCTTAATCTGAGGATGAACACAGACCGTTCGAACAACACCCAACGATTTAAAAATCACATTACTTTAACATCCTTCCATTTAACGATTTACTTAAGGTTAAAAACGTGCCTGTCCTAGCTTTCTGTGAGTCAACCCCCAAGGGGACAGATAATTTATTTTCTGTTGTATATAAATATGTACTCTGAATACTGAGAAAATAAATAAACATCAGCCAATTTAAAGTCAGAAAAAAAATGAATTTATTAAATGAGCAACGTTTCATCCCTTAATTTGCGGCGCGGCAACATCAGGTCCAAATTCTTCATTAAAAAATTGGGCGCACAGGTCAGTTTTCAGCTGACTGCCGTGGCCGAAAATTATTATCCTTGAACCTGATGATGTCACAAATTAAGCGATTAAACTTTGTTAATTAAAATAAATTATTTTCTCTGACTTAAAAATTGTCTCATGTTTATTTATTAATTTGTTGTTGTTGTTTTTTTATTTTTCAAGAAAGAAAATTGAAGCGACATTTTCAGGGTCCTCTCGTTGAACTAAAAGAATAATTAACCAATTAATGTGAATTATTTATTTTTTTAAAAAAAATGTTACTAATTAAATTAAAAACGCTTATTATACGACATCATCAGGTACAAGTTTAAAACTACAAAAAGAACAGAATAATTACAATGATTAGAAGAAAATATTTAAGAAAAACTTGGCAGATAACAATATATATATATATAGTTTGGACAGGACAATAAGTCTAACAAAATGTATATTTTAATTACTGTCTTGTGTATTATTGTGTCGGCCAGCTGCCACCTCAACTCCAAGAGAAGAAACTGTAGACATTTAATGTAGAAACTTAAGTCTCAATCAATACACGTTTCTAAGTTTCTAAGTTCAAATCATGGTGCGAAAATTTAATTATTTTATTTCTTCATCAGCCAATTTTAAGTCAGAAAAAAATAATTCTTTAACGCAAAAATAAATAACGCTTCATCGCTTATTTTGTCCTCATCAGGTTCAAGTTTTATGAAATAAATTGGTAGACAGTTCATTGTATGCTGACTGCCATGGCCGAAATATATATATCTAAAATATATATATATACATATATATATATATATACTTTGTCTTTCTCTGCTTGCCAGCTGCCTCCTTAATTGGTCAAGGCACGGCGAGGGGAAAGCTGGGACCCCACAGCTAACCCCTCTCCCGCCATCGGAAGGGCGTGGGACAAGTACCCAATGCCCGACCTACCTGGTTCAGGGTTTTACAGGCTTTGTCCTGCATTTCTTTTAAGCGAATACTGGGTAAGATTCTTAAAACCGTAGCCCGAGGGCCCTAGTTAACCCTTGGCTACCTTCCTCCACCCTTCCGCATCCCTCCTTTCAAATCCCTTTCCTATGCTATAAGAGGGGAGTTGCCTGTCTACACCCAAAACAAAAAACTTTCTCTGCTTAATATTCATAGGCCTGCGAGGGGCTATTCTCTCGAAGGCAGTACCTTGTAGGAGAGATACGAAGGGGCTACCTTTGGGGATGCTTTTACCTCTCCTATTTTGAACTAAGGTTCACACAAGCCGAGGCATCTCGGCCTGTTCTGAGAGGTGTATGTTCCGGGGTCACAGACATTGGGCATACGGTAAGAGTTGTCCGCTATTCTCATTGGAACAGTCGGCCAGCTGCCTCCTAAACTGGTCGAGGCACGGAGAAGGGAATGCTGCGTGCCAACAACAAACTCCTCTCCCACTATCGGAAGGGCGTGGGACAAGTACCCAATGCACGACCTACCTGATGCAAGTATTTCTAGTGTTTTCCCTGCATTTATTTAGACGAATGCCGGGTAGGATCCTTAAAATATAGTCCGGGGGCCCCTAGTTAACCCTTGGCCACCTTCTTCTACCCTTCCGCATAACGTCTTTCAAATCCTTTCCTATGATATTAAACTTGGATTACCTTCATGTAGCCTGTTGCCGTAAAAAAAAACTTTCTCTGCTTTTAAATTAATGTTTCTCCACACTAGTCGACGCCCTGTTTTCATATATGAATATTCCAGGATGAGAGATCTTGGGCGTACGGCACGAGTTGTTCGCTATTCGTGTTGGAACAGTCGACCAGCTGCCTCTTGAAATGATCGACGCGCCCGCTCGCCACAGAAAAAAAAACCTCATTTCCGGCACTAGGAATGGCGTGGGACAAGTATCAAGTGTAGTGAAACTTCATTAGTATCTTGCAATAGAATGATTTATTGTCTTTCAAATGCAGTGGAATAATGGTGGTGTATTTCTGGTTGCATTCAGGAAGGGGCGATCAATTTGAGGTCTGTACCTTCTACACAGGAGGATACTGTCGGTTGCATATCGCGGAATTCATTAGAATTTTTTTTATTATTCTAACAGGATTCAGGTATTAAATTCAAAATTAATTTTACCTATTAAACGGTAAAAAATAAAGGATAAACCCAGCGATTTTATCCAGAACGTATGAGAGCTAATTCATTTCATAGCACAGATTAAATTTGATATGGTTCGAAATTCAGTGAATGGCTTGGATGGAAGCAGAGTTTGTAGAATCTGCGATGAGCATGATCTCCGAATGGCGGAACACGAGCCGCAGCGATGAATTATAAAGACGCTACTGTTGGCGGAGTCGAGCGCGCCTGCTGGATTTGATCCCGTCTGTGGGCCGATAAATATTTCAGGAGGAGGAGTCAACACTTTGGCGCCCTCAGCCTAGCCTAGACCGTGGAGCCTACGAGAGCTTTGTGCTCCTAACGGCCGTAAAATAATTCCCAACGAGCCGCGAGAGCTCACGCGGACATTTTTTCTCCGCGCCAGTCACAGTATATCAGAAGGTCAGAACATTAACGACATTGCCGTAGTGGAGTTTGCTGAGTTATTTGTTCTTTGAACACTGGACCCATAATTTATAAACTTTCAAGGGGATCTCGTGTTATTCTCAGTTTTGTCAAAAGAATTGTGCAGTTGTGTCGCTCTAGGCTCTTCTTAGCACCTGAAGAAAGGTACTGAAACGTTGTGTGGTATTTATATTATTAGTTCTTTTGTCTGTATTTTGCTATCTTTCTTATTATTAGTGTTAAATATGAAGAGTTCAGATGAGATAAAATAAATGTGTTCCTCAGGGTACCCTCCTAGGTCTCCTATTATTCTTTGTACAATATCAAGGATTTATTTATATTATCAGTTCTTTGGTCTGTATTTTGCTATCTTTCTTATTATTAGTGTTGAATATGAAGAGTTGATATGAGATAAAATAGATGTGTTCCTCAGGGTACCCTCCTAGGTTCCCTATTATTCTTTGTAAAATATCAAGGATTTATTTATATTATCAGTTCTTTTGTCTGTATTTTTCTACCTTTCTTATTATTAGTGTTAAATGTGAAGAGTTCATATCAGATAAAATAGATGTGTTCCTCAGGGTACCCTCCTAGGTTCCCTATTATTCTTTGTAAAATATCAAGGATTTATTTATATTATCAGTTCTTTTGTCTGTATTTTGCTACCTTTCTTATTATTAGTGTTGAATATGAAGAGTTGATATGAGATAAAATAGATGTGTTCCTCAGGGTACCCTCCTAGGTCCCCTATTGTTCTTTGTAAAATATGAAGGATTTATTTAGATTATCAGTTCTTTTGTCTGTATTTTTCTACCTTTCTTATTATTAGTGTTAAATGTGAAGAGATCATATCAGATAAAATAGATGTGTTCCTCAGGGTACCCTCCTAGGTTCCCTATTACTCTTTGTAAAATATCAAGGATTTATTTATTTTATCAGTTCTTTTGTCTGTATTTTGCTACCTTTCTTATTATTAGTGTTAAATATGAAGAGTTCATATCAGATAAAATAGATGTGTTCCTCAGGGTACCCTCCTAGGTTCCCTATTATTCTTTGTAAAATATCAAGGATTTATTTATATTATCAGTTCTTTTGTCTGTATTTTTCTACCTTTCTTATTATTAGTGTTAAATATGAAGAGTTCATATCAGAAAAAAATAGATGTGTTCCTCAGGGTACCCTCTTAGGTCCCCTATTGTTCTTTGTGCAATATCAGACTTACAAGGGTAAACAGAAAAAACTGCGAATCCATTATTTGGAAGTTTTATTAAGCTCAGTTTGCATTTCTGAATTTCAGGATATTCCATTATATGTGTAGAGTCTTGGCTCTACTTTATTTGTTCCTGAGCTCCACACGCAAACTTTGTGTGTGTGTGTGTGTAGGTTGCTCATAATTAGGGGAGTAACAGACCTAACAAACAACAACGCGAGAAGCGCCATTACGTATTCCAGCAGCGAGTTCATTTAGAGCCTCTCTCCAGCTGCCTGAATTATACAGGTTTTTTTTTTATTCTGCCCTAACCCAATACCTTACTTTGTCCAAATAATTAGATTATCTTAGGAACTCTCGTTGCTTGGAGCAGATTGGACCCCAGATTTATCTCCACCTCCGGCTCATTTCTTCCCAAGGCATCATCTCGTACATTCCTCATTACAAAAGTATATTCATTAAAGATAGAAGAATTGTGTAGCGGGAGTAGAACCAGGATGCAAAGTATTATTGGTCAAGGAACAATTAAAACAGTTTACTCGTAAGGACGAACATAAATTCTGAGCCTATTCTGTTTCCCTTTTTAATCATATTAAAAATGCCAATGAAACACAAAAGAGTCTTAAAATATAGAAGATAACTGAAGTATCGAAACAGTCTAGGACAAAGCTCAACTTAAGTTTTTTTGTAGAGTAGCATAGGAAGAGTAAACCGAGGTAGCCAAGGGTTAACAAAGACCCCCGGGCTGTAATTAAAGGATCCTACCCGGCAATTGCCCTAAAAGTGATACATGGCAAACCCTAGAAAACCTGCATCAGGTAGGTCCGGCATTGGATACTTGCCCCACACCCTTCCACTGGCTGGAGACTTCTCCGTGCCTCGAGCAGTTTAGGAGGCAGCTGGCCGACTGTTACAATTGGAACATTGGACAACTCTTACCGTATGCCCAAGGTCTGTGACCCCCGGAACATACTCCACTAAAAACAGGCCGAGGTGGCTCGGCTTGTGGGAGACATACTTGAAAAAACGGAGAGAGGAGAAGGCATCCCCCAATGGTAGCCCTCTCTGTCTCTTCAACTTAAGTTGAAAAATAGTAATTCCCTACTGAAAGAAATCTGAAAGACGAATACAGGAGAATCAGAGGTAATTAGCATTAAAATTAGCAGTAATACACTTTCAGTTTGTTTACAAAATTTTACAGGAAGCAGAACATGAAGTTGACAGTTGAAAGTTAGGACATTATAATTGGTGGAAAAAGTAATTATGTGGAACATAGTTTAAATTAGATAAAAGTTGGAGAAGCGTAAGAAAAAAAAATTAACTAACATGACAAAAAACGTGTTTCAAATAAGTTATAAATAATTATTCTGGGGTAGTTGCAAAATTGTCAGCTTCACAATTATCTCAGAAACCGGTGGTTTCAAAAGCTGATCTCCCGAATATTTTATTAAGTCGCTAGAATAAGAAACTTTTCTTAAATAATTATGTATTAAACTTAGAAGAAAAGACTAATTTGGTAAAAAAAATAATAGTGCCCATAATACAGTATTAAAGTAGTAAAAATTTCCAATAAGAGATCAGATACTAAAGAAATTAAAAAGAATAAAGATAGAAAAATACAGATAAAATAAGTGATAATATAATGTTGAACTATTGTGAAGAATAAATTTTGATTTTAAAACGTAGGAACAACGAATAGAAATTATATGAGACGTAATTACGAGAGGCTTTTGTGTTTTGCCAACTGACCAGTGCACTTGTGTCGCTCTAGGCTCTTCTTAGCACCTTTAAGAAAGGGACAAGGATCCCAGAGAAACCTTATTTTGTCTTAATTGGCTTATTAATTAAACGTTTGGTTCAGGTTTGATTTTTATTTGATAATTGTGTTTATATTGTTTATTTGTGACTGAAAAATTATTAAAATCAATTATTCTTTTATAACGTTAAATATATAAGAGACTTTTTATTATTATTATTGTCATTACAAGGCTGCTCTTAATATCTGGATTGCGCGAACAACTTAAAACGGTTCTGTGAAACACCCTCGAGATATATTCAATAGTTGGGCGAAATTGTCGGCCCTGATTTCACGGAATCTGATGAAATACCTTCGGGTTTACCAGGCAGCAGGCTCTTGGCTCAAGCAATAACTCACACAGCATCTGGTCCGGAGTCGATCTGAAGGGCAGCTTAGCGAACAATTAAGCCACAATCCTGCGGATCTGGCCACGGACGAGGACCTTGATTTAGTCTTTCACAATAGACGCGAGCTCTCGTCGTCGTCCTCCCCCCAAAAAAATATTTTAATCCTTACTTTAATAATAAATTATAGTCTATACAAAAAATAATAATTAACTTTATTTGCAATTCGATCATAACTTTGAAACAAAGAAAAAATTATAGGTTCAGGAGAATCTCAAATGCGGTTAAATTTCTTTGAGGATACTCTTGGAGAAATATTAACCTTGCCACACTTCACTTTGAAGTACATATTTTTTTATTTGAATAATATTAGCGGCCCGGCGTTTAAAATACACTCACAAGCTGGAGTTCATAAACGGGAATATGACGTCAACATTCAAAATGTTTGTCTATTATTCAAAAAATTTCTATCTAGCAGCGGAGGACGATAACTGCTACCATTGTAAAAGGTCCTGGCCAAGGTCCAAGTAGAGATGCAATACTTGAAGAATAATCTGACTGTAAATGAAAATTATGACCAAAATTCAGCGTAAGAACCTGGAACCCGCAAGTCAAAAATAATTAACTCTTAAAAACATGAACATGGATTAATTTCACTACTAAGAAAAAACAAACGAACAAAAAGAACTGCATCTACGAGCTCGACGAGCCAAGCTGATACGAAAGACGTCAGTAATGCTGAACAGAAGACAAGCACTAATCCACCCAAGAAAACCAAAGAAAAAAACCCATTCAGGATCATAAATATAACTAACTAACTAACTCCTTGGCTCATCAGCCCCATGAAGGGCCTTGCCCCTACCGAGACGGCTACCGGACTGTCATCTTACATGACACATTCTGGAATCAGGAGTGACACCTGGGCCAGAGTGTCGATTCTCACCACAGCCTTAACCCCCAGTTTTCTTGACCAGGACGAACACAAACATCCATGCCAATGCCGGGATTCGAACCCAGGACCTCTGTGATGCAAGGCAATGACGCTGGCCACTAAACCACAGCAGGCCGGCATGATAAATATAAGGATACAAATATTAGATGAAGAAGAGAGCAGTGCTCCAGCTATCATTTGGGAACAGCTAAAGACTTATACTAAATGCTATGGACTCAAAGAACCCAAGGAACATTATTACAGATTATACCAAATATTCTCTACTTCATTCATAAATACCACTGTGAACAAAAAGTAAGGTGAATTTATTTATAAAATATAAATTCTTTATTTATTCTTCCAAATCAATTTCATTCCCTTCAAAGTAATCACCGTCCGATGAATCTCCAACGCTTTCTCCAGTCCTCGAAACAGTCGGAATAGTCTTTTTTCTGGTATAGCCTTCAAGACCTTATTTGATTCGGTTTTTATCTCCTCAATCGTGTCAAAACGCGTCCCCGAATTGGCCTCTTGAGTTTGCTAAATAGCCAGAAGTCGCATACGAAGGTTGCGGAACGATATAAGTCGAGTGTTTGGTAATGAAGTATGACGTCGTGATGAAGGAACCAAGAGTTTCAGACGAATAATATTCTTTGTTGACAGTTTGGCCCGGCGGAAGGAATTCACAGTGCACCACACCACGACTGTCAACCTGACCTTGATATTCGCTGGATTGGTCGGTGGTTTCAGGGTCGTATACGTAAATCCAAGTCTCGTCTCCAGCAATGATGCACTTCAAGTGGTCCTGATAGTCAGACAGCAAAGTTTCACACACATCAAGCGACGCTTTTTTTTTCCAAAAAATTGAGCGATTTTTGCACCAATCGAGACTTGACGAGTTTGAGAGAGAAAAAATTCTTCAAAATGGTTTGGGATGAGCCAAATGATATTCCAATACCATCAGCGAGATCTTTAAATGTCCATCAACGATTTTCAAGCACCAAATCGTTGATTTTTCGGACGTGGCCCTCGTGGGTGGACGTTGATGGTTGTCCAGAGCGCGCGAGGTTCGTCTTTGAACTCGTTGTACCACTTATAAACGTGCCATAGTTTGACCACCAAAGGCCTTCAACGTGTCCGTACAAGAATATTCGTTTCGCAAACAAAATTTGATGCAAGATCTTTGCTCAACAAAATTACCCATTGCAAACATCGAAAAATTCACTTTTGGTTGTTTACAAACACACACACACGTGTAACTCAGAGATAATTAAACCTTTTATCAAACAGACGCTTGTAAAATATTATAGACGGTCCTACCAACCTAGGAAAAAAAATTTACCTGCCTTCCTAATACCCGGGAGTTTTAAATGACAATTTCACATTACTTTTTGAACACAATGGTATATTGGAATCTTTTTACCCCACATTTAACTTATAAAACGACTAAAGGTAGAATAATAAAGGGCTCATAAATTTAGTTGAGAAACAAGAGAGTGATTCAGAAGCAGACTGTGACTACGGTACGGTGGAACAGTCGCAGTTTTAAACAAGTTAATGTTTAAGGAATTATCCAATTATTATGATTAACAAATGCCAATTCTTAAAATGTAAATGTAATAATCTTTTCAAACTGTTCAACTGTATGTCTGTTACTGGAATCACAGAAAAAATTATGTAAATAAGCACTAGTTTTAATTTGTGTGTGCGTCGCCAATGACCACAGTTGTTAACGCGGCCATTATAAACCTTTATTTTTTTAAAAAAATACAAATACACTTTTCTCCTGAGCAAAAAAATTAACTATATTGCTTTAACCATCGACAAGAGCAAAGAAAGGTTATTAAATTATTTTAAAATTGAACCATTCATGACTTTATACCGACACTCTTTTTTTAAATTTATATTGTGATAACGTTTCGATACCTTTTCGTATCTTCTTCAGGTATTTTCCCACAGAGGAGGTCTTAGATTTATAGTATAATTGTTTAGAAGTAATAGTGGATTCATAACAAAGATATTAATGTGTTTCATTTACCTTCAGTGCCAACAACAACTTCCCTCGACAAACACTATCAACACGTTTCGTTCCCTCGCTCCTCCCCCACACCCTTCATCCTCTGAATGATGCAAATGACGTGTCCTATCTCGTGTATTAAAACGCGAGACTCCGGGTTTTGAAATGTAAAATACAAACAATCCTGCTGTGAAACCATTTTGAACTGGGAAAAACTATTCAATATTTTTCCCCCTCCTCTCCCCCTTCCCCTCCCCACCACAACCCACACGCCCCTCTCTCCGATCCTGTTTGCAATGCTAAATAGGTCAGAAACGCAGCAGCGATCGTTATTGGCTGTTTAGTCCCTCTCGTAAATTTTTGAGCCAACAAATCGGTCGTGGAAGAGTTATGCAGCGTGCAGTCGAAAATGGATGAATGACGAGTACACAAGGGCTTGCTAAATAGTCCTGAAAATACATGCACAGTTAACCCTTGATAAAAAAAATATATAGTTGCGTGTTCAGCGCACATTCACTCTGTGTCTGTGTGTGGAACTGTATAAAATACAAAGAGATTCAAACAAATAATCAGCTAGATAAAAATATAAATCACGTAAAATATCGGTTCCAATTTTCTTCGATGTTTTAACACTGAACGTACAGAAAAATAATTTCCGTCTTGAACTTGTGCTGAATTAAAATTCCTCGTAATTTTGGTTAACTTTTAACCAATGATACAACGATACGAAAATTTATGAATGAACTTACGTTTTAATATCTTTATAACAACATTTCCTGAATTGAATAATAAGAAAGATTGGCAATTAGAAAGAAGTGATCATATAAAAATAGCACACAACGTTTCTGGGATCCTTGAAACCTTTCTTCACGTGCTCAGAAGAGCTTAGAGCGACACAACTGCACTAGTCAGTTGACAAAACTCAAAAGCTTAATCTATTATAAAATATTATATATATATATATATATATATATATATATATATATATATAAGTTTCAGGTATTTGTTATTATTTCGTATGTTCCAATTCCTATTTGATATTAATAAATACATTTTAACAGAATTCACACAATTCCTTTAAGCAAGTTCAATGATAATTAAATTATTTTTATCTGTCAATTTTAATACATATACATATTAAAAATCTGTAATATTTAATATATATACATATATTTGTCATTTTTAATATATATGTATATGTCATTTATAATTTTTTATATATATATATATATATATATATATATATATTTAATATATATATATATATCTCATTTTTAAATATATATTTGTATATATATCATTTTTAATATATATATATATAATATTATGTCATTTAAATATATACAAATGTCATTTTTAATATATATCTGCCATTTTTAATATATATCTGTCATTTTTAATATATATCTGTCATTTTTAATATATCTGTCATTTTTAATATATATATATATATATATCTGTCATTTTTAATATATATCTGTCATTTTTAATATATCTGTCATTTTTAATATATATCTGTCATTTTTAATATATATATATATATATATGTCATTTTTAATTTATAAATATATATATATATACATATTAAAAATGACAGGTAACAATAATTTAATTATCATTATAATTGCTAAAAGGAATTGTGTGAATTCTGTTAAAATTTGATTTATTAATAATAAATAAAAAATTAGAAGATACGAAAAAATAATAATCAAATTCCTTCAGCTTCTTCCTGTTTTTCTTCAGATGCTAAGGGGTAATGTTTTTTTTTTCGTGTTCATATTTCGTAGCTTTGCAGTTTATGCCAATTGACTAGTCCAGTTGTGTCCCTCTAGGCTGTCATTATTATTATTAATTTTCAATCAGAGGTAAATTTGTTCAGTTCAAATCTCTAATTAATTGGGAAATGTTATTATATTTATTAAAAAGATCAGGTAAATATAATTTAATTATAATTCAACCTGATAAAATAAATTATTTACATTCTATTGAAATTTATTTATTAAGAGTAAATAAAAATTAGAAGATTCGTAAATAATAGTCCAATTCCTGCAGTTTCTTACTGTTTTTTAGATGCTAAGGGGTAATGTTTTTTTTTCGTGTTCATATATTTCGTAGCTTTTCTGTTTATGTCAATTGAGTAGCGCAGTTGTGTCGCTCTAGGCTCTTCTTAACACCTTAAGAAAGGGTACAAGGGTCTTAGAAACGTTGTTGTGTGGTATTTATATTATAAATTCATTGGTCTGTCTTTCTTATTATTATTTTTCAATCAGACGTACATTTTTTTTCATATCAAATCTCTGATTAATTGGGAGACGTTATTTTATTTATTAAATATGTTAGATAAATTTAATTTAATTATAATTCAACCTGATAAAGGGGATTGTGTATATTGTGTTTATTTTTTAAGAATAAATAGGAATTAGAAGACGTTTTTTGGGGGGTTGCTAAGTGGGAATCTGTTTCATTGTCGTATCCACTTAGACTGACAACGTGTCCGGTTCACGGGCATTTAACGCAACATACACACACAATGGGCGTGTGAGTGCGGTTTGTTCAGCAACGGAACAGTGCAGGTGAATTGTAACATTTCCGTCCCCAGGAGAACACGTTATTGTGTTGAAAGTGCAACAGGTTATCATCAGATTCGTGGTGGTGGTGGTGGTACGGGAAAACCTCCCACACACGTCAGCCTCGTCGCAAACGCGATTCCTTTCCATCAAATGCTCTGCGAACCACTTTCCAAGAGCTCGAGGTCTTGTCAGATAAAGAGGCTGGGTGGGAACCGAGGGATTTTCACATCTTTATCTGCGCACCAACCACCTCCCTCCCCTCCCCCACCTTAATTTAAAAGGAGCTGAATATTGCGAATTTTGATCAGTCTGTTCCTATCCGCGCCATCTAAAAATATGCAAAGACTGGAGAAGATTTTACAAAATTTGAAAAAGGCTTGGTAGGAAAATTAATTCCAGAATAACAGGAAATAATATTCACGGTAGATTTACAATTTATATTTTCACTACTTGCGCATTTACTGATCCTCATTATTAACAATAATTATTTATCGATCAGGATTAAACTATATCGCTACTTGAAAACTTACCAGAAACGTAAAAGGTACCAAAGATGGCTGCCAGCATTGAATTAAAAAATCTATATAATAAAAAAGGGTGCATATTTGTATTTACACAGGAATCCAAGATAAGGGTGCATAAGATAATTTCCCTCTCCTCAGTGAAAATAAACAAGAAGGGTATTAAGTATGGTCATTATCTGAGAACGTATGGAACAAATAAAAAAAATGATTGACTATAATTTTACATTTGTAATTATAGAAATTTAGGATTTAAAAAATTAATTACGGAATACGAAGAACATGAATGTGGGAAACCAAAATCATTCCGCAAAGTAAAATTGATTTGGAGAAATAAATAAAATTAAAACAAATAGTTTATAATTTAATTAAAAATAAATGAATTATTTAATTTAGAAAATTACTAAATTAAGTAACACATTATTAATTTAATTTAGTGAATATATTTTTTTTAGGGCAACAGGCTACATGAGGGTAATCCACGTTGGGCAACTCTCCTTTAATAGGATAGGAAGGGTAGAGGAACGTAGCCAAGGGTTAACTAGGGCCCCCGGGCTATTGTTTAAGGATCCTACCCGGCAATTCGCCTAAAAGTGATGCAGGGAAACCCCTAGAAAAAACCTGCATCAGGTAGGTCGGGCATTTGGGTACTTGTCCCACGGCCTTCCCACGATGGCGAGGAGGGTGGGGGGGTTAGCTGTGGGGTCACAGCTTTATTGAAGTAAACTACACAACTCTGTACATCTTAAAATAAACGGTAAATTGTTTAACTTACAGATGTACATTTTCAGTAATTGTCGAATATAAATTTTAAGTTTAAATCGATTCTTGGCTTTTATTTCCCTCCATTTCCAACTGGCGTTCCTATTTCTATTATTAGTGAATAGGAATTATTTTCTGAATAATTCATACAGAATATATAAATAAATGTAAAGAGTTTGGACATAGATTAACATTGAAAAATACGTCTTTATTCTACAGGTGGTATTTTTACTTTTGTTTATATGAAATAAATAATTCAGTTTCCTGACCAATTACAGACAATCTTTATTGAATTAAATATTGTCATAAATCTGCATTATCTACGACTTTATTATATATATATAGATAATTATAGGGCACATAATTTACTAGAGAAACACTTTGAGAGCTGTAACATGCGGTGACAACAAAATTATAATTAATCCAGAGTTACTCAAATTGCGGGTCGTTGGTTTAGCCTGTTTGTGAACACGGGATTAACGAGACTGCGTTGTTAATAGGTTGGTGATCGCTTGGTTCAACGCTGTTGTACACCCTCGCAATTCCTCCACACACACACACACACACACGTCAGGCATTCCTTCCCGTCATTATCAATTCTCTCTTACGAGTAAATTTTTTTTCCAATATGTAACACTAGTTACGACGTCTTGTGGTTCCTTGAATCTCTGCCACTTCGTAGGACTCGTATCAAATATTTATAATTGCGAGATAATAAAATATTAATTAATTAAGGATTAAACTTTGCATGAGTTGATGTGTGAATTCTACCCTCAAATGAACTTGTGACTCAACTACGGTAGAAAAATATCACAAAATCAATGTGGGAGTGATCGTTTAGACTTCATAGTCAGCTTAATTCGACCGGTAACGGTTTTCTCAATGGGAGAAAACACACGTGTGAATGGAAGGAAGCGTTAGAGAACAGCGCGTCGATTAGAATAAAATCTCAACCACACCCTTGGGAGGACGACTATCTGATTCGGGAGACCAGTTTTAATCTCACAAGAGTGTAGCAAATGGAGTCGTGCAGATGGTACGCCAGAAGAAACGTAGTCGTGACGACGGTAATTCCTGGTATAATCGGACATCACTGGATATAAAATTGAACGTTCTGATGTAGATTGACAAGGGCTGAATGTGATGAAAATGGACATATCATAAAAGAATCTGCGAGTCAACTAAGAAGACTTGGAGGATTTGGATGTTGAATAGGAATTTTATAGAATTTTTTAAAAGAGAAACAAACCGAAATTTGTGGACATATTAACAATTTAATCAATATCCGACCATGTTTTTTTTTAAAAAAAAATAATCGACAACTACACGACCTAGTAGATGCCAAACACTACAATGCTTTTCAAAATCGAGAGGCGATTTGACCTTGAAGCTCTTCCTGGCGCCCACGAACCATATAATTGTCCACACAGCTGCACAGTGGTATCCATTACTGACTATGTGGCAACGTCACTCACTTACAGCCATTTAAAACCAAACTATAGTTCCCTGAGGAATATTAAATTTTAATATCGATCTTCTAAAACAGTACACGTATTGTGAGACTTTAGGGGATGATATTAGAAGAAGGATAGTTTTTTTTAGAACGGAACTTTCTAATCCCTGGTGAATAGCTATATTCTTATAAAGAAGCCCTCTTTTATATCGAAAGCCGTTTTTTATTAGAATCTAAACTTTTATTCTCAATCTGAGATTACATAATGTGGAATTTCTAGGAGCCTTATTTAAATTTTGCCAGGTTATTGAGAGTTTGACTGGCCACTACAATAGAAGCGACGTCTAAAACGTGTAAAGGGAATTGCCACGGTTTCGGGCCTCAGGGGAGAACATTTCTACAAAAGGAGATTGGCCAGGACGATAGCAGGTATGGCAAACAACAGGGAACACCAAAGGTCAAGAAGTGACAAAAGGGAGTCCGAAACACGACTTTGAGGCGAAAAGTTCAGCGACCCGCCGTCGACTGAGAGCTGCAGGAGTTCAGCGGGGCACAAAGCATAACTACGAGCGGGTACAACTGTGCATTATCGGATTCTGTAAACTTTTTTTTTTAGTCACAAACAAGCCACTGCGATACGTGGGCCTGAAAGAAAAAGAATCCGCTGACACACCTGCACCTTATAAAAGTCGTGTTAAATTTGTGTATTATACGATAAATATTTTTTTAATACATTAAATAGCCTTTTAGTGAAATTTTGTCATTCAACACACAAATAAGGGAAGAATATAATTCAGAACGTTTTTTTTTATTAATCGTTTCTTCAAAGATTTTTTAAAAAAATTGCAATTGATTCTAATCCGTCTAAAGCACAAAATGGAGTCACAACGAAGTGACACTGGAGCTGCAACCCTCAGGTCAGTCTGCAAAATGCTATGAGTGAATATTTGATCGCGGATGAATATAAGAGTTCTAAAAACGGTGAACCTTTTAGGAGAGATACGAAGGGGCTACCTTAGGGGATGTCTTTTCCTCTCCGTTTTTGAACTAAGGTTCCCACAAGCCGAGGCCTGTTCTGAGAGGTGAATGTTCCAGGGTCACAGACCTTGGGCATACTGTAAGAGTTGTCCGCTATTCCCATTGGAATAGTCGGCCAGCTGCCTCCTAAACTGGTCGAGGCACGGATAAGGGAATGCTGCGTCCCCACAGCAAACTCCTCTCCCATTATCGGAAGGGCGTGGGTTCAAGTACCCAATGCCCGACCTACCTGATGCAGGTTTTTCTAGGGTTTTCCCTGCATTTCTTTAAGCGAATGCCGGGTAGGATCCTTAAAATATAGCCCGGGGGCCCCTAGTTAATCCTTGGCAACCTTCCTCTATTCTTCCGCTTCCCCAATTTCAAATCCCTTCCTATGATATTAAAGGGGAGTTGCCACCAAGTGGATTACCCTCATGTAGCCTGTTGCCCTAAAAAAATGAGAGTTTCTAGAACTGAATATCACAAAGTCTGTGTAACTGGACAGGGCAATCATAATTTTGAAGCAAGGTTTCCTTTTACTGTTTCAAATTTAGGTGGTAATTAATTATTGTCCAACTTCATTGTATAACTAGTTGATTAAAAACCACAAGGACCCAACTCGAGACGCCTTCAGCAAACATTGTGTTGTTTACGAAATCACTTACTCTAATTGTAATTCCTGCTACGTAGGGCGAACAAAACGTTCCCTCAATACACGCATCAAGGAACATGAGTCTAATATCAAAGACAGTCTGTTAGTCTCCAAACATAGCATCAATTCTAAACATACATTTGATTGGGCGAAATGCTAAGATTTAGTCGTTGCCCTCAGCCAGGGGACAATTCCAGAGATGCTTCACATTAAATCAAACATCACAACTATTAACAGACACTATGAAACTCAATAATTGCTATGATCCCTTATTGTTAAGCAAACCTCTTCGGCTCTCCCATTGTCGTTGCGTTTTCGTCGCTTTTGAGTTTTTTCAACTGACCAGTGCAGTTGTGTCGCTCCAGGCTCTTCTGAGCACCCTGAAGAAGACAACAAGGATCCCAGAGATGTTGTGTGGTATTTATGTTATCAGTTTTTTGTCTCTATCGGCTATCATTACGCTTACATCCCATTTAATGTCACCTTTCCAATCATTCTTTCACAAATCCGAACGATAAATGCACATGTGAAGGTTTTCATCCTGATTTCCCGGTCTTTAAAGGAAATATTCGTTGGCTTTGTAATTTTTTCCGTGAGGTAGTAGGTGAATTGACCCGGAGAGGCCAGGTCGTCGATACAGTACCACCGCGAAACCCCCTTATCGCATTGCAGGTCGGGGAAACAGGTTGCTGTGACCCAGTTACAGCGAAGACAAGCGCGGCCGGGCGGCGTTGCCTAGCAACCGGCAGCTGCCTCTGCTCGATAGAGGAGCGCAAAGCACACGCCTCCTAATTATTGGCTCCTGCTAACAAAACACTTTCCCGCACGCAGATTGCCGGGGACGTTTGGGTCCGTCGTTAGCCAGCAAACGAAGCTACTGTTGAGGCTGCAAGGATAACGACACGTGAAATCTCGCCATTTCATATTATTTAGTCAATTTAAAGCGTATATTCGTGGAGGTTTCAGAGAAAACCATTTTTTAAAATTTAATACAACACAAATCGTTATTTAATAATAATATTAATTAAGAAGGTTTGGAATCAATTTATGACCTCAGACTACACCGAAAGTTTGAGTGTGAAAAATGGCCGCCTTAGTTTGCGAATTTGCAATAATTCTTCAACGGAAAAATACTTAAATGTTATATAGAATAAAGGTTAAAAAAATCATCATCAAATATTATAAAGAGAACAGACTTGTATTTGGAATGATCTCTTTATTTCACACCAGCTACGGTCACAAAACCATTTTCGAAATAAATATCTTAATTGGTCTAGTAATCAACTATAATGCACATTATTTGACTAAATAATTAAAATAAAAAATAATATATATTTCACAAAAAATAAAAATCATTGGCCAAATAAGCTACTTTATTTTTCGTCTTGTAAATAAAATTGACTGTATGTTTCTATGTATGTGTGTATATTCCGCATACAAATCTACAGCCATGAAGCAAATTTATTTTTCTCAAACAGGAAAAAAATCCTTGGAGGTGGGGGGAGGGGGGTTGAGACACGTCTATCACCCCCAGAACTCGGTGGAGATTTTAAAACATGCTAAAACGGCCGAATATTTGCGTCGGATAAATTATTTTTCGGGGTCGAAGAGACTGATATTATTTTCCATCGATGTTTTCTCTGCACAATTTTGTGTTTAATTAAATTATAATTGTATTGTATTAAATAGTTAACAGAAGGAACTTCATAATTTATAAAGTAATTTGTTTACTTTATCTGACAAAAATGTAATAAGAATCATTGGCCAGATACGGAGAAGGAATAGTGTTTGGAAAATTATAATTTCAACATAAAAAATATTATCGTAGTAATATTCAACGTACGAAACGTCGTATTATTATTATTATCACCTCTTTCCACACACACACACACCCTAAGGGCGAAACTTTAACTTATCCCTAGTCGGAATGCCATAACAGAACCCAGCGACTACCATAACACCGGATCTTGGTCGTTATCGCAATTTTTTTATCACCCTACCCACCCCATGGAGCTTTCCTTATGTCGTTACGGACGGCCGGGGGGGGGGGATGAAAACATCCAAAGTGACATTATGGTTCTGAACGACCCCGTAAACTGTTTATTCGTCGCAAATATATGCCGTTATCACATATTTTTGAAAAATGCGACTCGTGGTATCAATTCCCTCCCCCCCAGTGTTATCTTAAATCCCTAGGGGTTGTTTGTGAGACTTGAGTGATGTGTGTAGCAAGTTTTCGACGCATTAATGAGTAATTTAATTTACAATAATAATCATGTATAATAATATATCAAACATGTTTAGTGTTCTATACAATATTAATATTATTCTTTATTTCGGGATAATTACCTGTTGGGGAAAACGTCAATCGAGATAATGGAAAAGTTTAGTTCGAAACAACGAGCTTCGGGCAAGTGTGTGTCGGGAAAACGTCCGGATCCCGATTTTATTGATACTAGTTTTCTAAATATATATATATATATATATATATATATATATATATATATATTTATCTTTTTTTTCATAGAATGTTGCATTTAAGTATCCATGACAACCACGAGAAAAGGAGATCGTCAAATCAATTATAACGAAAATAAAAACTTGTACAGTCACCGTGAAATTTAGTTTAATATTATTCATATTAAAAATGATTTTTTATTTCATAAGACCCCAAAGACACAACTGCACTGGTCTAACATCACTCAGTAAATTTATAAGGTTTTAAGTTATCAAGCGCAGATAATTCTCGTAAACATAATTCAAAAACTACTTTTTTAGACATACAAGATTTTTTTGTAATAATTGCTCTTGAAATTCCTCTGAAACATTCATATTTTCATAACAATGTTAAATATGTTCTTTCTTTTAGGCTAACAGGCTACAAGAGGGTAATCCACAGTGTGGCAAATCCCCTTTAATAGTATAGGAAGGAATTTGAAAGGGGGGATGTGGAAGGGTAGAGGACCTTGTAGGAGAGACACGAAGGGGCTTACTTTGGGGATGCCTTTCCCTCTCCGTTTTTGAACTAAGGTTCCCACAAGCCGATGGACCTCGGCCTGTTCTGAGAGGTGTATGTTCCGGGGTCGCAGACCTTGGGCATACGGTAAGAGTTGTTTGTTGTTCCCATTTGAACATTCGGCCAGCTGCCTCCTAAACTGGTCTATGCACGGAGAAGGGAATGCTGCGTCCCCACAGCAAACTCTTTTCCCGCTATCGCAAGGGTGTGGGACTAGTAGCCAATGCCCGACCTACCTGATGCAGGTGTTTCTAGGATTTTCCCTGCATTACTTTTAGGCGAATGCCGGGTAGGATCCTTAAAATGTAGCCCGGGGGCCCCTAGTTAACCCTTGGCTACATTCCTCTACTCTTCCGCATCCCCCCTTTCAAATCCGTTCCTATGACATTAAAGGGGAGTTGCCACCAAGTGGATTACCCTCATGTAGCCTGTTACCCTAAAAAAAAAGAACATAATTAATATTGTCCTGAAAAGAGCCTAGAAGAAACATATCTGCACTGGTCAGTTGACAACACTCAAAAGCTCTTCTTAGCACCTGACGAAAGGAACAAAGATCCCAGAAACGTTGTGGTGTGGTATTTATATCACCTTTTGTTTGACTGTATTGGCTATCTTTATTATTCATTATTTTGAATCAGACGAATGTTTTTTTTCATTATTTTAGTATTAATATAAGTATCAAAATTTCACTGAAACCCTTAAAATTGTGAAATTAATTTCCACAGGTGAAATAAAAATTGCTTACAAATAATTATTTCGGCCATGTTCCTTAACAGAATCGGGTGTAAGTGGATCATACGACGACTGAAAAATACTTTGGGGGAAGGGGGGGGGGGAAATTTGAACAGAACCTGACAGACTGACGCTCGCATGACCCCCCCCCCTCCCGTACATGTGTGTGTGTGTGTGTGTGTGTGTGTGTGTGTGTTATGCAAATTGGCAGCGGCACTATTTTATATCGCCATTTCGGTGCAGCTGACAGGGCGTATTTATCAGCCGGCGCTAATTTGTTGTTTACAAGGAGCTAAAGCGCGCCGTGATGCAGGCACACGTGTGTGTGTGTGTGTGTTTAGCTGCAGTAACCACCTAAATATCGTCAACATTGTAGTCAGTTTAATTGTAAACAGATATATGTCGCCATAATATACGCTAAAATACTCTCAACCTGACTAGTTAAATTTTAAAATTGAATTACATTAAAATGAAAGTTCTCAAGTGTTTCGAACAGTTGTCACACGACGTCTAGAACGTAAAAAAAACGGAACTCTGGAGCGTAAAGAGATTTCAGTATCCAGTAAAATGAAAATAGAAGAATAAATAGTCAAAAATAATAAAACTGCAGAGAATCTCATAAGTTAACCCTTGGCTACCTTCCTCTACCCTTCCGCATCCCCCCTTTCAAATCCCTTCCTATGCTATTAAAGGGGAGTTGCCACTATGTGGATTACCCTAATGTAGCCTGTTACCCTAAAAAAAAAATACAAATAATTTCACTGATAGTAACAGAAAACAGCCCCCGCAGGAGAGACGGAGAGGAGGCTGCCATTGGGGGTGCCTTCTCCTCTTTCCGTTTTTGAACTAAGATTCCTCTCAAGCCGAGGCATCTCGACCTGTTTTGACAGGTGAATGTTCCGGGGTCGCAGACCTTGGGCATATGGCAAGAGTTGTCCGCTATTCCCACTATAACAGTCGGTCAGCTGCCTCCTAAACTTGTCGAGTCACGGACAAGGGAATGCTGCGCCCCCACAGAAAATCCTTCCTCCCCTTGCATTACTTTTAGGCCGAATACCGGGAAGGATCCTTAACATATAGCCCGGAGAACTCTAGTTAACCCTTGGCTACCCTTCCGCATTCCCCACTTTCAAATCCCTTCCTATGCTATCAAAATTTTTATTGAATATATTGAGTCAGCTGTTGATAATTTAATTGCAAAGTAGGGCAGACCTTCTGAAAGCTTTGATGAAGCTATTTTAACACGTGTTAAAGAAACAAACGATTTTCCTGTTGGTGTAGCTTCTAAGGAGATTGCTGAGAAAATCATGCAATATCAAGGAATAAAAGAGGGATTAAACCAGTCTAATTCAACAGAATTTACAAAAGTTTTGGTTGAAACAATTAGAAGAAGCAAAGAGTAGTAATTCTTCTTTAAGATTATATAGAGTAGATTTTTCTGGTAGAGAAATTATCGATAAAATTAAGGAAGAAAAGAGAAGGTTACTTATTAAATGCTTAGAACTTATATTATTATAAATAAAACTGTATGTGTTTTCCTGTCGTTAATTGAGAATCAGTTGCAGTTGATTAAAAATTACGATTGTGCAAACATATTTTTAATTACACCTCCAAAATTAAACATTATGATTTTATAGCAATTTTTTTTCTTAATGTAACTTCCGATGTGTTTCAAAATTTTTTATTATATTTTTTGAAATAAAAGGCAACTGGTAGACTTCATAGAAGCCTTTTTTATATATATGGATGTCTACGGTAGCCTCCTGTAATTTCTCTAAACACTGCGTCTTTTCTATACGTCTACAAAACTTCACAGAAGGGATGGTAAATTAAAAATTAGATAAAGTCAGCAAATAAAAAAAATAAAACTATGTGTTATTATAAGAACCTCGTTTGAAGACAGCCTCCTTGTTAGGCTTCGTAATTCCTCTCCATAAAAACTTTGATAAGGTTTCTCATTTCTTTGAGGATCGTGAAGCGAATGAAGTGCAGCAGCTCCATCCTCGGAATTCGAGCAAGTATCGAATTAAATTTTGCAATTCTGTCAATATTAAATAGTGGAATATGAAAGTCGTACTGTAATAAAAATAAGGGTCCAATATTTATGATTAATACTGTGTTCAATTACAAAAGAGGAATTTGAATTAAATTAAAGACGTAAACTGATCCACAAAAAAAATTATTCTAGAAGAACTTCATAGGGTAACGAACTTAAACAGGGGTCTACTATACAAAGAAAAAAGACTGCTATAGTTCAGATTCTTTGTGTCTTAGAAAAAATTAAAACGATTAAATTTATTGTTTCGCCTTAATCATTTATGAAGCTGTAAGTGAGATAAATAAAGTTATTGGCAGTAAAAAAAATAATAATAGTATTTTATTTATTCTTAAAACTTACAAAATCTATTGGACAACTCAAGCGTACTTAACACGTTTTTTTAGGGTAACAGGCTACATGAGGGTAATCCACGTTGGGCAACTCCCCTTTAATATTACAGGAAGGGGTTTGAAAGGGAGGATGCGGAAGGTAGAGGAAGGTAGCCAAAGGTTAACTAGGGCCCCCGGGCTATAGTTTAAGGATCCTACCCGGCAATTCGCCTGAAAGTAATACAGGTACTGCCTGCGAGAGAACATTCCTCGCAGGTATTGCCTGCGAGAGAATGGCCCTTGCAGATCTCTCCCTTAAATTATAAATAAAAATTCGGAGGAACAGATGCAGTATTTTATAGGGTTTGTCACCCCTATCCTTAAAGGGGCTCCCCTCCGATGCCGAAAGGAGTTGAAATTATTCACATAAATATCTATCTCAGTGAATTCGAAAACTGAACTTTCGTTAAAAATATCGGCCGTTTTAAGCTGTTTGAAAATTTTCACTCCAGCACCTATGGATAGTAGTTGTGTCTTATCCCCCACAGTGTTTGTTTCCGGTTCGAAAGGAACACTTGTACAAAAATATCGGTCAAATTTGTTATACGGGTGAAGATTTGTATATGGACAAACAGTCAATATAATTTATTGCAAGATAAATCAGTATTTTTATTTACAAAGGATACAGTCTCTAGAAAATGAAAAAAATTATTAATTTTAGGAATATTGACTGTTACGACACCTGCATTTCTTTAATGATTTTTAACCACTTTTTTTTCTACATGATGAATATAAAATTTTTTTAAATAGTATTCCAAAAAAATATGATAGTAATAAACTAGTGTGTTTTCACATCACAAACCTTTGCTGAGGAATAAATTCATAGCAGAACTTTACATATTTTAAGGAACCAAAAATGTTATCAAATAAAAAAATATCTCAATTTAAACTACAACAGAAATTGTTTGAAATTTGTTTTTTTAAAAAAACAAATTATCCATTTTATAGTACTTGACTTTACTCAACCCCCTGTAATGGTTATATTTTTGTTTTATAGCTTAAATCGCCTTATAGGTTATAAACGAAACTAGTCCGACGTGTTCGTTATTAAAGTTCCGGAGATTTATAAGTAATAACAGAACCATTCGTCGTGCCTAGCTTCGAGGAGGACTTCAAATGGACGTTACGAGTGCACAGACGCTCTTGTACGCGTCTAGAGATACGAAACACTTGTCCTCCTTCTAGTAATAGCTGGACGAAGCGAACGTAAGCCTCTTAATTGTAGTGCTTAACGGAACTAATTACTTAACTAACAGAAACAGCCGTTGTAATGACTTACGCTATAAAAGAATCTGACCTTTAAAATGGAACCATGCAACAATACGCTCAACATATAATGTTTTTTTTTGTAGATTGAAAAAGGGTCAAATTATTAGTCTTATGTTTAGTGTAACAGGGTTCATGATGGTGGCAACTCCCCTTTAATAGCATAGGAAGGTATTTGAAAAGGGGATACGGAAGGGTAGAGGAAGGTAGCCAAGGGTTAACTAGGGCCCCCGGGCTATGGTTTAAGGATCCTACCCGGCAATTCGCCTAAAAGTGATACAGGGAAAAGCCTAGAAAAACCTGCATCATGTAGGTCCGGTATTTGGTACTTGTCCCACGCCCTTCCGATAGCGGGAGAAGAGTTTGCTGTGTGGGACGCAGCATTCCCTTCTCCGTGAATCGACCAGTTTAGGAGGCAGCTGGCAGGCTGTTGTAGTTTGAACAGCTAACAACTCTTACCGTCTTCCCAAGGCCTGTGACCACCGGAACATTCACCTGTCTAAAACAGGCCGAGGTGCCTCGGCTTGAGGGGAATCTTAGTTAAAAAAAAGAGAGAGGAGAAGGCATCCTGAAAGGTAGCCAGCCCCCTCTCTGTCTCTCCTGCGGGAGATTTTCCCTGTTACGATCAGTGAAATTATTAGCCTGGCGACCACTGAAGCTCTTTGAAGGTAAATATCTCAACCCCTGTGAGAAATTATCAGATTGTGTTTCAATTATTTCTGTATCTATTACAGAAAATTTTAATCATTTGTTCAACGTCGCTGACGTCACGTACGTGTTGGTACTTGTCAAGGCGCTTCCGATAACGGGAGTTGGATTTAAGGTGTGGGCGCAGCATTACCTTCGCCATGCCTCGACCGGATTGGTAAGGGGTAGCTGGCCGACTGGTACACAGCAGCTTATAGGGAACCTTATTTTTTTCGTCTCTGGCATAAAGCCGGGAAGAGGAAGTTACTCCTTCCGGGACTGACGTAGTTGGCTTACATATTATTTAGATGCCTCCTATATACTGTAGTACCCCTAATATTTCAGAATATATTAAAAGGCACAGTGGAAAGTGCAGGATATGATAGATTAATTTTTCAGCAGAAAGCAGATCTAATTATAAAGACGAAAAATAAATTATATGCTTCTACCGCCAAGCCCAGAAATCTGTTCTGCCATCTCTGAAGCTTGGTATTAAACGCTTAAAGTTGGATTTAAAATATTAAACACCAAGTTTACCCCCTTCGCGATCCTCTTGATTTTAGAGTGTATTAAGAATGTATATCGTGTGCTTAGTCTTACGTCACGTGGACGGAAATAATTTTGTAGTTCAACAGTAATTTTTTTGTGGGTGTGTGGTAAGAGCATCCACCCCGTAAGAGCTACTTGCAAAGTGACAAGATTTTTAGGTCATGAAGTTTTGTGACCTCATCCGCAGCCCACGACGATTCAACATACGCGTAACTACGTTTCCAACAATTTACGGGGGGACCCAGGCGGAAGGCTCTCGTACATGCTCCATGCCCGTTGCCGGAAGTGACGCGGAGGGTTACAACCCTCTTCGAGCATTTTCCGGTTTCCGCAGAGAGCGCGCAGCAGTCAATGTAATGGTCGCCAAAGCACACACACACACACACACACACACACACACAGACAGACGGGCGGAGAGAGGACCAAAATTCGTGGAAGAGAGGAAACGTCCCTACCATAATAATTAAGCTATGCAAATTTACTGAAAATCCCTGCATGCAACTGTGGGAAATTTTAATATGAAGATTACCTTTGCTTACTAATTAGCAGATTAATAAAATATTAGTATATTGCCCATATGTATCTGCCAACTGGTTCCGAATTTTTAAGGAGTATTGCGGTAAGTCTACATTCTCCATCGCTTAATTTATAAATTCTCTTTGATCCTACAGTAATAACTTCGGTACGATTCCTCGTCTCTGTATTTGTTTCAAAATGTAATTCTTTGCCTGCTGAGGGTCTCTTGTTGCTTATTTTAGTGTAATGCATTATTTACATTATATATGTACATAGAATATTATCAGACCTGTAGAAATCAAGTCAGTTAATTTTTTAGGCACCAAAATAAAAATATTACGATGATAATTGTAGAAAATCAACCGTCTGTTCAGTAGATTTCAATATTTCACAAATTAAGTTATCTCCGAAGCTGGAAATTACTCAGTAATCAAAATAAATCAGCCCAGTAGAATTTTCAAATTACAAATCCTTGTCGAAATCAAGTGAAGGGAACAATTTAAAAGCTCTAACCTGTTTTGAGAATTGTTGTAATCTGATTTCCTTTTAATTGAATGGGGAAAAACAAGACACTAACTAGTCTGAAAAATTTATCAATTTTTTTTTAAAAAAATCACAAAAACATACAACAAACACAACGTTGTTTCATCCCTAATTGGGACCCCTTCAAGTGAACAATTGCAATTAGTTCAGTTAACAAAAAAAATGTCCGAAAACAAAATCTTACACGCATTTGAATTTTTAAAAAAAATATCTTTAAAATTTTTTTTTAATGTAATTTAACGTATGGTTTGAATTAATAAAACTATTGACAACCCTACACAGACACTTGTAATTTTTTATTCATATTATGACGACGTTTCGATACCCTTTTGTATCTTCTTCAGGTATTTTGCTACTGAGGAAGTGTTTACAAATGATTAGATTCATAGCATAACTGTACAAAGTGAACGAAGACAAGCTAAAGTACCCCAAGTTTGTTCAAAACTGTGTGAAATTAATAACTTTTTAATCGTTTAGTTGTGCCAGTTTTGTAAGTTTTTTCTTAATTCTTATTTTTGTGTACTAATCATTTGTAAATACCTCCTCTGTACGAAAGTACCTGAAGAAGATACAAAAAAAGGTATCCAAACGTCAACATAAAATAATTAAAAAGTGACTATATACGGTCATTAATTGTTTTATTAACAAGTGCGTATAAATGTCATTTAAATTACTTAAGTTTTATTATTTAATAATTAATATTAACGTTAATTCCTAAATTGCTGTTTGGAAAAAACGATGTGGAGGAAGTGACTCTTATTGACACAGCTGATAAGAATATAAATTTTAAAATAAAAATTGAATTAAAAAATATAAAGTACAACCAATGGACTATGAATAATAAATTTTATTTAAATTATTGGGGTCATTTATAACATTTTTGGATCTGATCTGTAACATTTCGCTCATCCTTCTGGAATTATATTTACATTCTTTCTCTAAAATGGATAAAATTCAATAAAAATTATATTCTTCTATTCAAATCAATCCACAAAGCTTTATTGAAGCCTCAAAGGATTGTTGAATGATTCAAATAATATAAATATTATTCAACAATGCTTTGAGGGTTCAATAAATCTTTGAATGATTCAAATAATATAAATATTATTTGAATCATTCAACAATGCTTTGAGGCTTCAATAAAGCTTTGTGTATTTCTTTGAATTCAGTAATTATATTCTTTTAAATATTTATTAATCTATTCAAAGAAATCCACGAAGCTTTATTGAAGCCTCAAATCACTGTTAAATGATTCAAATTCCTTAATTACATTCTTTTAAATATTTATTATTCTATTCAAAGAAATCCACAAATCTTTATTGAAGCCTCAAATCATTGTTAAATGATTCAAAGAAATCCACAAAGCTTTATTGAAGCCTCAAATCACTGTTAAATGATTCAAATTCCTTAATTATATTCTTGTAAATATTTATTATTCTATTCAAAGAAATCCACAAATTTTTATTGAAGCCTCAAATCATTGTTAAATGATTCAAAGAAATCCACAAAGCTTTATTGAAGCCTCAAAGCTTTGTTGAATGATTCAAAGAATATAATTCCTTAATTTTATTCTTTTAAATATTTATTATTCTATTCAAAGGAATCCACAAACCTTTATTGAAGCCTCAAATCATTGTTAAATGATTAAAGAAATATAATTTTTAAATTATATTCTTTTAAATAAATATTCTTATATTTCAAAGAAATCCACTAGGCCTCATTAAAGCCTCAAATCATTATTAAATGATTCAAAGAATATAATTCCTTAATTAGAAATATATTCGTCTATTCAAAGAAATCCACCTAACTTTATTGAACCGTCAAATCATTGTTGAATGATTTAAAGAATATAATTCCTTAATTTAAAAAATATTCTTATATTCAAAGAAATCCACCTAACTTTATTGAACCGTCAAATAAATGTTGAATGATTTAAAGAATATAATTCCGTAATTAAAAATATATTCTTGTATTTAAAGAAATCCATAAAACTTTATTGAACCGTGAAATCATTGTTAATTGAATATAATTCGTTAATTATATTCTTTTAAATATATTTTCTTCTATTCAGAGAAATCCACAAAGCTTTCTTTATTCAAGCCTCAAATCATTGTTAAATAATTCAAAGAATATAAATCCATAAAAATAAATATGTTCTCATACAAATTAATAATATTTCACTCTTTAAATTATATTTAAACATAATTGTGTTAAAAATTTACATGTGTGTATGATACTTTTTTTTAAAAAAAATTTGGTTATCTGAAGTTAATTGAAAATATGTAAATCTGAAAAGGTCCCCTATAAGGGATGAAACGTTGTTAAAAATTATTTTTTTATATGTTAAAACATTTTTTTCCCATTTAACATTTATTAAATTAGAATTGTTCCATTAATTACCCATTTAAAAAATATTTCTGCTGACGGTTTTTAATAGTAATGTGCCATCAGTGTTCGGTTGACCATCTGTTATACTAATTCAATTAAAATGTATAATTTTTTTTTGTGAAACACGTTCAATATTAGAACCTTTATTTTTATTTTATTTTTTTGATCAGAAATCAGGTTACATTTTAATGTATAAGGTAATGTGGTTGCTTTAACGTGTTATTCAAACCCTAAAGCGATTTGTTTCCAGCAGATAAATACTCAGAATGCAATATTATATTACTGTCAATTAGTAGAATAAACTGTTATTGCTTTGTGGACACAGCAACGGAAGGGTGTAAATAGCGTCCTACAATTCACAAAGAGGATCCAAAAAAACTGTAATTAGAAATTAAAATATAATCACTGCTGGCGTTAAAATTCAGCGAAAATGTCCGTGAATCGATATTCCCCCGCCTAGTGATTTTACTTGGGAACTACAGTCTTCTAATGGAAACTGAATAATTACAATAGTTGAACGATAATCCACGGATCCATTACCCAGATTACTGAGACACTCCGCGGCCAGGTGTTTGTCAGACACGAGGCACAAATCACTCAGTGCCACCAAAGTTGAGACTAACTTTCCCCCTCGTTTCCATACATAACAACCAACGAAACTACGTCAGCGATATTTCTCAACCCCTTCCACAGTCCTATCTTCACCGTGGGTCGATACGTTAATTAGCGATCCAATTAGCGCAAGTGCAAGCGATGAGGTGGAGCAGGGAGATTCGATGTACATTATTTGTAATAGGCCAACAAAACAGCCGGGGCTCTGGAGAAGGTTGCAGTTTCCCCCAATTTTGAGCTAATCGTCCATTAAGAGGGGAGGAAAAAAAGTAACAAGTCCACTGTCTTTAATTTATCATCCCTGAGAGTTTAGTTGCTCAGTTTTTCAAAACCATTTCCATACATTAATTGTATCCAAGTTTTTAACTTTATTCTGAGAGATGAAGAACGCATTTAATGGTCATTAAGACCAGTTGTTCCTTGGTAATAATAATTTTTTTTTATTAAATCCATTGTTCTGAGATTCCTCCTTCACTAAGTTTTCTTAACAGAGTTGTGGAATCAGAAAGAGTACACAAAAGAATTCACAGCGTCACGTATTTATTACCACCAATTTTACGACATTTATAATTTATCTTAAGTACAGGGAACTAGGAACGAAGGTGAATATATATTGTAATAATCAACAATTAAACTTTATTTAAATTTTGCCCCACATTGTAATAGCCATTTATGTAATGATCATTTAAATGAAAAAGATAACCAATTTTTTAACGAACAAAAATGGCTATTACAATGAGGTGGGGTGAAATTTAAGTAAAGTTTAATTGTTGATTATTACATTTTGGTACCAAAACGTGGGGCAAATTCTTCCAAATTAATTAAAGCCTACTTGTTAATTATTACAATATAAAGGGCAAAGAACAATCGGGGGAGGGGAAATAAAATTTCTTAGTTTTTTGTTAATTTATTTTTTAAGGACGAAGGACATTTTTAGTATTATTATTATTTTTAACAGACGATAATTTCTATGTTGTACTGTCAATTTACACGGAATTTAATTTTTTTAATTTTATTTTTAGCTTTTAATTGCGGTAGTAAAATTTCACACCGATTTGTTTCGACTCAGAATTCCTCCTAGTTTCATATATATATATTTAATTAATTTAATATTACATACGTTTTCGTGCGGTTCAAATAAAGAATAATAATTTCCAGAAGTGTAGCCTCCGTTGCTATTCTGAAATATTCCGAGACAGTCGGTAATTATAGCGCTTCTACCTACTCTTTTTGAGCTCTCGCATTTCACGAGGCGAGAAACGGCGAGATATTAGCTTTGGAATTACTACCTGTGCCCGCGCTTCAATCAGCAAATTAATCGAAATACGAGGAAGTGAGTTATGCGCATTTGTTTCCGCCGCAGGTCGCCATTATTAATAATTCAGGTAAATGGTAAACGCATTAACGGTAAACGCATTTGTCTAGCACAGTGGATGAGCATTTATTTTACAGGCGGGAACTTTAGTAGCTACTGATTAGCTTCGGCCCCCAAAATTTCCTACCCCCCCCCCCGCCCTCCCCTCCCCACACCATCCCACCTCACTCACTCACACACACACACAGACAGAGCGTGGTAATTTCCAACTCGCAACAAAACGCGAGCGTGCAGTCAGTCAACCTCGCACAACTAAAAACTGATCATCAGCAGGTTCGGCTCGGCTTTGCTCAAGTCACAGAACGGTTCCGTGCTGGCTGGCCGGCATTGGCTTCGAACCGTCTAATTCGTGTGGATAATTTTCAATTCAGATTAATCTAACGTTCTATTAATGGCACACGTTCAATTTTCATCGCTGAACCGTCGTATAATTTTTAGTAATCCGTAGTGGGGTACTGTGGTGGATTTTGGTCGATTGATTGTGACTCATGCGTGTGTTGTGGGCGCCACAATGGGAAGAAAGAAAAAAACGTGATCATTTGCTATTAATTTCGAAAAAAAAAGAAAAATATTTACGACTGATTGAAAATCTTATAAATAAAAATGAGTGTATGTATGTATGTATGTATATATATTTGTATGTTCCTTATACAAATCTACACCGGTGCAGCAAATTTCACCAAAATTTCGTACACGTGTTCTTTGTGACCAGGAAACAAACACTGTCGGGGTGAAACAAGTATACCAACCTCAGGAGCGGGTGTGGAGAGGGTTGAAATATTTAAACATGTTAAAACAGCCGATATTTGAGTCTGATAAATACTTTTTGGGTTGAAAGAGATATATAGTGTTTCTATCGATGTTTTCTGACTATAAATTTCATCCTCTACACCCTAGGGAAAGACCACTCATAGCGTTTGGGGTGGAGAATACAAATCTATACCGGTGGATCAAATTTTACCAAATTTCGTACACGTGTTCTTTGCGACCAGGAAACAAACACTGTCGGGGTGAGACGCGTCTACCACCCCCAGAAGCGGGGGTGGACGGGGGTGGAAATAATTAAACATGCTAAAACAGTCGCTATTTCAGTCGGATAAATATTTTTATGGGACAAATATATTCATAGTGTTTCTACCAATGTCATCTGAATATAATTTTCATCCTCTACACCCTGGGAAAAGGGCACCCTTAGGGTTTGGGGTGGATATGCTTTACAGTAAAATAACGCGAATACAACCGAGATGGTGTAAAATCGAAGGTTATGGATGTCACTTAGGATAGTTATGACATTCAACTTGGCATTTACCCCTCAGATGCAGGGGTAGCGGGGTGAGAATTTTGGAACATGCAAACACGGCAGATATTTCCGTTGAAGAAATATTTTTCAGGGTTAATTATATTTATTGTATTTCTACTGATGTATAGTGTATAATTTCACACAGCTAGTAATAAATAAAAAAGATAGCCAATACAGACAACGTTTCTGGGATCCTTGTATCATTTCGTCAGGTGCTAAGAAGAGCCTAGAGCGACACAACTCCATCGGTCAGTTGACAAAACCCCAAAAATCTTGTGAGATGAAGAAAAGGAACGTTTCTATATTATGAAATATACATTTAAATCTTTGGAAAATTACTGGGTAAATAGTGTTAGAATAAAATATATACAAATGTTTTGAAAATTAATAATAATAATAAGATAAAAATTAGACAAATACAGACAAAAAGAAATGAATACGTTTATTGTTCCTTTCTTCAGGTTCTAAGAAAACTGAAAAATACAAGAGGCTAGAGCGACACAACGACACAATTCAGTAACATTAATATATTGCTATATTACGCTAAACCGTCTGTTTTCCTATTGTCGTTGTGTTTTCGTCGCCTTTGAGTTATTTCAACTGACCAGTGCAGTTGTGTCGCTCTAGGCTCTTCTTAGCACCAGAGGAAAGGAACATGGATCCCAGAAACGTTCTGTGGTATTTATATTACTCTTTTTTTTTGGTCTGTATTGGCTATCTTTTTTATTCCAAATAATTTTATATTCAATTTATATTATAACTTATTTTGTCTGTATTTGTCTATCTTTCTTCTTCTACTTCTTCTTCTTCTTCTTCTTATTATTATTAATTTTCATTGTTATAAATATACTTGAAGATAAAACTATAAAATTAATTTGGTTCCCAAATTTAACGATATAAATCATTCACTTTACAAATATGTTTTTACCATGTCAGTTTATAAATATTCACATTATAAAAAATATTTCTAATGTTACAATGAAATTTAAAATGTATATAATTTAAATTTCAAATTTTTAAATTCGTTTAAACATAAAATACTTCATACTACTACGTCATAAACCGTTACGTAATCATAGGTCGTAAATATTTGATTTAAGGTAGTTGAAGTCTTTGATTTTTTACGTTGTGACGTAATCACCTGTCACATGTAATCGTTAATGTTTTATTAATTTGGCACAACTGCGATAAAGCGTTCGTAATTGTTTCTGATGTGTAAAACGGAGAAACAGTTGCAATATTTTAGATAATTAAATATTTAACGGTAGTCTCATTGATTGACGATCTTTTTGATCACTTCCCTAAGTACGGCGGGGGTGGGGGGTTGAGGGGGAATTTACGCGTGTACAAATGGACTTAAAACCTGCCAGGCTTACACGCACAGTGGAAGCTGACATAATTGACTCAATTTATGAATTAATTAATTAGTTATTCACAAAGCGGCGTTATGATTAACCAATCCCCGTTCAAATTAGTCACTTTCTCCGAACTTTCATACTGGGGAACAAAGTTCATCGCTCCAATATGAAGCCGTTTCTGTGATCTGGAATTTAGTAAACAAAAACCGTAATCCAGTATTTTATCCGAACAATTAATAATAATATGTTCACTGTACTTCGAAACCAGGGGTTTAATACGGATAATGAGATTTTAATAATATATTTTTAAGATACTTGTTGTTTACCTCGGACAATATAAAATTGTTTGTCAGGATGAAATTAATTACAAAAATTGATATTTTACGAAATATTATTGTACGGGTTGAAATAAAACAAATTCGCAATTTTTTGATAATTATTACTAAATAAATAGAGAATTGTGAATACAGAAATGTTACTTTATAGAAGGAAGTCTGCGAAGGCTGTTCTCTCGCTCTGGAGGCGGCAATCTTCGGGGATGCTCGTTTTTTCCCTAAGGTTGCCACAAACCGTGGCACCTCGGCCTTTTTTGGGAGGTCTATGTTGGCTGTTCCTATTGTAATAGTCTGACAGCTGCCTCCTAAACTGGTCTAATATGAAAATTCTGCGTCCCGACAGAAAACTCCTCTCCCGGCATCGGAAGGGCGTGGGAAAACTACCCCAATTCCGGACCACCCCGATTACAGGTTTCCTAGGGTTCGTCCTGCATCACTTTTAGGGAAATGTCGGGTAGGATCCTTACACTACAGCCCCGGAGGTACCAGTTAACCTTTAGCTGCCTTCCTCTACCACTCAAATCCATTCCCTATGCTATTAAAGGGGAGTTGCCACCACGTGGATTACCCTCATGTAGCCTGATAATCTAAAAAAAATTATATCTGTAAATTTACTAATTAAAATAGCAGGGTTCTATTTTATCATAAATAATATATATTTAAATATATCTTTTTTTGTTTAGGGTAACAGGCTACATGAGTGTAATCCACATTGGGCAACTCCCCTTTAATAGCATAGGAAGGGATTTGAAAGGGGGGATGCGGAAGCGTACAGGAACGAAGCCATGGGTTAGCAAGGCCCCCGGGCTATATTTTAAGGATCCTACCCGGAATTCGCCTAAAGAAATGCAGGGAAACCCCTAGAAAAACCTGCATCAGGTAGGTCGGGCATTGGGTACTTGTCCCACGCCCTTCCGATGGTGGGAGAGGAGTTTGCTGTGGGGACGCAGCTTTCCCTTCTCCGTGCCTCGACCAGTTTAGGAGGCAGCTGGCCGACTGTTCCAATTGGAATTGCGGATATTTCTTACCGTATGTCCAAGGTCTGTGACCCTCGGAACATACACCTCTCAGAACAGACCAAGGTGCCTCGGCTTGTCGGAACCTTAGTTCAAAAACGGAGAGAGGAGAAGGCATCCCCAAAGGTAGCCCCTTCGTATCTCTCCTACAAGGTTCTTCCTGAATATACTGTAGTATTTTATTCCACAGATGATAACAATCAACTGTAGTTACTAACATTTATTTATTTGCATAATTTTGAAACCAATAATATTACATTTTTTTTGAAAAATATTACGTGCTTCTTTAACAACAACGCCAAAAATACTCCCTTAACTGTCACTTCACAGATTCTCCACCCCCCAACATAACATAATATCTTTCATTTTACAGACAAGAAATAGGAAGAAGAATAAACTTAAAAATTTATATCTGTAAAATTACAAATTAAAATAGCGAGGTTCAATTTTGTCAAAAATAAATAAATAAATAAATATATATTCTATTAGAATAGTCGGTCAGCTGCCTTCTAAACTGGTCTAGCCATGGAGAAAGGGAATTATGCGTATATATATATATATATATATATATATATATACGTTGGTTGTCTTCATCTTTGGAATAAATTATTACAATATATATATATTGTTTATGATAAAATTGAACCTTTGTATATTAATTTGTGATTTTACAGATATAATATATATATATATATATATATATATATATATATATATAAAAATTAAACTGAGGAAAATAGTGTTATTATGGCAAAATTGTATAATATCGAAATCCTCTTTCGTTGCTTTTGTTATCTCTTTTTCGTTGTACCATGCCATATTTAAAGCAGCCCCTGTAATATGCAGTTAAGAACATCCATAGAAAAGACTGAAAATGGAAGATATTCCGTGCAGCGGAAATGTTGTCGGAAGAAAAACGGAACAGGAGTCACAAGACCGTCTTGTATATATTCCCCCCCCCCCTCACCCAGATGGACTCGAGTGCCTTAATTAACAAATTAGGGAATACATCTCCTTATAACGAGTGCTTCCTTCGAAAAAAAAGGCTAATTATTTATAATAAGGTACATCGTAGTTTTCCTCAAAAGGACCGTCGCGAATCAATATTCTGTATTTTTAAGGAATAAGCAAATGTAGCGACCTGGTTTATTTTGTTTCGGAGATTCGTGCTCAATTATGTTAGGAGGAGGAACAGAATTACAGAATAAAATAAAATTCTGTTAATTAAAACTTACAACTAATAAAAACCTTCATTAACAGTGACACACAAAATATTTATAAATCAGTTAAGGGCCTTTTTTTACAGACACTTTATATTTATTTCTAGAGCGATGACGTTTCGATACCTGTTAGTATCTTCTTCAGGTATTTACAAATGATTAACATATGTACTGGTAGTTGCTCAAAGTAAACAAAGACAAACAATAGGAGAATTTATCGACATTGCAGTTGTTTGTAGTACTAGTTTGTTATAATAATTTTGTCTTCGTGCAACTAGTGCAAACTCCTATCCCGTCATCGGAAGGGCGTGGGACAAGTACCAAATGCCCGACCTACCCGATGCAGGTTTTTTTATAGGGTTTGTCCTGCATTACTTTTCGGCGAATGCCGGGTAGGATCCTTAAAATATAGCCCGGGGGCCCTAGTAACCCTTAGCTACCTTCTTACACCCTACCGCATCCCCCCTTTCAAATCCCTTTCCTATGCTATAAGAGGGGAGTTTCCACTATGTGGATTACCCTATACATAGCCTATCTACACCAAAAAAAAAGCAACTATTGCATATGTTAATCATTTGTAAATACCTGAAGAAGTTACGAACACGTATCGAAACGTCGTAAAACTAAAGTGAATGTAAACAGGTCATTAACTGATTTATTAATTCAAAAAACAGACGTAAATTAAAAATATTTATTTTGATGTTACTTACAGGGGGGGGGGACTATTAATAAAACTAATAAGAAAATATAACAGTCAATTATCGGTTAATTAGACAAGGATAACATGAAATTTAAAATTGATAACGATACCTTCAGAATTTCTCCACAGAAATTTTTTATTCAATTACCTCCAAACCTCTGTGTTGCTTTTAATTTAATTTAATTAATAGTGATTGACGTAGACAATGCTAATTTTTGTGTGAAGAAAGATTTTCTAGATCCATTAAAAATTTTATATTTTTTTCACGGCCCAATATTGTATTCTGTGATTGGTCAAAATGTTATTATGTAACAGTTTGCGTAAGGAACTCCTTTTCATTATTATTTTTATTTTAGGGTAACAGGCTTTATGAGGGTAATCCACATGGTTGAAACTCCCCTTTAATAGGATAGAAAAGGGATTTGAAAGGGGGGATGTGGAGGGGTAGAGGAAGGTAGCCAAGGGTTAGCTGGGGCCCCCGGGCTTAGGTTTAAGGGACCTACCCGGCAATTTGCCTAAAAGTGATGCGGGGAAAACCCTAGAAAAACCTGCATCAGGTAGGTCGGGCATTTGGTACTTGTCCCACGCCCTTCCGATGGCAGGAGAGGGGTTAGCTGTGGGGTCGCAGTTTTCCCCTCGTCGTGCCTCGACCAATTTAGGAGGCAGCTGGCCGACTATCCCAATAGGAATAGAGGGACATGTCTTAACGTATGTCCCCAAGGTCTGCGACCCCGGAACATACACACCTCAGAACAAACCGAGGTGCCTTGACTTGTGGTAACCTTAGTTCAAAAAAACCAGAGAGATGTGAGAGCATCCCCAAAGGTAGCCTCCGCCAGAGCTCTCTGTGAAGGTTCACCTGCGAGAGAATTCTCTCGCTGGCTTCCTTCTCCTTTTCATTATTTATTGGACTGTCTGTTACGGTTTAGGAATCGCAGAACATCCTCGAGTTACGAAGAATTGATATGCCATTGAGGGTTCGCATGTCACGTAAAAAAAAATTCCCTCGGCTATAAAACATGATATCCCGAAACCCATGTCGAAACGCGTTACTGGATGAACGTTTTACGGTTTCTCGAAACATTGCTCCTTCGCAGTAAACGTGTTGCGATTTCGACGATCCAGCGATATTTCTCTTAGGAAACTGCGTTGTTATTATTTACGTACGCATTTCTATTAGGCACTAAGTTGTCGACGGTGGTTTTACTCTGTTCTTACAACGATTAGACAGTTAAAAATCATTAACGATAATTATGACTCTATTAAAAATAGTTATTAATTTTTTAATATAATATTTTATTAAACAAATATGTTTGGAACCGTTCTGAATAATTTGGGACGTTAAATATTAGTTTTATGTTCACCGTTTCTAGTTTTAAGACACCGTTTAGTTTGCCCGATATAACACGAAATAACATTATTATTATTTATTTAGATTATGTTTATTTAAAGTGTTAATTTTTTCTTTAATATTTATATCTAAATTTTAATTATTGTAGCTTCTAAAAATAGCAAAATAATATTTTTTCTAAAAGTATTTCTAGTACAAAGATTCAGCTCTAGAATAATCAAAATTATTTTTTTTTAACGCTAAAATAACCATCGAATTTAATTATTGTTAATCACTCACACAGACAGAGTATAATTGCAGCCAATCAAAAAAACTTGATTCATAGTTGAATCGTTAATTTTTTCATGAGTTATTTCCCGAAAAGTACAATGCAGTCTTAAAATCAGATGGAAAAGTGACCGACATCGAAAATCCTCCAGATATTTCAAAATAATAGTTTCATTGATCAAAGGCCAGGTCAGACTTAAACCACGAGGGTAAAAGGGGGCGACATTTTCCCTGGTGGGGGAACAGAGTATAAAAAAGCGAGGAATAAGGGTCAGAGGCTTCTTCTCTTTTGTAACATATTGATGTGTAAGCATCGTAGAGAAACGTTCTGTCTCGTATTTCAGGGTGAAAATAGTCAGCTACGAGACAAAACGAACATTGAAGTACAGGATGCAACTTACTATGGTCCTGAAGGAACCAATCACTGGAATATATTCTACAAGATTGCCCATGTTCTGTTTGCAACCCCCCTGAAATTTATTCCTTTATTACGTTTCTTATAAAAATTAATTCAATTCAAGTTTTTTAAAGCCCTAAAAGAGAGTTGATAGTACATTTAATTAGATGAGTATTTTTAATTGTAATTTAAATAATTTTTAAATACATAATTCAAGTTTTCTATCTTAACGCTAATTGATATGAATAAAACCACCGTATTAATAATTATAATTTAGAATTTTACAAATCCGTTTCTAAATTAGCTTTTGAAACGGTAAGAGTTGTTCGGTGTTCACATTGGAACAGTCGGCCAGCTGCCTCCTAAACTGGTCGAGGTACGGAGAATGGAATGCTGCGTCCCCACAGCAAACTCTTCTCCCGCTATCGGAAGGGCGTGGGACTAGTACCCAATGCCCGATCTACCTTAAGCAGGTTTTTCTAGAGTTTTCCCTGCATTACTTTTAGGCGAATGCCGGGTAGGATCCTTAAAATATAGCCCGGGGGCCCTAGTTAACCCTTAACGACATTCTTCTACCCTTCCGCATCCCCTCTTTCATACCCCTTCCTATGATTAAAGGGAAGTTGCCCAACGTGGATTACCCTCATGTAGCCTGTTGCCCTAAAAAAAATACTAATAATTTCACTGATAGAAAACAGCTCCCGCAGGAGAGACGGAGAGGAGGCTACCATTGGGGATGCCTTCTCCTCTTTCCGTTTTTGAACTAATATTCCTCTCAAGCCGAGGCACCTCGACCTGTTTTGACAGGTGAATGTTCCGGGGTCGCAGACTTTGGGCATATGGTAAGAGTTGTTCGCTGTTCCCACTATAACAGTCGGTCGGCTGCCTCGAGTCACGGAAAAGGGAATGCTACGCCCCCACAGCAAAACCCGTCTCTCCCTGCATTACTTTTAAGGCGAATACCGGGAAGGATCCTTAACATATAGCCCGGAGAACTCTAGTTAACCCTTGGCTACCCTTCCGCATCCCTCTTTTCAAATCCCTTCCTATGCTATTAAAGGGAAGTTGCCCAACGTGGATTACCGTCATGTAGCATGTTGCTAAAAAAAACTATAGCTCGGGGGCCCTAGTTAACCCTTGGCAACCTTCCTCTACCATTCCGCATCCCCCCTTTCACTCCATTTCGTATGTTATTAAATGGGATTTGCCACCCTCAATTAGTCTCTTACCCTAAAAACACCCTAGTCGGAATAGAAAATTAATTTTTGTTTGTTACGGGAACGTTTTATGACAGGAAATGTTATAAATCTTTATTCTAATTTAAGAGGAAACTTTATGAGATTGGAAAATAAATTAACCACGAGCGTGTGATGGAAAGTTGTTCGTAGAATGAATTTAATTATACAGTTTCGGTAATTAAGACTTAATTTAATGTGATATACTAATCGTATTTTATTCAACGGTATGTAAATTATTCAAAACACGACAGTTGCTGTGAATAAAAATGCATCGAAAGCTCAAGATTGTACGGAATTAAAGATAAATTATAAATGAGAAGAACGTTGATTTATATATATTGTTATTTTTATTTATAATTGAAACTGAAAGCTTCTTTCAGGGCTCATAAAATACGATATGGACAAAATAATTCATTTAATCGAGAATTAAGAGTGAAGGCTATATTCAGTTGCTCTGCAAAGAAACTAGTGGCCGTTAAATAACGCGAACGCTCCGCCGACCGAAGATAAAATGGCTGCTGGAGTGCGCAAGATACTGCGAAGGTCCAAAAACGTTTCAGAAACGGTGTTTTTTCTTCTGAAGCAGTTGGCAACTGCTTTCAACTGCTCTTAACGCTCGCGCCGTGGGGCGCTCCTAACAAACATTTAGAGGGACTTGAACATGTAAGGGAAACGCCCCCAACCACCATCCCCCACCCCAACCTCCAACACTTCACTACGACAAACATTTCCAACACATCGAAACGGAGAAAAAATAATTTTCCACATCACGTCGTATTAATGTGACCACGGAACATACACCTCTCAAAACAGGTCGAGGTGCCTCGGCATGTGGGAACCATGTTTTTTTATTAGGGCAACAGGCTACATGTGGGTGAACTACATTGGGCAACTCCCCTTTAATAGCATAGGAAGGGATTTGAAAGGCGGGATGCGGAAGGGTAGAGGAAGGTAGCCAAGGGTTAACTAGGTCCCCCGGGCTATGGTTTAAGGATCCTACCCGGTATTCGCCTAAAGAAATGCAGGGAAAACCCTAGAAAAACCTGCATCAGGTAGGTCGGGCATTGGGTACTTGTCCCACGCCCTTCCGATAGCGGGAGAGGAGTTTGCTGTGGGGACGCAGCATTCCCTTCTCCGTACCTCGACCAGTTTAGGAGGCAGTTGGTCGTCTATTCCTATGGGAATAGCGAACAACTCTTACCGTATGCCCAAGGTTTGCGACCCCGGAACATACACCTCTCAAAACAGGCCGAGGTGCCTCGGCTTGTGGGAACCTTAGTTCAAAAACGGAGAGGAAAAGGCATACTCAAAGGCAGTTCCTTCGTATCTCTCCTAAAAGGTTCTGTTCCGGGGTCGCAGACCTTGGGCATACGGTAAGAGTTGTTCCCTATTCCCATTGGAATAGTCGGCCAGCTGCCTCCTAAACTGGTCGAGACACGAAGAAGAGAATGCTGCGTCCGCACAGCAAACTCCTCTCCCGCTATCGGAAGGGCGTGGGACAAGGACACAATGCCCGACCTACCCGATGCAGGTTTTCCTATGTTCTTCCCTGCATTTTTTAGGCGAATGCCGGGTTGGATCCTTAAAATATAGCCCGGGGGCCCTAGTTAACCCTTGGCTACCTTTCTCTACCCTTCCACATGCCCCCTTTGTAATCCCTTCCTATGCTATTAAAGGGGAGTTGCCCAATGTGATGACCCTCATGTAGCCTGTTGCCCTAAAAATAAAAATAAAAAATAAAAAAAATAACGCAAAAACAATAGAGAGTGAAGTTAAATCGGGGTTAATAGATATATTACAACCCGGGCAACGCCGGGCACTCAGCTAGTTATAAAAATTATATTCGAACCAAGATTTTGTTCTGAGAAGGAGTGTTTCGAAATAGGTGTTTTCATTAACTGGGAGTATTATTATTTTATGTTGGTTACTCAAAAACGTCCGTTAATAAAATGGCTTCCTTAATATTGTTTGAATTTCTGTCTACGATCTGACTTGTGCCCCACCCGGACGTGAGCAGAAAACAAAAAATATATATTATAAAAGTCAGGGATCCAATATCATCCACCGCAATATATCTTTTGTAGTGTTTATTTTTTTTATATATTTTTTTTATTGTAGAGAAACCACCAGCAATCTATACTGTAACGATTTGTTTGCAATTTGTTCATTTGTGCGGGGGAAGGTTTAATAAATCGCGTGCCGCGGGCTGTATGTCTTTCTCTCGCGACAGGGTAATCAACGTCTGAACAACGCGAGCGCCGGTAAAGGGAAACACAATAGCGCAGCAATCGGAGATCTATACACAAATATAAAACTGTCAGATTCTTTACAAATGGCTCCGGCTGGCAATGCAAGTCAACAATATCGCAATCTTCAACACAGCCTGCTGCACGATTTATGTTACCTATATGAGGCTGGGGGGGGGGAGGCACACCCAGTGTAACTGGAGGCCAGGGATTCGCTCCACGAGCGTGAGTGAAAAAATAAGAAAATAGAATTGGAGAGTTACGAGCTTGATTGTAGATTATCCACCGGCTTCCATGTTCAGTTTTTTTTTTAGAACCTTTCTGGACTTTTACAAATGTCACCACAAGCATATTAACAAAATTCTATATCCCGACAGAAAAAAATCTCAGGTAGAATAATATCTATGAATAAATCGCGACGCAAGATTTTGGGGGAGAGATTGAACTTATTTAATTTGAAATACAAGGATAATATAATAATATAAGGATAACTGAGACACTGGTACAGGGGATTGTTGTCACGAAATACCAACCATAGAACAAGAATGATAATGCAGACCTACGTGGAAAATCACAACTGTGATAAAAAATGATGTTTTTTGGAAGGGGAGAAAACGTGGTCGGCTCTTATATATATATATATATATATATATATATATATATATTGTTGTAATTGGTAATTAAGGCATTGTTCTAATTGAAAAGTTGAATTGTAGAGGACTCATTATTGGTGGATATAGAGCGGACGCCGCAACAAACCGGCAATGCAAAGAAAGTATTGTTGATCGGTCGAGAAGGTTTTACGCGCTCAAAATTTACAAGACTAACGAACAGTCGGGCAGCAGACAGCAAATAGAACAGACGAAAAGAACGAACAGTCAGGCAATGAACGGCGAGGTTTAAAGATTACAAAATTCTAATACACGAAAAGTTGAACAATTTAGTCAGTCATCAGCGAGAATGAAAAAGGTCTAATTTAAAGAACGAGAAAGTGTCCCAGTAACCAGTACGCTGTTATATCAAAAATGCAGAAACTGAACTAGTCTTCAGTCAACAGACAAAACCAATGAGGTGCATTTTCAACAAAAAACCACGAGACCTACAAATCCAGGTTGCAGTAAATCATCGAGAATCGACAAAGTTATTTTAAATCAACTAACAAACTACGCTAATTAGAGTCTGTGAACATTTAGAGTCTGTGAGAACTTAGAATCAGTGATATCCCCAAAAATTGTGCACGAAAAGTTAAAATGAAACCTGGGCGGCCGTAAGTAGAAAGAAAACTTTAAAATCATTGTGAACCACGTTTAAAAGATAAACGTCAGATCGTTCTTTAATTATCGATAAAATAAGATCTTTAATTATTCAAATCATTCTTTATTTCTTGATAAAAATTGAAATTCTTTAAATTCAATCTTTATTATTATTTCTTCAGCAACAAATTTCGTCTATGTTCAGACGCATTGATTCCCATATAAAGTAAATGTAATTTTTGTGATTTTGATTATATAAATTCTGCCATTTATCAAACCCAGTTCAAGACCCTGAGATCCCAAATATTTTGTAATTTGAATACTTGTTTTAAAATTGTTAATAAATCTTGTTTAATAGTTTTCATGTAATAGTTCTTTTCATTTAAAAACGCCACATAATTCATATCCATAATTATTGTCAAAAGATAACAAAAAGTAGTTATAAATTATTACAATATATATATATATATATATATATATATATAAATAAAACAACACGTCATGATTTTTGAGCGTTTGATGTGCTAATTTCTGATTGAGTAATATTTCTTTTGGAAAAAGGTTCAGACCTTCGTTCAGTGGACAAAGAAGGAAATACTTCCTAGCACTTATCTGTTTTCAATGGTCAGACAGACAGGGATATATGCAGATAAAATTACCAAGAATTGTTTACTTGCAAATGGGGAAATAGGGAACACGTGCAAACATTTCAATTATTTATCAAAAATAGAATCTTAGAAAATAAAGGATGCTGAACTAAGTGAGAGACTTGGATTAAACTGGAGGAATTCGTCTTTACCAAGTTCAAATAGCACAAAACCTGTAAGTGATCAAGAAAATAAAAATCCATTTACTTCTGCCTTGCAAAATAAATAAATATATTGACTATGGTAAGCTTAAGGTCTTTTCTAAAATATTAATGATTTTGGTTTCTAGTTTCTTCACTGTATATAATAGTAATCTTCAATTCATTACTTGAATCTAATAAATCATGATTCAATTGTGGTTCATATATTGTAGTGAATAACATCGGTAAGTGGCCGCCCTTGTGTCCGCGGCCCTGAGAAGGAATAAATTAAACGGCCACGTGCGCCCGTGAGGCCCCAAGAAACCGAGGGTACGCGTCGTTTTTTTTTGCATCGTTGGGGGGGGGGGGTAAGAATATATACTCCGAACCCGGGTGAAAGTGGACAGACAAACATACAGACAGAGAGAGAGGACTGAAAATAGAGTGAGAGAGGCGAGAGGGTGGAAAATTTGGCGAGCGGTAGCCAACAAAGGTTTTTGGAGAAACACCCATCGCGGGGAGGCCGAAGAAGGAGATTGTGTGCTGATAGACAGACAGCAAAGTTTCACACACATCCTAATCGTTTTAGGACCTCCTCAGATATTGTAGGCGAATATCGGGTCAGGTCCTTAAAATATAGCCCGGGGGCCCTAGTTAACACTTGGCTACCTTCCTCTACTCTTCAACATACCCCCTTTAAGATCCCTTCCTATGCTATTAAAGGGGAGTTGCCACCATGTGGATTAGCCTCATGTAGCCTGTTCCATAAAAAAAATTAAGTCAGTAAAAAAAATGGAGAATTTATTAAATTAACAACGTTTCACCGCTTCTGTTTCGACCTCATCAGATTCCAATTTAAAACTACAAAAACAACAAAACAATGATTAAAATAACATTTTTAAGAAACAATTTGGGCAAATAACAAAAAATATATATATTGTGTTAGAGTCACAATATTTTATTTAATGACCTGACCATCAGTAATGGAATCAGAGAATTCTATTAAATAAGAAATTGATAACTTTGTAGTTATAATAATAGAATACATACACATATATGACGTCTTGCGTCTTAAATTAAATTAATGTCTGTTCGCGCAAGGATACTTTATTTTTCAACCGCTGTTGTACGTGTCCAATTAAATAATAACAAGAAAAAGTTGTTCCAGAACATTGTCTGGAAGATGCTGGAGGGGTGTGAGTGGGGGTGAGTGGAGGTGTGTGTCTAAAGTTCCGTTGATGAAATTGTGAAGCACAGCCTCGAGTCTTGAGTTGTACTAGAAATTGAAGTAGTTGTAAGGAAACGTCGGGGGCAGCAAAAAATTAGTTACCGGAAGTTGAGACTATTCTTATTTCATAGAAACACAATTCTAGGATTCTGTTGAAAAATAGCGTGACGCGGATTATTCTCATAATGTTTGCAATTCAGGAAACATGAGCAATAAAGTACAAAATACGATTTTTCTTACTACGCAGAATCAAAATTACATGGAAATAAAACATGTCAATAGAAAAAAAAAGGTCGACGCGCACTTTAAATGTAGAACCGTCAACATGAAAGGCCTCAACTAGTCGGCCAGCTGCCTCCTAAACTGGTCGAGGCACGGAGAAGGGAATGCTGCGACCCCACAGCAAACTCCTCTCCTGCTATGGGAAGGGCGTTGGACAAGTACACAATGCCCGACCTACCCGATGCAGGTTTTCCTAGGGTTTTCCCTACATTTCTTTAGGCGAATTCAGGGTACGATCCATAAACTATAGCCCGGGGGCCCCTAGTTAACCCTTGGCTACCTTCCTCTACCCTTCCACATCCCCCCTTTCAAATACCTTCCTATGCTTTTAAAGGGGAGTTGCCCAATGTGGATCACCCTCATGTAGCCTGTTGCCCTAAAAAAATGGATGCCTTTTCATCTCCGTTTTTGAACTAAGGTTCCCACAAGCCGAGGCACCTCGGCCTGTTCTGCGCAGTGTATGTTTCGGGGTCACAGGCCTTGGGCATACGTTAAGAGTTGTCCGCTATTCCCATTGGAATAGTCGGCCAGCTGCCTCCTAAACTGGTCGAGGTACGGAGAAGGGAATGCTGCGAACCCACAGCAAATTCTTCTCCCGCTATCGGAAGGGCGTGGGACGAATACCCAAAGCCCGACCTACCTGATGCAGGTTTATTATTCTTCCGTCTATCCGTAGCCGTCCCCAGGAAAGTTTCCGATGCTCCCAACAGATTTTCTCGTAATATTCCGTTCTTTCGCCGTTATATCCGGATGGAATGAATAATAAACCTAAAATCTAAAATTGTTAATTCTTCCGTCTAGCCGTAGCCGTCCCCAGGAAATTTTTCTGAAGCTCGAGACAGATCTTTTCCCGTAATATTCCGTTGTTTCGCCGTTATATCCCGATGGAATGAATAATAAATCTAAAATCGTTCATTCTTCCGTCTAGCCGTAGCCGTCCCGAGGAAATTTTCCGAAGCTCCAGAGATTTTTTCTCGTAATATTCCGTTCTTTCGCCGTTATATCCGGATGGAATGAATAATAAATCTAAAATCGTCCATTCTTCCGTCTAGCCGTAGCCGTCCCCAGGAAATTTTCCGAAGCTCCAGACAGATTTTCTTGTAATAGTCCGTTGTTATCCTGGTCGATTTATACACAAAAACAATAACTTATAATGAAGAAGAAAAATAAATTGCGCGTTAAAAAAATCCGGGTCTAACTGTAATTACAGGTTCAGGAGGATCCACAGTTCTGATTTGCTGATCCATGTAGACCGAGTTTTAGAAGATGGTTTAAGTATTCCTAATGTCCTGTATATATATATACATTTCTTTGAAGTTTTGTAACGAGTAATTTCCCTTGTGTTCAGGATCGGAGCAGGGCCCGCACGAGAAGAAGCTCCTGAACGCGTTGCTGGGGGCTTACAACACTCTGGAGCGGCCAGTAGCCAACGAGTCTGAGCCACTTGAGGTCAAGTTCGGACTCACACTTCAGCAGATCATTGACGTGGTGAGTAAAAATGATTCAAATCAAACTTCATTCTTACATTCCAAAAAAAAAAAAACTAATAAGACTTTATATTTTCACAGAATATATTTTCTTAGAATAAGAAATGTATTTAATTGTACCATCTTGACAGTTCTTAGCAGATCGACGACTGGACCTCATCAGATCAACATTCAGGTATAACTCCTTGTACAACCAATCAGAATCCAACTTTTTCCTTGCCTCCAGAAATTTTTCTCAATATCCATTTTAAATCCACAACGATGCGATTTTTTTATTAATATCCTTACCAAATTCTATTTTACCAACATTATAAAAATGTTCCATGATAATAATAAACCAACCAATTTATGTTCCTTGCAACATTCCGCCCTCTTCATTTTTCATGAGAAATATTTCACATGTCCGTCAAAAAACATTTCCCACAGGACATTTTTCATAAAAGTAAATAAGACAGAGTACTTTTAAACTTTAATTGCTTTTTCCTATCACGTATTTTTTTTTATTTAAAATTTCCCAATATACCTAGTAATTCACAGCCAACTTAAAAAAAATAAAAATCCTCGTTTATATTCCTTAATAGTTTACATGACGTAGAGACTCCTTTTACAACTATTTTTATTTTTTTTAAAGCAACCCTGCATAATTAGAAAATGAAGCTACGAATTAGTTTTATTCTACGTCTCTCATAATACATGAAAATTTTAATATTTTATTATATTTATAAAATTAATTGACAAGAAAAAAGGTACGAGTAGGTTTAATTAGACAACATATTTCATAATTTTCATCACGTTTCAAATAAATGGAAGACTCTTACAGTTCATGCTTTACAGTCACCTTTATATGTGTGTTGAAAATATCACCTTGCTTAAAAATAATTAATTTTATATTTCATACTCCTATTTTCTTTTTTTTTCAATTTTATATCCTTGTAATTAAGTAAATCATCCTTCCAAACATAATTAAATAATCGTAAGCTTAATGTTCTAAATTAGTCCACAAGGTTTTCTTTTCTTTTATTAATCTTTCTTTCTACTCTACGTATTATTCCTTTGTTTTTAATTTTTTTTCAGTTTAACACCTTTTCCAGGTTATTTAAACAAAAGCGTGGTTATTATTTCCACAACTATCTTGTTTTATACTGAACTTCAGAATCATGAAGTACCTACAAAAAAATGTTTCGAATTGATTATCAAGGTTTTTTAAAAATCAAGAATTAGTTTAATTATCCTCAAATGGTTTAATTAGTTTCTGATTTGAATAAGAAAAACTAATTTAAAGTTTTAATTTAACGTCTGTTTGAAGTAATAAAACAATTGATGACCTCATACAGACACATTTTATTTTTATATTTTTTTAAATTAGCGTTAAGTGAATTGCGTTGCCTCGGACATCCTTTTTTTTTAGGTAACAGGCTACATGAGGCTAATCCACACGGTGGCAACTCCCCTTTAGTAGCATAGGAAGGGATTTGAAAGGGCGGAAGTGCGGAAGGGTAGAGGAAAGTAGCCAAGGGTTAACTAGGGGCCCCCGGGCTATAGTTTAAGGATCCTACCCGGGATTCGCCTAAAAGTGATACAGGGAAAACCGTAGAAAAACCTGCATCAGGTAGGACGCGCATTTGGTACTTGTCCCACGCCCTTCCGATAGGGGGAGAGGAGTTTGCTGTGGGGACGCAGCATTCCCTTCTCCGTGCCTCAACCAGTTTAGGAGGCAGCTGGCCGACTATTCCAATGGGAATTGCGGACAAGTCTTACCGTATGCCCAAGGTCTGTGACCCCGGAACATGCACCTCTCTGAACAGGCCTCGGTTTGTGGGAATCTTAGTCCAAAAATAGAGAGGAAAAGGCATCCCCAAAGGTAACCCCTTCGTCGCTCTCCTACAAGGTTCTGCCTGCGAGAGAACATCCCTCACAGGAACTGCCTGCGAGAGAATTGCCCTTCGCAGACTGCCGGATGGTGGGCACCCTTTTTTTGGGGGGGGGGGGGGAACAGGCTGCATGAGGGAAATCCACGTTGGGCAACTCCCCTTTAATAGCATAGGAAGGGATTTAAAAGGGGGGATGCGGAAGGGTAGAAGAAGGTAGCCAAGGGTTAACTAGGGGCCCCCGGGCTATATTTTACGGATCCTACCCGGCATTCGCCTAAAGAAATGCAGGGAAAACTGTAGAAAAACCTGCATCAGATACGTCGGGCATTGGGCACTTGTCCCACGCCCTTCCGATAGCGGGAGAGGAACTGGGTTAAAGTTTTATTGTAATAATTTTGAAAAATCCCTGAAAAGTTAATATGAAAAGGTTTCGAAACGTCGTCATAATATTATTTAAAAACATAAAAAGTGTAGATGTGAGGTCATTAATTGTTTTCAGGAAACTAATTGATCAATTTCAAATTTTTAAATTTTGAAGCTTTCGACAATATTTCCATAGTCTTCAGTACAATTATTGTTCTGTCAAATAATTTTATACATATGGAAATCATGTGAATGTGTTCTGTAAAATTATGTTTTCTTTTTCTTTGCTGTTGGCTATGGAAATACAGCTTAAAGTTAATTGAAAATTATTAATTAGTTTTTCTTATTGAACTTGGGGAAAAATTAAAAAAAAATCCTACATCAGTCTCATTAAAAGTTTTAAATTCATGAAGTAAAGTTTGGAATTTTTACAATTAATTTTATGTAACTTTTCCTCCAAGGTGACGTAGTTTTAAATAAATAATTTTTTGGAAAGTTACGTTAAACTTTTTTTGTAACGTTTCGTAATTAAAGCACTTCCAAGGCGATACATCAATTTGTTAATTATCAGAAACCCTACGAGCACGTCTGGCCCCTGTTTCTGCAGATCCCGATTCTAATTAATATTTATGGGAGGAACCCCTTTGTCCCTAACGTCGTTATCCCTCGTGTCCTGCGCTACTGCCAACTACTGTGGACTTTTGTTTGGATACTGACCACAGTGGTGAAAGCTTGCACTAAAGTTAACTTCAAACGACCGGCCCCGCAAATTATTCAGGCCACTTGTGGATGGCTTCCTCTCGCTTCGCACCCACCACAATTTTTTTTTCCACCCGCTCTTTCTTCTTCTTCTTCCGTCCTCAAAGCGGTGATCTCTTAATTTATTTTCTCTGCTCCCTTTCCTCGCCTCGCTTCCCCCCCTCCAGATGTCTAATAAAAGTAATTACCTCCTACCCAAAGGAAATCTTAATAATAACGTGACAGAAAATTTAGTCGAGGTTAATATCCCACAGAAGTCTTTCGCGTTAGTAACTTTCGATGGCCGTTTTAATGAAGGAATAAAGCAAGGAAATTTTTTTAAAAAAAAAAAATCCGCGATCATTAATTACACTGTGAAATTATTAATGACAGTATAACATTACCAATAGAGCATCAATCCCGTGGCTAGATTTTTTGGAAAAATTTGAAACTCTTCGATACAGATATAAAAACAAATTAATTTTTATTCTGTGATTTTTACAGACACTTTATTATTTTATTTTTCGTTTCGATACGTGTTCGTGTCCTCTTCAGGTATTACCCAGGAATTAGTATAATATCTTGCTACATTCTCGTTGGTGTAAAGCGAGTGAACGCTGGGCCTCGAGGTCGTTTTTAAAAAATATTTGAGAATTTATTAACATTGTAATTGTATTAGTTTATTATAATAGTTTTGATAATATCCTGAAGACGGTACGAAACGTCGTAGTATCGAAACGTCGTAACGCTATAAATAAAAAAACAAAAATAAAGTGTCTGTAGAAAGGTCATTAACTGATTTATTAATTCAGAAACAGAGATAAAATAAAACCTTTTGGAAATGTAGTTAACCATTTTATGCCCCTTATTTACTGCAACATATTTAACGGAATTAATTATTCGGGTTTGCCATATTTTCCACGTTGAAGGACACAAACCACTAGACTAGAAAAAAAAATTTAAATCACGCCACAGATATAATAAAAAATATAGCCACATACAGAGAAAATAATTGATAAGATAAATACCATTCACACAACTATTCTGGGATCCTTGTTACTTTCTACAGGTGGTAAGGACAGCCTAGAGCGACACAAGTGCACTGGCCACTTGAGAAAACGAAAAATAACAAAAAATGACTAACGAGTGCAGTTGTGTCTCTCTCTAGGCTGTTCTTACCACCTGAAGAAAGGGACAAGGACCCAAAGGGTCCAACCCTGTTGTGGGGTGTTTATATTGCCACTTATTTAGTCTGTATTTGGCCATCTTTTTTATTATTAATTTTCAAACAAATGAAATAGTTTCTTTTTCCCTAATTACATAAAGGATAAATATTTTCATGGAATAAAAAGTATAATTTTATCCCGAATTATTCCATAGAATTATAATAAAAAATACAATACAAACTACTTTACGATCCTTGCGGAAAAATGTAACGTAATTTTCGTGCCATATTAATGACTCCAATATGGCGACCATTTGTGAATCAAACTAAGAATTTCATTTCAAAATATCAGATATGTTAAAAAGAAAAATTCTAAATTTCCTTTTTAATAAGCAATTTAATAGTTTTTCCGTTCTCAGCGTGGGAAAAAAAATGTTCTTTTAATTTTTCCTACATCACTTTCACTTGAACTTATTAATGTGTGAGTTAAAAATCCAAATATCCTTATTTTCCTAGAATTATGCCTCCATAAAGGTGCCAGAGGACCACGTCGATTGTTCAGGTATTTACATACTAGAAAATTATGTTATTTTTACCAATGGAAATTAAAATGATTTCCAAGGCTCTATGGAGTCGTGTTCGAAAAAATAGTTTTTATAACCTAGGACTAATAATTGAATGATGGTCTGTAAATAATTTAATTACTGGCATTTTCAACTAATTGTGTTACTATAATAATTAATCAATGCTTTATTGACGTGCGGTTTTGCGTAATGGCCCAATTTATTTATATTTTAAAAAAAATTCTCTCTGGCGAAAAAAAATAATTGTAAAGCTAGAGAGAAATTTTATTACGCAACATCGAACGTGAAAAATTGTTTTCGTTATAAGGATTAGTTTTTAGAGAAAAAAAATCATACCGTACGACTGAGAAATGTATGTCGATATTTTAAGCAGACTGGTGTTGAGTGCATGTGGCTGTCGTCCTGGAACGTCGACTGGAGCGGACAGAAAGGATTTCACCCAACACACCGTTAATTTTCGAATATCCATAAAAAAAAAAACAAGTAACACCATTTTTTTTTGAGCTGTTAAAGTGTCAGATTGAAGCCATAAATGAGGAACGGTGTGTGTGAATGCATTATGGGGGCTCGTGTAATTTGTTTGACCATGGTTAATTTGTAGCGGTTTTGAGAGTGCAGGTTACAACGAATCCCTCCTCGGACAGGTCCGATACATGCCGTAATTTTCGTGCAATATTGATATCCAATGGATACGCAGAGGGAGGGAGAGGGTGGGGGGGGGGTAGGTCAAGGATCATCGGTGAAGTTCCGAAGCTACATAATCACGTCTAGTCTCCAGAGGCAACGCAATTGACGTGGCAGCGCGAAAACTCTTCCAATCATTTTTAATTAGTTTTTTTTTTAAAAAAAAAACTCTGCGGAAATTCTCGTTTGAGGAATTAAATTTCATACTACGGTTACATGCAAGACGGTAAAGTTTGTGCTATGGAGCCGTAACTAAAAATTAAAACGCAATTAACACCTAAACACTAATATATACATATTTTAAAAAAATATTAAAATACAGTCTGCGATAATCTATCTACATCTATATAATAAAAATTATGTATATTTGTATGTATGTATTTGTTTACGTTAATTTTTATACAGATTTAAGTGCGTCGACAGATTGGAACAAAAATTAGAAAACATATTCTTAAAAGCACGAGAAACGGTACTGTGGGGGGAGTGAGGAAACCCCTAGCCTAAATACGGAAATAATTATAATTGAAAAGGGAGAGAGAGAGGGAGAGAGAGATGGAGAGAGAGGGGGGAGAGAGATGGAGCGAGATGGAGAGATAGGGAGAGATATAGAGATATAGAGAGAGATAGAGAGAGATAGAGAGAGATAGAGAGAGATAGAGAGAGATAGAGAGATAGAGAGATATAGAGAGAGATAGAGAGAGATAGAGAGAGATAGAGAGAGATAGAGAGAGATAGAGAGAGATAGAGAAAGGTAGAGAGAGATAAAGAGAGATAGAGAAAAAGGGAGAGAGGGAGAGAGGAAGAGGGAGAGGGAGGGAGAGGTGGAGAGGGAAAGGGAGGGAGAGAGGGAAAGGGAGGGAGAGATGGAGAGAGAGATGGAGAGAGAGACGGAGCGAGATGGAGAGAGATAGAGAGAGAGATGGAGCGAGATGGAGAGAGATAGAGAGAGAGATGGAGCGAGATGGAGAGATACAGAGAGAGATAGAGAGAGATAGAGAGATACAGAGAGATACACAGAGATGTAGAGAGATATAGAGAGAGATAGAGAGAGATAGAGAGTAAGATAAAGAGAGATAGAGCGAGATAGAGCGAGATAGAGCGAGATAGAGCGAGATAGAGCGAGATAGAGCGAGATGGAGCGAGATGGAGAGAGAGAGAGAGAGGGAGGGAGAGATAGAGAGAGATAGAGAGAGATAGAGAGAGATAGAGAGGGAGGGAGAGAGGGAGAGAGGAAGAGAGGGAGAGGGAGAGGGAGGGAGAGGTGGAGAGGGAAAGAGAGGGAGAGAGGGAAAGGGAGAGAGAGATGGAGAGAGAGATGGAGGGAGAGACGGAGCGAGATGGAGAGAGAGATAGAGAGAGATGGAGCGAGATGGAGAGATACAGAGAGAGATAGAGAGAGATAGAGAGATACAGAGAGATACACAGAGATGTAGAGAGATATAGAGAGAGAGATAGAGAGAGATAGAGAGTAAGATAAAGAGAGATAAAGAGAGATAGAGCGAGATAGAGCGAGATAGAGCGAGATAGAGCGAGATAGAGCGAGATAGAGAGAGACATTACTACGCGACGAACAAGGGAAATAGTTCCCTTTTTTCCGTAATGAAATAAAGCAGAAATATTTTCATTGAATAAAAAGAATAATTTTTTTTCAATAACATTCCATCGAATGATAATAAAAAAACACAATACAAAGCACTTTACGATCCTTTGCGGAAAATGTAAGTTAATTTTCGTTGCCATGTTTAGTGACTCCAATATGGCGACTATTTGTTTACATCGTGAATCTAGCTGAGAATTTCTTCAATTTAATCTTTGGTAATGTCTGAAGACTGAGGGACAATTATATCCTGCAGTACTCAAGGAATATATTTAAGAAGAAATTGGGAGGGATGTTTGTAGGGACTGATGCAATAAAATTCAATATATTTTACAGCCTTTAAATTAATGCACTACAGGTCTACAGTCTGCACGGAACTAGAAACAGTTACACTTAGGTTAAATCACTTCTAGACTGAAGTCTAATATGAAATTAAATACGTTTTCCGGTTTATATAAATAAGTACACGTGTCAACGCCGGGTAACCAGATAGTAATAAATATTAATGACTGTATTTAAATAAAATGCTCGCAATGAGTAACTCATGAAGTCCTATTCTACAGGATAATGAAAAAAAAATTCCAGTACGCAAAATTTTATTCAAAAAAACAGTAATGATACGTCATAGGATTAAAACAAAATTTTTAACCACTTACAGCCATAATCATGCATAATAACACCATGTCAGCCTTTGTGGCTATCAATGATGGGGGGGGGGGAAATTTAATTTGGTACAGTTGTGACACGAAAATTTGCAGTTATCTGTAATCTAATATACAAAAATTACTAGATCCATATTAATGTTTTGTAATGGCTACAAGTTTGATGTTACCCTCGCGTCTATTTTTTACATCTTGTGGAAGAATTAATCCAACATAATTTCTAAATAAAACTGAGTAGGGACTATTTTTTTTCTGTCTTAAAATGTCTGTAAAAAAATCTGAGAGTATTTTTGTAATAAAATGGTAATTAAACAACGACCATTGATTGGTTAAGGATGTTTAATAAAATTTAATCGGACTTAACTGAGGTGGATTTAGGAATATCATGGAGATTAATGTCGAGAAAATATTTTTTGACTATTTCGGTATTATTTTTAAAACTTATCAGGTTTGATGTTATTGTGAAATTTTGAAAAATATCGTTGGATCTATGAAACAGATTAGATCATAATTTTAGGCACCAGTAGTTATTTGACAGATAATTGATCTTTTTAATAGTACGGTTAATTGCAAACAGTTGATCTTGCTGGATTAAAGGGAATATTTCTCTCGAAACTGCTTCGTTTTTTTATTTACGTATTTAATTCAGAGTTACATAAGGGTGAATAATTGAGATCATCTCTTCACAGTGCAATTGAATATTGGTTTATAATTATATGTATAGAAACTTAATGAATAAGAAAGATAGCCAAATCAGAGAGAAAAAAAAAGTGACCACACAACAACGTTTCTGGAATCCTTGTCACCTTTACTCAGGTGCTAAGAAGAGCCTAGAGCGACACAACTGCACTAGTCTGTTGACAAAACTCAAAAGTGTCACTCTAGGCACTTCTTAGCACCTGAGGAAAGGTGACAAGGATCCCAGAAACGTTGTTGTGTGGTATTTTATATTATCACTTTTTCTCTCAATTCGATATCTTTCTTCTTCATTATTTTCAATCAGACGTAACATTTTCATGTGAAGAAACGTAGTTTAGGGATAAATTAATTTTTTTGCGGGGGTAGGGGAAATAAACTGCATTTTATTCTCGAAAGATTTAATTACCAACATTACTGCTTTTGTGAAAGGGGGTTTGATTGAACAATAATGTTTAAATCAATCGTAGTCTCGTAGTTTGGCCGCTCTTCCTCCTGGGAGATACGAATCCAGTCCTAATTGCTTGTCGTGTTTCACCACAATGGCCTCACTGCTCCAAAGGCCATTCGTCCTCATTAGAGGAGGTGCAGATATAGCAAGCAGTGTTGGGCCGAAGAGGCTTCACATGAAACGCACAGGCTGTCAGAGAGGATCTACTGGACAACTCTACGAGGATACATGGCCTCGAGGATTCGGCCATTACCGTCTGTCCAGTTATTATTTACACGCTTCGGATTCAAAATTTTAACGACAAAGGCGAGTTTAATTCAGAGTGAAAAAAAGAGTCAGGTAATGTTTAATTGTTAGTCTGCGTTAATTATTTTAAAAATTGCCCCCCAAGCCAAATTGTAATATTTGTACGCGGAGGAACAAAATTGGTGGCAGTTCCAACAGTTTCTAATTTAATTAATTGTAATAATTCATTACATTCGTTCCCTTGATGCTGTATGGAATTAAAATAATTATTAAATCGTTTCCACAAAAATTTCATTTTTACTTATTTTAATAAAATAAAAGGATGTAATAAAACTGGACTGCCTTCCTCATATTGCGAGAAGGGGAAAAAAAAAATTGTAGTTCAACATGCACCGGGAAATGTATAATTACAGAGTTCTCTGATCTTTTTTGACAGCTTGCGCGTGACGTCACGCCTTGTAATTGGGGGGACTAAAATTGCGATACCGGTTACAACTCTTACACGATTATGCGAATACAATTAATATGTTGATAACAAGAAAGATAGCCAAATACAGACGAAATAAGTGACGATATAAATAACACGCGACAACGTTTCTGGGATCCTCGTTCCTTACTTCAGGTTCCTAGAAGAACCTAGAGAGACACAACCCTACTCGTCAGGCGGAACAAGGATCCCAGAAACATCGTATGGTATTTATAACACCACTTCTTTTGTCTGAATTTGGATTTATTTATTATTATTGTTATTAATTTACAATCAGACGTAAATTTTTCATTTTAAATTGATCTGAATACTTCATTAAATTACCCATCATGCCTAAGTTACTCATCGGTTTCTGTCCGTCAGACATTACTACACCATATATATATATATATATATATATATATATATATATATATATATACATATGTGGCGTTTTCTCGCCAGTTATCTCGATGATATTCCCAGATCCACGTCAGTTAAATTTCTTTATAAATCGTTATAAATAAAATTATTTAATTACTATTTTATTACAAAAAAACTCTTCGATTTTTTTACAGTCATTTAATGACAGAAAAAAATTAGTTACTACACAGCGTTACTTACAAATTATGTTGTATTAATTGTCCCACAAGCTATAAAAATATAGAATCGAGAGAAAATTTAACCATTGAACCATTAATTTGAATCTATTAATGTTCGTGTATTGGATATTAACTAATTGAAAATATTAGTGTCACAAATTAAATTTTGAAAACAAATATGAATGAAAAAAACAGGTTCTGAATCTTGAAGCTCCATTTATAATCATATTTGTTTCTTTATGGTTTTAATTTTAAATTGTAGAATTATATTTCTGATTAATTATTTCCCAGTTTTAATTTTGAGTTTTTTTACGAATAATTGAACGTCGCATTAGGAAGTTCTCTGTAATAACGAATTTACAGATCCCGAGTTGAAATATCCTTTTTTTTCTTTCTCTGAAGGGGATCAAACTGGGTCCTGAAATATTTTACCGTTGGAGTTTTGTTACACCCTAAAATGGGGGTTAATACGCACTTGATTATCTCAGGGCTGGCCGTGTATCTAGACTTTACAGTAACAAAGAAGCTGAACGATTAATATGAAATAATAATATGGCAGCGACATATTTTGCGACAGGCTCCACTTGTTTTCTGCTGGCCAAAGGATTTCTCAAGCAGGCGTCGTTGGCTCTGGTCTTCCTTCGTTCTCAAAAGCCATCTTCACGTTTACGCCTCATTCAGCTTTTCACCTCCCCTTTGCGGTGCTTTTTACATCAAAAATTTTCTTCACACAGCCCAAATCTTCCCAACTGTAGTCTCTCAACTTATTATATTTTTATTTGGAGAATTCCAGATTTCTGTTACAAACAAAAATCCTGTTATACGTGTAAAAATGATGCCACCTCATCCGCCACACTTCCAACTATTTTATAACACAACGTAAGTAAAGTAAAAGGGGAAAAAATATTTACAGCTATTTATGTATTCTTTTTGTCCAATTAAACCATACCGTAACCGTAAAATTGTGAATGTTTTTGAAGGGGTGGCTTATTGTAGTCTACATTGTGTCGATTCAAATCACTTCAAAGAGAATAAGTTATCTATTAAACTAGTTTTTCACGCTTAAAACATTTTTCATGTTACAGTGTGAATTTCTTCCCCTATTATGGCATAGGAAAGGGTTAACCCTGGCTATATTTTAAGGGTTCTAACTGTGCAATTCGCCTAAAAGGGATGCAGTGAAAAAACCTAGAAAACCCTGCATCAAGTAGGTCGGGAATTTGGTACTTGAACATTGAACAAAGCCCTTACGATAGCCTATGGACGCAGCATTACCTTCTCCGCCCCCTCCCCTCCCTCCTTCCTTCGACCAGCTCAGGAGGCAGTTGGCCGACTGTTTCAATAGGAATACAACTCTTAGCGTGTGCCCAACGTCTGTGAACATGGAACATTACCTCTGACATACTGACCGAGGGTTAATTGGAGACTTCTTTCAAAACTAGATAGGGAAGGAATCATCCCCGATGGTAGCCCCCTCCATGTCTCCACGAAGGTTCCACCTGCGAGAGATTAGTCAAACTGCAACAGGCTTCCTTATGTTTGCGTGTGTGTAGACAGGCTATGTACAAGGTAATCCATGGTCTGGCCAGTCCGCTCTTATAGCATAGGAAAGGGACTGAAAAGGGGGATGCGGTAAGGTAGAGAAATGTTCGCAGAAAACGTTTCAACTGCGTGAGAATTTTGTGATTTCTAATACGTATGTAATTTCTAAATATAGTCAATTATTCTTTAACTAAACCGATTAATCGGTTAAATTACTTAATTAACCACCACACAAATTCTCCAACAATGACACTTCACAACCCCGGAGTAAATATAATTATAGCTTCAGCTTCCGTCGCCGTTGCGTTGCGCACTTGACACGTTTGGACTTAATTGTGTGAGAAACTAACAACGAAATAATCTTGTACGGGAACACGATGAAAAAATTTCAAGCACAACTGGGAAACTTCAACTGAAGAGAAAGCTCCATTGTTCTTAATTTAGAATATCTACACAAATTGGCCTCATTTACTAATTCATTACAGTCTAGCACCTGTCCGTTAACCAGTCGACCGTAACTTAATTCCCGAATAGTGAAACCATGTCCAGCAACTGAATTATTAACGGAATAACGACCCTTTAAAGGCTCATCCGGGGCTTGTAACAGCGTATCGTAACGTTTCAACGTGACGTGTGTGGTCCAGACTGTAACAGGTCCACTTAGTCGGTTGCAGATGAAACTGCGAAATGTTACGCTGGTCTGTCACGGTCCATATTTTGTTGCACACATTTTCATATTTATTGTAACGGGTTCATTTAAAATATATTCGTATGAATCTTCCTCTCTTTGTATGTGTTATTTTAAAAAAATCAACAAGTTCTTTATTGAACTTGTGACAGTCATTCACCTGTAATTTTTTTATTGTAAAATAAATACATGATACTAAATATTTTAAACGTTTCAATGGTTTAATAATTCATCAACCATTTCATTGTAAATTGTCCAGTGAAAAATGTACCATTCATGATTTTCCTCTGGGTTTCCAACAGAAACTTGAAGGTACGTCAGATAATTATACAAATAAATTCAGGTTAAAGGTTCTGATTCAATTAACAGATATATTAATAGATATACACATCAATTTTTTTTGGTACCAGGCTGTATGAGGCTAATCCACGTGGTGGAAACTCCCCTTTAATGGCACAGGAAGGGATTTGAAAGGTAGAGGAAGATAGCCAAGGGTTAACTAAGGCCCCCGGGCTATAGTTTAAGGATCCTAACCTGCCTTTTTGCCTAAAAGTAATGCAGGGAAAACCCCTATAAAAACCTACATCAGATAGGTCGATGACGTATCTTCTCCACGCCTCGATCACTTCAGGAGGCAGCTGGCCGACTGTTCCAATAGGAATCCGACTCTCATCGCCTGTGAACCCGCTGAAGACTGACCCCGAGGTAAAAACAATATTAATTTATCGTGTCATTGGTGACAGAAGCCACATGCATTCAACGCCGGCACTCGTTGCCATTGTGCGAGGTTGTCTTACAGCTACCTTCACCACCTCACTGCTATCTTGTTTCTCTCCCCTTCTTCTAGGACGAAAAGAACCAAATTCTGACAACAAACGCTTGGTTGAATTTGGTAAGTCAATATTGGATTTGCAATAAAAAAAAACTCAGCCAGAACTTGCCAGTTCAATGGATAATAGAAATAAATGTGTTGGAGCGGTTACAGCAGGAAAGTTTCCGGGTTCCTCCAAAGGAACGTTTATGGTAGAAGCTTTCCCGCTGGAACCCGAGAGAGAATGTGACATTCACAACTTGCTGTCTGCTGATTGGCTGCGTGAAATGGCACAGGCTCCGTGCGTCCGAATCAACAATGGCGGGTGTTTTTTGTTAATACTTCAATTTACGAGACCGGAAATGACGCACGGAGCTCGTGACAGCCGTTCGCCTGCATGAGTCGCCATATCACTAACAACGGATGTTTTCCCTTTTGTTTGTGTCTTGCTATAGGACGAGAAGAATCAACTCCTAATAACAAATATTTGGCTTTCGTTGGTAAGTGATAACTTGATTAATTAAAAACACACACGGCAGCTGTAGAAAAAAAAACACTTCAAAATCTGCACTTCGGAAAGTATCTAAAAAGACGTGACTCCAGGATAAGACGACGGTCGAACAGCTCGAGTGGGCTCTGAAATTAGTTGTTGTGTCCCTATGGCAATGTTAGTCGAACACTAGATAAGTACTCTTACACAAAGTAGTCGGCCTGTAATTCGCGTAGATATATTTTTGCTCATTAATTGCAATAGAACATGCACATTAGCTCGAAAGTAGATTACGTCAATCAGTTGCTAAACTTCACCACCTTACTATCCTAGTAAAAGTATTTAGTCAATTCTGCATCCACCGTTGGATTAATCTAACACACACTCGCCCAAATATGTAAATTTATTTGTCAATACGGTGCCAAAAACAGCAGAGGTCCTGTCACAAAGAAGGGTGACGGTGGAGGCGAGAATTGTAGTCCAGTCTTGGAGCAGCGCCATTATCGTTCTTTAAAAAAATTACGAACAGGATATACAAACAGCAAAAACTCTTTAAACGTACCCTTTAATAATAATCTCTCAACTTTCATGGATGAGGTTTTTTAGTGAACAACATATCCGGAACTGAACACAATATATTTTCCTAGCGCCAATGCTTTTAGAATGATTTTTACACTACCATGTTGCTTGAACAAAGGCTCGTGATGAACTGAGCTCCGGTCTACCCCCCCACACTACGCATGGACCACTGCGCATCTTACGTTGACGTCTTGCTATACCTCGCGAGTATTAACGGTGTTATTAAAGAATGAGTCCTACAGATCAATACTACATTAAAAGGAACGAAACATGGTGGTACACAGGGGTGTTAGAATTAATATAGGGGCTGGTAAACCTTAATAAATCCCGTCAGGGACTCAGAAGGCCCTGACCTTGCCTATGTTAAAATAGTGTGGAGTCTGTTGTATATACAACCACTGAAATTAACACAGATTTTGCGTTTTTAACTTATGGTATTGAGTGGAAGCAGAATAAATTATATACTATAATTATAATTTTAATTATAATTTATTTATTAATATCTGGTTTTTATAGAAAATTTTAGAAGTTTTTTATCATCTGGATAAAAACAGATCTTGATAAATAAATTAATAATTAAAATTCTAATTATAATAAATAGTTTATTCCGCTTCCATACACAAACAACAAGTTTAAAAATAATGATGAGAAAATTTCAGCTCTTGTAATTATAACAGGTTTAAGAGAAATTCAGTATTTTAAGATCCGAGTCCCCTTAATTTGCCTCTTCTAAAGCTCAATCATCGAGTGTTCAAAGAAAATATACTCCTAGAAACCAATCAATTGCTATTTAATTATCCTTAGAAGTGGTAAAATTCTAATTTTCTGTGTTTTACGTTTAAATTAGGCTTTATTAAAGCTGTTTCAGGAAAATTAAAAACTTCCCTGTACTTTATATATTGGCAATTAATTTCCCGCCATTAAACCAACTTTTAAAGTTAATTATGATCAATCTAAGTCTAATAATTAGTAAATATACTATTTATTTTAATTTATCTTCATGGATTACACTGGTTGAATCTCAAAATAATTATATAATTAATAATATCGATATCGGGGCATTCTGACGAACGTAATTTGAAGTCTGCTTAGTTTCGATATTAATCACTTAATTTAATTTAGTCAACATTTTCTATGGTTCAAATATAATTATGCTAATTATTAAATATTTATTTCTTCACATTTTAAACTTGTTAATTTTAATTTAATTAAAAAATCCTTGTTATCATCATCATCGAAAACATTTCTATCAAGTTGATATTTTAAATTTCGGCTCTGCCAGACCAAAAGTCTCCGTTGTTCCACACACCAGACAGGAAACGTGCATGATCGACAAAGTCAAGGTTCAAACAATCGGTAAACGTTAAGTGACTTTTCCGGTTATTATCGATTCTCTCCTAACGTATTCTCCGCGATTAATTATTATTCTTAAAAATTAACTTTTAACTTTTCATTGCCGCGTAAGTTAACCTCCACCCCCTCTGCCTGACATAATTAATTTATACTTTGCAATGGTGGCAGAAAACGAAGCTTTCTCCTTCCCCTGAGTGTCATAAATAATTAGACATGAGTCCCTGCGTAATTATCCTTTATTTATAAAATTCCTGACCACAATTGATTTCATGGCAAACGTAAACGCAGTAAGGTCGACATACAGCTTCATTAGAGAAGGAGGAGAGGAAGATGGTGGGGGGGGGGGCGTATCTTAAGAGAGCCGCCATTGCCATTGCAGTTGCTGCTGCTTCTTACCGTCATCGCAATGTTATTTCCGCGTTATACACACAAGGAGATTTCTTAATTCCAGTAGTCAAAGTAAACGTTTTATTAAACCAGGGGTGTCGTAAACAACTTTGCGTTCAACAACATGAATAATGTAAAGCAACCCGTACATTCAAGATTGATGAAGCATTTACTGAGGGTCGTACTTTGTAATAGGAAAACTTTGAGGACAAGATATGCCTTCGAGGATCGGCAGAATATTTTGAACATTTGAAAACGGTGAAACATAAGTGTGATGAATTGTAACGGATACCAAAATAAAAACAAACAGTTTCGTCGAATTAAATTATGACAGTTATGATAACCATTGATGTGACTTCAATATAAGTAAAAATCCATGAACACATCCAAAATGGTCAGACGTAATTTGTTATTTGTTATCAAAAAAATATATGACAACGTTTCGTCCTCAGTTAAGAACCTCTCATCGGGTCGAATTCAAGTAAAAAAATTATATTTTTTAAACAAATGTGATGCCGTACAAATTTGTAGTATAAATATTTCCATAAATCGCCAGATTATTACATAAATATTAGGAAAAATTGATGGTTTTTTTTCGTAGTATTTCAAATCCACGCTCTACTTGCAAGGTGTTATAAGGATTACGTTTATAAAATAATGTCAAAAAATTAATTAAACGATAAAAATAATTTTAATAGTAAAGTATCTTAAATTACTGTTTAAATTATTTGTATCATATTCCACAAACAAAACAGAATTATTGGATTTTGTTCATCAATCTTTAAAACTATATTTATATTAAAATAACTTTAAAATTGTTTTTGTGCTCTTTAATTCTGGTTTCTAGAGATCGTTATGTTTGTCCTATATAACCATAATTAATTTTGAAAACTACATTATACATATTAATCTTAAAACCTATCTGCAAATCTTGCCCAAAATTTTAGTATTTTGCCAATCAAAATGAGTGATATTTAAAAATAATTTAAGAATTTGTTTGTCCTCCTTAATTTCTAAAGATCGTTTCGTTTGTCCCATATAACGAGAATTAATTTTGAAACTTACATTATGCATATTCATCTTCAAAACTATCTGCATTACTTGCCTAAAATGTTAGTATTTTTCCAATAAAAATTTTAGTTATTTACAAATAACTGAAGATTGTTTTTGTGCTCTTAAATTCTGGTTTCTAAAGATCGTCTCGTTTGTCCCATATAACGAGAATTAATTTTGAAAACTACATTATGCATATTAATCTTCAAATCTATCTGCATTACTTGCCTAAAATTTTAGTATTTTGCCAATAAAAATTTTGGGATATTTACAAATAACTGAAGAATGTTTTTGTGCTCTTCAATTCTGGTTTCTAAAGATAGTTTCGTTTGTCCTATATAACGAGAATTATAATCCAAATAATTTTCTAAACTACATTACGCTTAATAATCTTAAAAACTATCTGCATTCCTTGTCTAAAATTATTCAAGTTGCGTAAAGAACGTTTTGTTTGTCCTATATAACCAGAATTAAAATGTAAACGATTAATTTTGTATACTAAATTATGCCTAATAAAATTGTTAAATTTGTCTTTAATATTTTTGACACGTTTAAATTTTTTTAAAAATAAAAAACAGGAATATCGTAGTTGTCAACCATTTTGGATTACGTTTATTATAAAAAATAATTTTAATTTTAAAATTTTACCTTATGTACACTTGATTAAGTCCCACTACATTGAGGACAAAAAAGTGTGTTTTATGGTGTTTGTTAATAAATTATAAAAGAAAAATTTGTCTGTGTTCATACATTTTTAATTCAGAATTTTTTTTCGTATACGTTGCATATTAACTATAAAAAGGTTTTTTGTCTTCAGAAATGATGCCGAGACTTTTTTCGCAATCCTCTTTAAATTCAATCTCTTTAAACTAGTTTGTAAAAGTTTTCGTAACCCTTATAAAAAGACCTAGACGTGCATACATGATACAGAATCTTATAACACTGGAAAAACTTTAGGGAAAATGAATCCAAGGGAGAAAAAAAAACGCCTTTACATACAAGAAAATTTATTCGTAACATTTATTAAATCGTAATTTAGTCCTGCCTTTACAACAGAGTTGTCCATCGTGGAATTTTTAAAGAGAAACAATTCTTATCAATTAATCATCTACGTCAGTTGCATATCTATATATATATCAAAATTACTTTGGCAACAAGGAGCGCTGAATAGTTAATTAATATAAGATTATTACATTGCATCTAGAGACACAGGGTTGCTTATTTTTAATTCAACCTTAATTAGTAATAATTCGGATTAACGGACAAAGAAACACACAAATTAAAAGTTGCTGAAACTTTTTAATTAGTTGAATAGTTTATGTGACGTCCTTCAGTAACAACGACGACGACGACGACGAAACTTTAACTAAACCAATCAAGTTAGAGAACTGAGAGTGCACAAAGGTATACGGGGGGGGGGTGGGGGAGGGGAAATTTTTATATACATTTAATATCAGGGCATTTATGGATAAATAAAAATAAATTTCAACTGATAATAAATTGATTTAATTAAATAATAAATACCGAGGGAAAGAGAAAAATTGTTTCGAAAATCTGAGGAAGACTGACATTATTATTCACAAATAGTATTTATAATATATATATATATATATTTATATACATATATATATATATATATAATCCATAAATTTTCCTTTTAACTAGCACTCATTATTTTATCTTCGATTCATATTTTTTGTTACTGTTAATTTGTTAAAATTTATAAACTAATAAGACAAGTTATATTCATAACAATATATTAATTTTTTTAGGGCAACAGGCAATATGAGGCTAATCCACTTTGGGCAACTCCCCTTTAATAGCATAGGAAGGGATTTGAAAGGGAGGATGCGGAAGGGTAGAGGAAGGTAGCCAAGGGTTAACTAGGGCCCCCGGGCAATATTTTAAGGATCCTACCTGGCATTCGCCTAAAGAAATGCAGGGAAAAGCCTAGAAAAGCCTTCATCAGGTAGGTCGGGCATTTGATACTTGTCCCACGCCCTTCCGATGGCGGGAGACGGGTTTGCTGTGGGGTCGCAGCTTACCCCTCGCCATGCCTTAGCCAGTTTAGGTTGCCGTTGCCGTTCATTACAAAACTCCTCGTCGGGCAAGTGTTTTTTCATTTCAACTACGAGCCATAACTTGAGCACTCTTGGGACAGATTTCATTCAACAGCTATTTACTATTCTGCAGTAACTCTTTTGTTGTCGATGTGAATTTTCAGTTGTGTGTGTGTGTGTCCTAGTTCCGTGTACGCATCCGTGGAGACACGCAGAGGGCGCTCCGTAATGGAACCATTAGATGAGGCGACAATGAACAACAATGAGGCCAGTCTGCGGAACAGATTCCGACAGTCGAGCCGTGGAGCATTCCTCCCGTAGATGTACTCACTAATGAGAACAAAGCACTTGCTGTTGGACGAGCCATTTTGTTTGACAGCTGGGGATTAATGCGAAGGCCATTATTCATCATTGTTTAGGAGCTAGAGGGTTTACCGTTGCAGGAGGAGCGGGGGGGGGGGGTGTAGGTGGAGTTACTGCCGAGGGAGATTTATCGGTAACTTGGGCTCTGGCTGCGGCTTTCCATCACAGAACTCTTTAGGAACCGCAAATGACGACGACTTCGACAGTTATTACCGTAGTTGTCGCGGTCGACGTGCGGCGATAACCCAGAACCTCCAATCCACAAAATATTTTTAAATTTCACAACTGCTTAGGTGTCATAATTACGAGAAAACTAGTGCATAAAACGTAAGAAATATAATTTTACGTGCATTGTTAAGGTCGTTATCTTTTCTTTGCATTTGTAACACTATCTATATAATAAATTTGTATGTATGTATTTAATCTCTATACAGATTTAAACGCATGGACAGATTGCAACAAAAATTGGTACACATATTCTTGAAAATACGAGAAACGGTACTGTGAGGGGTGAGAAACCCTTACATAAATGTAGAAAGAATTATAATTAAGAAAAACGTGATCATTTTGCCTTAAATTACTGCGCGTCGAGAGACCGTGACGTCACAGCACACGCGAGAGAGACGTAACTACGTGACGAATGAAGGGAAATAGTTCTTTTTTCTGTAATGAAATACAGAAGAAATATTTTCAGTGAATAAAATGTATAATAATAAAGCAATTCGATCTTTGCGGAAACTGTAAGTTAATTTTCGTGCCATTTTAGTAACTGTAATATGGCGGCTATTTGTTTACATCGTGATTCTAGCTAAGAATTTCTTAAATTTAATATTTCGTTATGTCTGAAGACTGAGGGACAATTATATCCTGCAGTAGTCAAAGAGTATATTTAAGTATTCTATTGGTAAGGAAATTCGGAAATAAGATTGCGAATTATGGCACCAAAATTCTCTATTAATATTTTTTAGAGTTACAGTCTACACGACGGTAATCCACGTAGTGCCAACTCCCCTTTAATTGCTTAGAAATGGTAGAGGAAGTTAGCCAAGGGTTTAATAGGGCCGCCGGGGGTTGTAGTTTAAGGATCCTACCCGGCATTTACCTAAAATTTATGTAGGGAAAATCCTAGAAAAACCTGAAACCAGGTAGATTGGGCTCTTGGTGCTGGTTCGACGTCCTTCCGATGGCGGGAGAAGGGATTATTCTTCGTGCCCTCGATCAGTTTAGGAGGCAGTTGACCGATTGTTGCAATGGGAATAGCAGACAACTCTTACCGTATGCCCAAGGTCTACGACGACCACGGAACATACACTTGTCATAACTGGCCCAGGTCCTTAGGCTTGTGGAAACATTCGTTAAAAAAATCTGAGAGAGGAGAAGGTAGCCCTGTGGGAAGGTTCACCTGCGAGAGAACAGTTATCGAAGGCTTGTGGGTGAGTAACGGACTGCATACGAAAGAATTCATTTTCTAAAATAACTGCGAAATTTTAAAATGATAATTAATAACCTTTAAAGAAACAGCTTATACTGCTACTTTTACTCGTTATTAATGAAATCGATTCTAGACTCTAGATCAGATACTAGACTAGTTTAATTTAGTTCCCAATTTGTATCTGATACATAAAAAGAAGTAAGAAAACTCATTCAAGCGACATTACCAAAAAAATGCCCCTAAATAACTCGTGGTGTGGCTGGATGTTGCGATAACCCACTTCATAAATAAATATATGACCTTTTGATTAATATAAATATATATTTTGTCAACTGACAAGTGCAGTTGTGTCGCTCTAGGCTCTTCTTAGCACCTGAAGAAAGGAACAAGGATCGCAGAAACGTTGTTGTGTGGTATTTATATTATATCACTTATTTTTTCTGTATTTGGCTACCTTTCTTATTATTAATTTTCAATCAGACGTAAATTTTTCATTTCACGCGTAATTATAATGAAAATAATATATCGAAGGCAAAGGTAAATTGAGAATAAATTTTAGATATTAATAATTACGATATAATTTTTTTTAAAAAAAAAACATTGTCCCTCCAGAATTATTTACGAACGCCAGTTCTTGTGGCGCAAGTTGTACTTGGTGATAAAAATCCAATATGGAAAATTTTATCCTCCCAAAAATTATAAATGAGGTACACGATCACACACAGTCAGTCTGGTTGGCTGAAAGCTGTAGAAAAACAGTACGGATGTGGACACAAACGAGTTGGGCAAAGTCCAAGAATCAGATCTGAATATTTAACAGAACTATTTTTTTTGTAAAATAACTATTTATATCAGACGAGTCTTGACGGAGGAAATACAAAGCGTGTGTGTGTGTGTGTGTCGCTTAGAGAAAAACTGCAGGCGTCACGAAAAACGATAAATTTCCCCACAATAAAAAAAAACAACACGTTTTGTAATGCATTTAAAAGGCGGGTTTGTTATGAAAAATAAACGGAATAAAAGGGGCTACGACAGCAACAACGAATCTCCTTGAATTCGTATAGTATATAAATATTTTTCCCTGCATTGATGCTATAAAAATGGTAATTTTATGATGTTATTCCTGCGTACTTGAAGTGTTACCGTCAACAGTTCGTTTGTTTAAAGGCAAAATTCGTGCATCATTCATAGAGTTCTGCAACCCGCAATGCGCTACACTTCCTGCCGCTCTTCTACCGCAATGCACCTTCTGCGTTACAACATCCCACACGCCTTGTACGGTCACTATAAGCGTTTTTTGTTCCCAAACACCATTAACAGCATTTTACCGTGAGCAGCTCGAACTAACAGTTTGAAGTTCAAAATACAGTCACAATCGTGGATTGAACAGAATTTTTAAATTTTGTAAGGCAAAATATACAATCAAAACATCGAATTACAAAATGTATCACAAGGAACGCAAAAAACAGGTGTTAAAATGGCTGCCATTCCCCGTAAAACTCCACAATTATTAATAGGAAAGATAGCGACAGACAGACAGACAACATAAGTGATAATATAAATACCACACAACAACGTTTCTGCGATCCTTGTTCCTTTCTTCAGGTGCTAAGAAGAAGAGCCTAGAGCGACACAACTGCACTTGTCAGTTGACAAAAGTCAAAAGCTATTTAAAATACCCCTTCTTTTGTCTGAATTTTGGCTATCTTTATTATCATTATTGATTTTCAATCAGACGTAAATTTTTCATTTCACCGCAGTTATAATAGGGAAAACAAAGTTTTGAAGTCAGAGGTAATTTGAAAATAAATTTTAGATATAAATAATTACGAAATACAATTATTATTATCACAATACACTGTATAAATAAATCTACTGTAATTGAAAAGGGGTTTTTCACCAAATTTGATTCATTTCTGAGATCCTTGTTCCTTTCGTCAGGTTCTAAGAAGAGCCTAGAGCGACACAACTGCACTTGTCAGTTGACAAAAGTCAAAAGCTATTTACAATACCCCTTCTTTTGTCTGCATTTTGGCTACCTTTATTATTATTAATAATTTTCAATCAGACGTAAATTTTTCATTTCACCGCAGTTACAATGGGGGAAAAAAGTTTTGAAGTCAGAGGTAATTTAAAAATAAATTTTAGACATATATAATTACGAAATACAATTATTATTATCACAATACACTGTATAAATATATCTACTGTAATTAAAAAGGGGATATTCACCAAATAAGAGATATTTGATTCATTTCTGGGGTCCTTGTTGCTAAGAAGAGCCAAGAGCGACACAACTGCACCAGTCAGTTGACAAAACTCAAAAGCTTATTATTTTTTTTGTCTCTATTTGGCTCAGTTTATTATTATTAATTTTTAGTCAGAAATTTTTCATTTTACCGCAGTTATAATGGGGGAAAAAACAGTATCGAAGGCAGAGGTAATTTTAAAATAAATTTTAGATTTTAATTATTACTATTATTTAATTGGAAAGACGGCCTATTCAGACAAAAAGGGTAATATATACCACTCAACAACGTTCCTGGGATCCTTGTTGCTTTAGTCAGGTGCTAAGAAGAGCCTAGAGCGACACAACTGCACTTGTCAGTTTGGCAATACTCAAACGTTTCATGCAATATAATTATCATTATCACTATACACTGTCTAATATATCTACTATAATTAAAAATGGGGATATTCATCTAATAAGAGGAATTTGAATCACGAGTTCCTTATATTTTCATCAAATTAAAATTTTCGAAATACATTTTGACGGGTCTACGATTAATAGCGGATACGTGACTAACAATAAATTGTTCATAATTAATTTTAAACTATATACTGCTTTACGTTATATGTAAATTATGGGGGGGGGGAATTAAAACTAATAAAACAACGATACGTGGGGGAAAAATTTTTTTTTTAGAGTAAGGATTGCTGCAGCTTCACGATCAACAGTTTTTCGTAGAATTGATTCCTTTCCTTTCTTATGTAATATTTGGATTAATAAATACCATATAATCATAAACACGAGGAGAAATTTCCACATACTTGTATAGCGTTTAAACAGGTATAATCTTTTCACCCCTCACCCGTCCTGGAATTGATGATATTCGATTTGGAAGTAAAGAATTGTTAATTTATGTTTGTTTTTTATAAAATCTACTTTTTTTATATTTTTCTGTGCTGGATGATGTGTGTGACGCATCGGTGAAATGTGAAACCACGACTGTGACTAGCGGCTAAATGCGTAAGCAGGGGCCTCCCGGGTAAACAATGACGAGCGGCTCAAGTTTGAGCCGGGCTGCGCGGGTGGGGGGTAGAGGGGGAGGTGCCATTGTCGACATCAAGGAGCCCTCTCAAAGACGGGACTCCACTTCACGTCAGAGGTCCAGGCTGCAGCTGCAATTCCTTCGCCCCCAAAAATAGAAGAACACTGCGTCACACTTCCCCTTAATATCTGATATACTGAAGCATTACACGCAACCAACCCCCCCAGTCAAGAAAACCCTCTACTAGTCTTCATTCAAATCCAGTGTTATATATTAAGGAAAAGGTTCAGAATAATCAGAAAATTAATTTAAATCCTAATGAAAAAAATTACTTCAATTGGTTACAGTGGAGATTATAACGAAGTCAGGGAATAACCTTTAAAGAATATATACCGTATTTTACGGACGTAAGTTTTAAGATTTTTTTTAAAAAAATAACATTTTTACCATTACTTTGCAAATCCAGATTAAAAACCCCAACCTTAGGACCTACAGCAAACATTGTGCTATTTACTAAAATTCCTTGCTCTAATTGTAATTCCTGCTACATAGGGCGAACGAAACGTTCCCTTCACACACGTCTCTAAGACAATCTGTAGTCTCCAAACATATTATAAATTCTAAACATATATTTCATTTGAACAATGTTGAGCCCCGCCAGGTACAATTCCAGAGATGCTTCACATTAAACCAAACATCACAGCTATTAACGTGTAAACAGACTCAATAATTACTGTGCTCTCTTATTATTACGCTAAACCTTCTGTTTTCCCATTCGGATCTCCCATTGTCGTTTGCGGTTTCGTCGCTTTTGAGTTTTGTCAACTGACATGTGCAGTTGTGTCGCTCTAGGTTCGTCTTAGCACCTGAGGAAAGGGGCGACAAGAATTCCAGAAACGTTGTTGTGTGGCATTTATATTATCACCTTTTTCGTTTTATTCAGTCATATATATTTTTCTTCCGTATCATTGGCTCTACTGCCCCTTGAGGGACTTAGCCTTCTATGACGGCTGTCACCTTCCATGACATTTTAATTTTGCTATTCAGAAAATTCAAGTTTGATTCTACGTCACCAGAAATACTTCTATTTAAAATAAGATTTATTTAGAAAAAAAAAGTGTTATATTATAAATGAAAATTAAAGTACCTTCAGGAATGAATTTAAGACGAAAAATCCTTACAAAGAAAACCGTTTACAATTTACTCTGGTTAAATTTAATTTATAGTGGCCTAATTAACCAGGTTACGCATCCGAATACGTTAAATAAGTTAAAACAAACGTCTTAAAAAAATTTAATTTTTTTTCCGTTAAGGGATCTAAAAACAATAATCTGTTGCATTTAAATATTGGTCCCGTGTATCAGTAAATGTGGAAGTGAACTACACGTTTGGCTGAAGCTAAAGCCTCTAGATGATCCATCAACCATTGCGGTCTGAACCATCAGATCTGATAGTTTCATCGAAAATGCAATCCAACACATCATCATCACAAGATCGGTTTCATTACGTTGCAGCCGCTGTAATAAGTCGGGGCCGATGATTTTGCGGCCAGCAGACGACAGACAGAACGCGCAATGGATGTCGTTTGATATGGCCCACTGTAGCGTACGTAGATTAATGGGATTATTACAGTAAACTGTTGTCCAAACTCCCCAAGCGGACACACTCATATCCACCCCTCCGTGACAGTAAAGGTAGCAGGCGTCCTATTAACTTATGCATGCAAAACAACAGCGTTTCATTCACTCTTTCAAAGTCAAACAGAGGCAACGAGGTTTTTAATATCGTCGTTGATCGACCTAAACTAACGGTCACACTCATAAATAAACTGGATATTTGTTTCCCTTCGACTGAGAAACGAGTATGAGGCAATAAACGTCGCAATTTTCTTGTGGAACAATTTTTTTTGTCAACTCTTAAATAAATATAGTCTTAACCAACAGTTTCTATTAAATAACAAAAATTAACAGCATTTTAGCGAGAACTAAAATTTTAGTGTTCAAAATTTTAAACACGACGTTTCGTCCCTGATTGGGACCTCTTCAAATGTATAGTTGTTAGAATTATCAAAACAAATAAATTGAGAAAGTAAGGCTTACAATATTATAATTTTATAAAAACACAATTTTGTAGAATTATAATTGATACTGTTACTTACAAACATTTTAAGTACTTAAAATACCCTTGGAAAAAATTTTAAAAAAACAATTACGTCTTAATATAATTTATACAGTTACTATAAAAAATTTAAGTACTTAAAATATACTTAGAAAACATATAATTACTTAAAATACACTTAGAAAGCATATAAGTACTTAAAATACACTTAGAAAGCATATAAGTACTTAAAATACAATTAGAAAACATATAAGTACTTAAAATACTCTTAGGAAAAATATTAAAAATACAATTATGTCTGATTATAATTTACAGAGTTACTTTCAAAAAATTTAAGTACTTAAAATACACTTAGGAAATATATTAAAAATACAATTATGTCTGATTATAATTAACAGAGTTACTTTCAAAAAAATTAAGTACTTAAAATACACTTAGGAAAAATATTAAAATTCAATTATGTCTGAATTTAATTAATAATGTTCCAAAAATTTAAGTACTTAAAATACACTTAGAAAAAATATAAGTACTTAAAATACACTTAAGAAAAAAATTAAAAATACAATTATGTCTGAATATAATTTACAGAGTTACTTTCAAAAAATTTTAGTGCTTAAAATACACTTAGAAAAACTATTAAAAATACAATTGTCTGAATATAAGTTATAGGGTAACTTTCAAAATATTTAAGTTCTTAAAATACACTTATAAATAATATTAAAAATACAAGTATGTATTAATGTAATTTATAGTTTTAGTTACAAAAATGATTAAATACATTAAGACTTTGCTTCTCAATTTATTTCTTTAGATAATTGTAACATCATACACCTGAAGAAGTCCTAATCATCATTGATGAAACGCCGTGTGTAAAATCTGAATATTAAAACAAAATTCTGGCTTAAATACTGCTATTTGATATATATATATATATATATATATATATATAAATAGATAGATAGATTGCTGTATCATATACCACAAATTACGTTTAGTCGGAATTTAAAAATATTATTCTGCTGACAAAAACTATTAAATTATCATGTTCAAATAAAATTAGTCGTGACTGAGCTTTTTTTGTTAATAAAAATTAATTAACACAATGAAAAAGACGTCTGAGAGTCTTAAGTTGTGTATCCCTGACAAATAAATTATACTTTTCAAAAACTTAGAAAAATACGATCGACATATCTTTATACAACATTGCTCAGTTAAGTTGAATAAGAGATTTTAGGGAGCCAAAATAAATCCGGATGCAGATAAAAAGAAATTATCTTTGCGTAAAATATTAAAATATGTTTTTAAAAATATACAAATCTGAAACTGAAGGGAAAAAACTGTATACCCGTACTGAATATTATTGTAAAACCAAAAAACCGATACATTCGTCTCCATAAATACTTTTACCGAGTAACTACCGTATTATTCGAAAGTAATTTCTGTTTCACGTATACTTTATAAATGATTCTACTTGTCACTTAAAAGATGGATGCCCCCCCCCCTGTCACAAATCACAGCTCTATTTGGCACTGAGGTAACTCGTAGATGAAGCATAATGCATGTAGTTTACATTGCCATAGGTCATTGTCGTATGTAAAGCTGCCATGTGTGTGAAGTTTTCTAAAACTCATTCTATAACTTTCCTCAACTTATATAAAACTTACTAACTCACATTAAATTGTAAGTAGAATACTACCAAAAAGTATCTGCCATCATCGGAAAGTTTTGATTAAATACTCGTTAACTAACCAAAAAAAAAACAACCAACCACGTGTCACTAAATCTGAAAAATCGATTCTATGTATCGACTACTCGATAAGACTCAAAATAATCCCCCACCCTCTTCTTTGATGATTTATTCATAAATAGAGTCAACTGTCTGACTGTCACTTAAATACGACTCCACACTTGTAAGGTTTTTGACACTTGGACCGGATGACAATATAATAGAATCATTAACCTCTAAATTTTACTCATAAAAAAAATTACAGATTTTAACAATTGATCTAACCATGCGTAACATTTTATAATCATACTTTACTGAAAACCAGGAAGAAATACGATAACTAATTATGTCACAATTTCATAATAATTTAGCTAACGGAAGCTCGACGAGCTTAAATAATTTTACTGGCAAAAAAAACTAAAACTACAAATTTACCATAAAAAATTGTCAAAGTCACAATTAACTGATCAGTTTTTACTGCCCTGCTTATTTAAGTTATGAACCTTTCTGAGTGTAAAATAAATCAGATTCAGGGGGGTGACTATTTAATTTATTCAATTGTTTAATAAACACGTTCGAGTATGTAAGGACCCTTAAACCGATTACACAAACCTCACACCATACTCGTACTGACCCCTAAAAAGAAAAATGCTTGTGCAACTTTGTAAACTGAACAAAATTTCCGTTGATTGGCTAATTTTTGGTAGTATGGTCCAAAAAGACACGCGAGGCCCCCCTTTAAAAACTAAATAAAAATCACAAATAATTTTCCAAATAAATAAATATACATAAACGATCAAGATTAAAACAATATAAAACGTCGTAGAAATCTCTCTTTCTCAGTAGCATGTCCTTCTAACTATTTCTGTAGCCTTCTTGCAGCTGTCTCCGCTCTGCATTTTTTTTTCTAAACTGCTACACTTCTTTGTAAAACTATTTGTAGTTCTGGCATATTTTAATTTGCATGGAATTAGTTTTAGTTACTTCTTCTTCTCACTGTTTGTGTAACAGAAAGCAATAAAATTGTACGACCAGCTCTATTTTTGTTGTTGTTGTCTTCTCTGAACTTTTTTTTGTATTATTCAAGCTGACAAATTTCATGTAAATTCGTTTAAATTGCTTTTGTAATTATTTTTGAAAAATCTGTAGTAGTAAAAACACTTAAAAAATCTCGTACTCTTCCTGTATTTCTTTAATCTTGCATCTAGTGCTATTTTTCGACTCGAAATAATAATAAAAAAATTCTGTAAAGTACATTTTCAAAAAAAAAAATCTTAAGTTTGCGATCCTGTAAACTTCAGATGTACTTTTCTGACAATACATAATTTCGGTATGTGTGTGAGACACGTAAGAAAATTTTTTAAAAAAATAATTATTTTGGTAAATATTTTCGGTAACATTCCAAGAGAAAGAGTACGAGTTGGAAGGAACGCTAGAGATACCACGCGTTTTGTGTGTGTGTTTGTGCTTGTGGTGTCAACAGGAGTGGGTCGACTACAACCTCAGATGGAACGAATCGGAATATGGCGGCGTCAAGGACCTCAGGATAACGCCCAACAAAATATGGCGGCCGGACATTCTCATGTACAACAGGTAAAATCTCCCAGTTGCAACCCCCTCCTCTTCCTGTTACATTGTTATTCCACTATTTAACATGTTTAATTAAAAACTATACAAACATTAAAATAATATATGTTTACAGGGATCAGAACTTCTTTGAAACGTTGAATTATGTAAATGGCAATATTCCACGGAACAAAATCAGTAATTTATATAAAAAAAATTCTATCTATTCTGCTCTTTAAATAAACAGCAACGTCACGTTATTGGGTTCCACTTACATATATTAATTATAAATGTTGAAAAAAGACACTCCAGAACAATTGGGAACAATTAAAAAAATTATATTTTTTAAAAAAAATCTCATCTCAAATAAAATTACGATTAAATTCAGTTATCTGAAAAAAAATCAAGAAAACAAGTTCACAATTCATTTTATGCGGCCAAAATGACTCTTATTGACGCTGTTAAAATGTATTTTTGAATTTTAAGGTAACCATGGAAATTTAAAAACTGTACATAAATCGCCATGTAGATTGCAATAATAATGAATCATAAATTTTATTTTTAAATTATTGGTGTCATTTTTAACGGCAATGTACGAAACATTGGATCTAATATGAAAATTTTCGATCAGTCATCAAGAACAATATTTACACGCTTCATCCGAAAAAAAATCTTTACGTAGTGCGAATCTAAATTATGTTTTTTTTAAGAAAATAATTTGTTTGGGCGTACCTGAATAATTTAGGACGTTAAATTTCGACCTTTTTTTACACTCATTGATTCTAGTTTTTTTAGACATAGATTAGTTTGCCCGATATAACAAGAATTACCGTATATTTTTAAATATATCAGAATCGGATTGATTAAATTAAAGTATGATAAGGCCAATTTATCAATTAATGATACCAAGGACAAATATTTTTTTATCGTTCTACCTTTTCTTTTAGGTGTAGACAGGTTATGTATAGTGTAATCCACATGGTGGCAACTCCCCTCTTATAGCATAGGAAATGAATTTGAAAGGGGGGATACGGAAGGGTAGAGGTTAACTAGGGCTCCCGGGATATGGTTTAAGGATCCTACCCGCAATTCACCTAAAAGTGATGCAGGGAAAACCCTAGAAAAATTTGCATCAGGTAGGTCGGGTATTTGGTACTTGTCCCACGCCCTTCGGATAGTGGGAGGGGGGTTTGCTGTGGGATCGTAGCTTTCCCCTCGCCGTGCCTTGACCAATTTAGGAGGCAGCTGGCCGACTATTCCAACAGGAATAGCGGACAACTCTTACCGTATGACCAAGGTCTGCGACCCCGGAACATACACCTCTCAAAACTGGCCGAGGTGCCTCGGCATATGGGAACCTTAGTTCGAAAAAAAACAGAGAGATGTGAAGGCATCCTCAAAGGTAGCCTCCTCCAGAGCTCTCTGGGAAGGTTCACCTGCGAGAGAATTCTCTCGAGGGCTTCCTTTTTTTTTATGGCAACAGTCTACATGAGGGTAATCCACATTGGGCAACTCCCCTTTAATAGCATAGGAAGGGATTTGAAAGGGGGGATGCGGAAGGGTGGAGGAAGGTAGCTAAGGGTTAACTAGGGCCCCCGGGTTATAGTTCCATGCTACCCTTTTATTGAAAACAAGATATATATACTTACTGACTAGAATAATAAGTGCGAGCACTCAGATGATTTTTAAAACGTCCAATAATTTAATCTGAGTTAAAAATGTTAATAACAAAATTAATCCTTTACAGAAACAATGTTATTTAAAAAATAATTGTTTACACTGTTTTATCGAACAAACGAAACGACCTGGAATCGACTAACTTTAAAAAATAATTCTAAATTTAACGACGTGTGTCCCAAACATTATTTTAAAAATAAAATATCGATTGTCACAATGAAAATAATTTAATAATTATCCTAGACCACTGTTGCATATTAGATAAAAATGTTTCTGAAATTAACGTTGAAAATGTGACACCAAAAATTTAAATAAAATTATTGTGACTCCTTTTTGTTGAAATCTACTTGTAATTTTATTTAAATATTTATTTCAATTGTTACCATAAAATTCCATAATACCCTTGACGGTTGTGTCAACATGAAACATTTTGGAAGCAAAGAGTTGCCACACCGCGCGTCAAAACATTTTTAATCCAATATTTTTTCTATAAGGCGTTATTAAAAATTATAATGTATCTGTGACATTTTTGTTTAGTTTCAATACACCTGAAGAGGTCCAAATAATTTTTTTTTCTGAATAAAATGCTCGTGTTTTTAAGAAGTCAGACAATTGCAATAATTGTAGTTTAAATTCAGACGTGTTAGAATAAAATGAATTCCGAAACGTGGTTAATGCATTCTATAAACAGATTCGTTATTTGTTTTATTTTTCGTAAAAGAAATAATCTGTGAGTCACTGGATCTACTGTTAAAAAAAACTGTGTTTAGGACGGGATTTATAGCTTCAACAGTATAATTTAGAAACGTCATCATTTTATTTTCTCCCATCATTTGAAAGGGAAACACGTCACCAAAAGAAAACCACAATAGCAAGTGCTAACACATTTACACCTCCTTTTTACTGGAACGGCCTTCGAAACCAGAGTTTTATGGACGGAATGGAGGCCGTAATGCGCTAACAGACGAAATTACGGTCGCAAGGCGGGAGAGGAGTGAAATAATTACTTTAACGACGTTTACACAGCAATTTTCGGAAGACGGCTAAAATATTTTGTGAGAAGTGAGAATAATCTTTTAAACGCAACAGTTGTTGTTTCCATTTTGATTAAAATATGTAAGTGGACCGCTAAAAAAAAAATTGCCGATAAAAGAACTGGACTAATGCTGTAATTTATTTGTCTGCTGGTTCGCCTGCAAAGTAGGCTTCCTTGCGTTGCACAAAACCACACGACTTTTAGTCGGACGCGCTGTCGAGACCATTAGAACGGCGACATGGGATTGGTTAATAATAACATTTTATACTAAGAACAATGTGTTTTGATCAATGATAAATAATGTCTCATAAATAAATTTAAAAGTCTTGGCAACACAGAACACACGTTTATCGATATGCTATTCCAATAAACATTTCGTAATCCGCTGTTTGGGGACTTTCAAATTTCATGAGAAACCTAATTATTTCGGGGTCTACCGTAAAAAAACAGAATTTTATATTCAGCTGCTCACCCACTGTAACTGAATCGGTCAGTCGAGCAGCGACCGCGCAACACAAACCTAATTTACAGCACCAGTCTGGTTATTTTTGTCTGAGTTATTTTCTAAGTCACAAAGTATTGATTATAGTACAGTTTCTATACACTCACATTATTTTTAGATATTTTTATAATTATGTCAATTTTATAAATGTGCATGAATACCCTTCTAGATAGTTCCCAACCCAAATTAAAAAGGTTCATTGAATGACAGACGTTTCCTGGGTATAGGCAACACTCCTAAAAATTCCGAAAGATTTTTTTTGGAATACCATAACAGGAAGGTATAATTTAGCTTCGTGATGAAGAGAAGGAAACAGTCTGCGTTCACTGGACTATTGTAAAACTAAACGTGTAAATCCTATTTTTAATTATCCTCTCTCAAATCAAACCTGCGAAACGAATTTGACATTTGTATCACCTCGGCGTTAATTCCAAAAGTCAAATCCGTTCGCAGGATTCAACGATGTCGAGTTCAAAACATTCCCGTGAATATAAGTGACCTGTGAAAAAAAAAATAGCATTATATGAATACACCTGAGTTAAGAATATTCCAGATTGTCCAGTCCCGTGGCCAGCAACAATGCGCAGTGGATTGGCGCTCAGTCGGGTATGGCAGTGCATGCCTAAGTGTGTGATGCATGTGTGGTGGTATGGATCCCTCAGAGCTGCCCCAGGCGACGTTTGGTGGAAGTACAACTGACAGCTAGCCGTTGTTGTGGGCCACATCAATTTTCCCGGGCCGCTGCTAACAGGGATGTTACCCGTCGCTTCCTAGCACCTACCATAACGCTTTAAGGTTCCACCCGGAGGAGGGGGAAAAAACAACAGTAGTTTAAGCGAAGCCTCAGATATCGGAAGATAAATATATTTTATCAGGTTTCAGCAATATTCCTTAGATAAAATGTGCTATCGTGACGCATCGCCGGCCACTTTCACGATTTATACAACTTTAACTTCCATTAAAACACATACTGCGAACAACTATATGTTGCTTAAAATTAAAAGGTAGTTCCTGAAAAATTTGTTTCAACTATTTACGGTGGGAGATAAAATATATAATTTAATTAAATATTTTTTAAAATAGTTGACCCCAAACCGCAGACTAGAATTTACTGAAAAATAATTATTAACATATCATCAAATACGTACAAAAAATTAATTAAATTAAAACGAAAAAAAAATTGTTTATACACCGTTTCGTCCACAATTGTGGGACCTCTTCAGGTAACCACGTAATGTGCAGTTTTGAATATATGCATATATCTACATGTTAAATTAGAATGCGTCCTATGATGGTTTAATATTTAGCAATAGAAGTATATGCATTTCTTCATAACAACACTATAGCTGTTTACCTGAAGAAGTCGTACAACTGCGGACGAAACGTCGTTTGAACAGAATTTTTTTTTTGGTTTGATTAATTAATAATTTTTTCTGACGTACTCAATGAATTATTTATTTATCAAATAATAATTTCAAGATTATTTTCATATATTACTGAAAATATTTGTGACACTCGACCCGCCTCTAGGTCATTATCCTACACGAGGGTTAGATAAACTGAGGATGAAAAGAAAAATATGAGAACAAAAATATAAAAATGTACATATTAATGTGGTATGATTTGTCTCTTTACAGTTAATTTAATGGCCGACAGTATAGAATATAAAATCCAAAATCATTGGAAAATAGTAGATGACGTTTCCTCCAGGTTACGTGGATCTCGCGAGGTAAACAGAACAAATTACACTAAAATGACGTCAAAGCCCCACAAAAAATTAACAAGTATATTAAACAGAAAGGAATTGAGTCCTGTTGTAACAATTTTGGACGTTAATAGCATATTTATTTAATGTGAATGATACCAGAATTTATTCTGCCATGTTACACTCTTTATCTACAATCAAAAGTGTGGTTGCTCAAAATTATAACCGATTTCCTTTTTTCATCTGGTAATTTATACTATTTTAATTCCAGTTTTCCAAAGATCGTTTAGTGTGTCCTATAAAATCCGGGGGGGAATTATTGAAAGAAAATCTTATATATTATATGATGTCTGTTTCGAGAATTGATAGGGTCTTTATTAATAAATAGATATGGTGAATTTGAGGATTTTTTGATGTTGTGGGGGGTCTTGAATAAGCTATTGTGAGGGGAAAAAATGGAGAAAACAGGGGAAAAAACCCGAAAAAAATATTTTTCCTAATTGGGGAAGAAAAACGGGCGTTTGTGATGTTGAAATCAGTGATAACCTTTGGGGTAGTGACCAAGACATAAAATTAAATATGATACATTAATTTAAATTAATATAATATTTTATTTTTATCCTGAGTTCATTCAATTAACATGTTTGATAAAGACCTAGAGGCAGGTCGAAAATGTAACACGTAACTCCAGCCTGGTAAATCCATTAAAAATCATTTTAGAGACGTTAATGATAATACAATTTAGTTAAATATTATTCCGACGATTAAACCAAATGAAGAAAGAGAAAAAGTATTTTACGTCCCTTACGAGACAATATTTCAAAATGAAGACTAATTATATAAAGAAGTACCCCAATTAACAGGTTAAATTAAGGAGGGGAAAATTAATACGATACCACGGTTGCGCAGTCAGTACTGCAGTAATGTTGTGTGGTATTTAATTTTATCACTTAATGTAGTCTCTTAATTGGGGGTACTTGTTCATCTAATTAATATTTCGTATTTTTGATTGTTAGGAGACAATACGCAACTTATTTTATAGATAATAACACGCTTGACGCACGATTTTGAAACTTACCTTCAAGGTGGGGCTTTAATGTAAACAACGAAACGTCTTATATTTCTCTATGGAGACAGTTGCCAGTATCCCAGATATGAGTTGTACAAGGAACAAAAAAAACCTTCAAGACTTTTGACGTCACTGACACTTAGACTCACTGTAAACGAAGAGAGGAAAGGTTTTGTTTCCTTTGATCTTACTTAAAGATAGACAGGCGAAAGGAGTTGGTCCTTTCTTACCCCTTTCGTCTAATTTTTTTTTAAAAAAAAAGTTTCCGTGTGCCCCTGACAACTAACAAACCCCTGATCGAAACTCTGAAATTTGTAGGGAAATAATGTCTTAATAATTAATTATTCCAAATAATAAAGACCTCGAGCGCGATTGTTTTGGCAATTCAACTATCGAAAAAAAACTATTTATGTAAAATTGTCAAATAAAAACGATATATATTTTTTAACGTGTGATATTCGCTGTAGAAAACTCTAAATAAAATAATACAGCTTCCAAGACATCAATTTTGTAACACTGACGGAAAATGAGCCAGAATCACCCCATTCCATCCGAAACCGGATGTGACGTAAAACGACAAGGAAGGACGAGAGAGATTCATTTATAAAATACCAGAGTACAACTTTGAGATACAGACCACTGTAATCATTCACTTTACTAATTTATTATTACGAAACGAATGTCCTCAGGGGAAAAAAATCGATTAAAGTCCGTATGTGCGGATTTAATTATTATAAATTCCGCCGTCAAGACGCGAGAGTTTTGAATCGAGAAAACTCGACTCGGATCGATAAATCGAAAAAAACCTTTCGTCGTACTCGTATGAGCCTGATTAAAATTAAATTTCCTAGAAAATGGTGCACAACAGTATTTGAAATTTAAAGCCCAAGATTTGCGACTAATACGTAGACCATTGCGATGGACCAAAAGTAACTGTTACAGAGTTTAAAAGAAAAGCCACGTGATAGAGGCTCAAGCACTTATGATATTCTCGAAAGTGATAATTTCGATAATAGACCTTCAAACCCTACGGCCATATATATATTTTTTTCCCATGTAAATAAAAAATCGTCATACATTAAATTTCGTCTTTATTTTTTTTTAAGTCGAAGCCAACGGTGGTTTCTGTAAACGTATAATATATTGCAAATGAATAAAAAGTAGTGTGGGGGTTAAAAAAAATTTACATACCGAAATTAATGTCTGACCTTCAATTCATATATATTTTTTGACTTTTCGATGATTTAATTTGTATTTTTGAATTAATTTAGATGTTTCCCTTTGCGATATTAATTTTAATTGGTTTTAATTGACTTTATTGTGAAAGATATATTTTTTTCCTCAAAATTGCATCATTAAAGATAAAAAAAATGTTTTGTAATTAAATTAAAATGGTAGGTTACTAACCGATGTATGTAAATAACGATAAGTGGTGTTTGTAAGAAACACAATAAAGAAAAATATAATTTAACACATACAGTTTGATAAAAAAAAAGTATAGAGAAACAAAAACTAAGAAAATTTAAATGTACCAGACGAGGCGAAAACCCTTAACACTGGAAATTAAACAAAGTACTTAATATCAAAGATAATAAGGGTCAAAGAACCTAAAATTAAAAATCATATAACTTACTACATTATTTTTTCTGTGACGAGCTCAATATGTATTAGGTTGATTTTTTAATATACAACAATTCAGTAATTAATATTTTCCATTAATATATAATTATAGGTTTTTAATCGCATTATTCCTTATTATTGATGAAATGTTTACTGTGTTTTACAGCTTAATTTTGAGTGTGAAAAAAAATTATTCTATAATCATTTCTTAGAGGAATCTGTACCTCGTATCAATCATAAAATAAAAAGTTTAATTGGTACCACAAAGAATCATTTTCAGGCCGTGTTTTGAAATTTTTTTTTAATTGGTTTGAGGAAGGTTTACTACTGTTGTTTATAAAACTAATTTTTCGAGTTTCGACTGTTGTTATATTGGACGAACAGAAAGGATTTTAAATAAACGAATTTTAAAAAATTCCTGAAATGTCCCATCAGTAAACGTATAAAATTCAATAAGTGTTTCGATTATATCATCACATCTATTTTAGTCAGAGGACCGCATTGTGAGGGAAGGGGGGTAAAGAAATTTATTTCTGATATTAATAATAAATGTTTTACTGTTAATATTAATCACGAAATCTTAATGCGTTATATGATGCTTTATTTTAAGTTAAAATAATGACTCGTGTTGTTTATAAAATTAATTTTTCGAATTTCGACTGTTGTTATATTGGGCGAACAGTAAGGATTTTAAAGAAAATAATTTTAAAAAATTCCTAAAATGTCCGATCAGTAAACGTATAAAATTCAATCAGTGTTTCGATTATATCATCACCTCTGTTTTAGTTTAGAGGACCGCATTGTGAAGAGGGATGGGGGATGCAATTTATATCTGATATTAAAAATAAATCTAATACTGTTAATATTAATCACAAAATCTTAATACGTTATATGATGCTTTATTTTAAGTTCTTCGAGCCCCTTATTCAACTATGGTTTTAGTTATGTGTTTTATTTCCAATCTTACGTTTTCCCACCGTTTGAAAAAGACCGTTAATCGGTGTCGAAACGTCTGGAACTTTTCAATTTTCATAGGTTTTGTTTCAACTTAGCATTATTGGTTTATTTTTTTTTAACTGACAGTAATTTCTATGTCATCTCTTCTAGAAGCCGTGGATAATATCGCCTGTCTATCTTTAATCTGACGTAGACAAATGGAAAACTATAGGCCTTCAGGTTTCTTTAAAATTTATTAAGTATTAATTTTCGTGTATTAACTGATAATTTGGCTTTGTTAGCCCGGTGGTCGCGTGTTAGTAGGACATATATCAATGTAAATAAGCCGGTTTCCTCCAGTATCGTAACAAAATTAATAGTATAGATAGGGAAACACTGTGAAGTGTTTTAAGAAATATAAGAAAGACCCAACTTGACTGTCTTTAATCTGACGTAGACAAATTGAAAAATTTAGGTCTTCAGGGATTTTTTTATATGTATTCAGTGTTAATTTTCGTGTATTAACTGATAATTGGGCTTTCTTAGCCCGGTGGTCACGTGTTAGTAGGACATATATCAGTGTAAATAGGCCGGTTTCCTCCAGTATCGTAAAAAAATAATAGTATAGGAAGGGAAACACTGTGAAGTGTTTTAAGAAATATAAGAAAGTCTCCCCCACCTTCGCGAAGTACAATTTCCGTTTGATTGTATATTATCTGTCAGCCTCCTCTAAGACCCGTTTTCCCGGCGGTAGATCCCCCCCGCGAGTGTGTGTGTATGTATGTAGGTGTGTGTGTGTGGGTGTGGGTGTGGACCATTTGTAAGGAAGCACCCCTGGGTCCCATTATGGCTGCTCGGAAGCGGAAATGTAACTCCCTGTGCGCAGCGGTGCAGTCCCCGACAAAATCTTTGTCACTAGGGACCGTAAATCGACTTTATGCATCACATTAATAAATACAGATCTAAATACTTTACAAGAAAAATTATATTCATAAAGTCCCCCACCCAAAAAAAAAAATTTTTTTTGGTAAAAAAAAAAGCAAATAGATTAAACAGATGGATCATAAATAGTTTCAGAAATACGAAAAATTAATTTCTAACTAAAAACAATTTCTTACCATATTAATGCAGACCTACCTTGCAGTTAGCGTGTCTTGGACGCCGTCGCTGAACTTCTCCATTGTTCCTAGGTCGGATGAGTCCGAAACACAGCAGGTCCCCAGCTGATAACCAGATGTCAGGACTTCACAAGCTGGCAATAGAGATTAGGAAAACTGCTTAGCTCCACGATGTTATCATGACACAACTGTAAAAAATTCACAATAAGAGAAATATTAATTTCTAAATGCCAAATTCAGAAAAATTAACCAATAAAAAAAATTTTATACAGTGAAAAAACTTAAATAGCAGCCCCCTCCCCCCGAAAAAATTTATTTATCGTTTAAACGTACAAAACAAGTGTTGGATCCTAATAATTTTTATCGTTCCATTTCTCGGAGCATTGTAATTAAATTATTCAAACTGAATCCCCATACAAACAGAAATTAAATTAAAACCCCGGTGCGTGAATTGTTCCAAGGATTTTTACGATTCCAAGAAACAATCGAAATATCGTTTCCGGTTGAAATAAAAAAATTCTGCAAAGATTTCAACGAATCGCAACACGAGAACTACCGGCAATTATTTCGAAGCCTAATATTTTTATTCCCCAATCATTCTGAAACTTTATTTTTACAAAAGTGCCGAAAGAAAAAATCACGTGATGAAAAAATCCATGTAATAATTTCCCTATAAAAATTCAATCATCCAAGGATCGTGCTAATTATTTAAGGAAATTTAAATTCATAACTATTATGGTTTTTTATAAAAAAAAAAAGAAAATGAAAGGACCATTGGCAAAGCGTTTCAGCTGGTACATCTGCTTGTGTTTCGGTTGAGTCACCACCACAATAAAAAAAAAGATTAAGAATGCTATTTCGAAGAGACTGTGGCCCTGAACTGCCCTTATTCTAATTTCCACATTCATTTTGTCTTGTTGTAATATTGTATCCTTCAAAAAAAAAATCATTACTTAAAATGTCCCTGAAATAAACCAATCTGTTAAAATAGAATAGACAGAAAATAAAATCCTATTCTTTGAATGCAAAAAAAAAACCAATATAAATGTATTGTAACTGCAACAAAATAAAACAAATCCATTATCCTTTGTTTTAAAAAAATAAAATAAAAATAGCTACAAGTAATAAAATTGTGTTCTTTAATCTAAACTAACCATCATCCGTGCAGTCCTTCCCTTCCAGTTAAATCATGCTTAATCTAAAAAAAGACAAAAATCACCAGAAAACTAAATCCAAAAAGTTAACAAGAACTCCACAATTCTTAAACAAAAATAACCTATTTGGCAAAGTGAAAACAAAAAAAATAATCCAATGTAACTTGATGTATAATGGTAAAACATTATGAAACTTTTTCGCCACAAGTGCTGATGAAGGTTTCGACGGGACCTACCACACCAACGTTGTGGTCAGACATAACGGTAGCTGCTTGTATGTTCCACCGGGCATCTTCAAGAGCACATGCAAGATAGACATTACATGGTTCCCCTTTGATGATCAACATTGTGAAATGAAGTTTGGTAGCTGGACCTATGACGGCAACCAGGTAGTAACTTCAATTGGGTGTCATGGTTTAAAAAACAATATAAAGCTAAAAAAACTGCAGGAAAAGAAACTCGAAAGCACTCGGAAGCTGGTTCAGGAAAAACGGAAATTTTTTCAAATCACGATTTCTAAATTTTAAGCGGATTTATTTTTTCACGGATAAAGCACCCAGCTGAAAAAGAAAGTGCTTTCCAGTTTCAGTGCTACAAGAAATGTGCCCTCCCCCCACCCTAACAAAAAAAAACGAGATTTGTAACTGTAAATCAGTAAAACAAATCAGATTGGTGAAGTGGAAATGGACATTAAATGAAAAACAAACAAAAAAATAATATAAAAAACAATTTATTAACTAAATCGTCTTAATTCGAAAGATTTAAAAAGAAGGTAAGACATTCATCATTGCTCGTGAAATAAAACTTCTCATTTAACTACGTAGATTACTGTAGACGAATTGCATAAAATAGAGTAGTGTTAAAGAATTGAAGTTTAAAATTTTGACGTAAGCCAAAAAAATAGATTTTTTATGCACGATAATATACAAATTTATTCATCATTCACGTAAACTAGAAGTAATTTATAACCATTTAACTTCACCAAGATAATTTGAGTTTCTTTCATTTTTCAAATAAGAAATGTGTAGCATTTGTTTACAAACAAATTTTGTTGCAAGCTCTGCATTTAGTCATGGCAATGTTTTATAAAAAAAAAGCAGCAAAAACGTTCTGACTTGGCTTCGCTAAGCAAATCAGTGTTCTTGAAGCAAGCTACAAAAGCACACATTATTTTTTTTAAAAAAAAAAAATTAAAAAAAATTGTTTAAGCATCGCTTAATGTTGGATAAAGTGGCTTTAGTATGACGGGTTGCGGCTTAGAAGGGGTCAAGGGAACCATCAGCAAGGGGACGCCATCACTCGCTAACACCATTTTGCATGGAGCAACAACCATTTTAATGTGGTTTCGCCTCGTAAACTAACCCGGGTTACTTCGTCGGCGAAATATCGTGGACGAAATATCCCCGTTAGAATTCGTTGGCGTTGCCACCTGCAGTTTAGTCTGGGCAGATCTGAGTCTCAAGTTGTCCAAAAATTTTTTAAAAAAATTAGTTTTGTCTTCCAGTACTCAGATCCAGTCTTTTCTTTAAGTGTTTGTACAGCGTCCTCTTTTCTTTTACTTATTTTATCTCAAAAACTATCTGCATGAGACACTACATGGATAAAAAAAAATATTTAATGTTTAATAGAAACAATACACGTGCATGCTTCAGTAACCAATTTTTACTCCATTAGCCAATTAATCCTGTTATGAAGGTAGTGTTTTATTATGTGTACTCAACCCCCAGTAAATTTAGTAATATACTCTTTTCACTCTTACACCTAGTTAAGTAACACGTAAAAGAATTTTAGCACCAAGGAGTAAAGGAAATTAGTTAGGGTTTTATTATTTAGTGTGATGGCAGGACTGCGGTGATGTCCAGAATGCAATCATTGATCATAGAACACACGTTGAGCAAAGTATAAGAAGAAATTTGTTGTCATTCTAACAATTCTGGAACCTAACTTTTATTTCCCATCATGCTCGCTAAAAGATCTCGGCCTCTGCTTTTTATCCTTCTCAAATATTCACATCAGCCCCTTCTACTATTTTATGTACACCTTTGATTCACATAAATATTCATAATAAAAATTCACTAACATTACAACAGAAACGCAGGATAGAAGGAAAAAAAACTGTTTCTCCACAGATTAATACCAACTTTTCAAAAAAAAATACCGTTTCCCAAATATTATCACACAAGGCCTTTTTTATTAAAAAAACCCTTCATTAACCATTTTGCACCACAGTTCTCTACAGTTTTTACCTTCTTACACAAAAAGAAATGAAAAACAAAGTTACGACCGATTGAAAAATTAATAATAATTAAGACAGCCGAATAGAGACAAATTAAGTGATGATATCAATACCACACAACGTTTCTGCGATCCTTGTTCCTTTATTCAGGTGCTGAGAAGAACCTAGAGCGACACAACTGCACTCGTCAGTCGACAGAAACTACTCAAAAATCCAAACACGGATTCAAATTTGTTTTTTAGTGATGCGATTTTCTTTACAAGTAGAAACTGTTTGTCATGATCCTTTAATTCTTGTGTTTAAAGGTCCTTTTTGTTCGGTCGATATAACATCGCTTTTGCGGTGGTATCACTCTAGGCTCGTCTTAGCTCCTGGAGAAATGGGTCCCTGAAACGATGTGTGGTACTTACATAATACATCGTTTCTGGGATCCTCTCTTCAGGTGCTGAGGAGAGCCTAGAGCGACACAACTGCACTCGTCAGTAGACAGAAAACTACTCAAAAATCCAAACACGGATTCAAATTTGTTTTTTTTTAGTGATGCGATTGTGTTTTACAAGTTGAAACTATTTGTCATGATTTTTTACTTAACGTGTTTTAAGGTCCTTTTTGTTCGGTCGATATAACATCGCTTTTGCGGTTGTGTCGCTCTAGGCCCGTCTTAGCTCCTGCAGAAAAATGGAAATGGATCCCTGAAACGATGTGTGGTATTTATATAACACAACGTTTCTGGGATCCTCTCTTCAGGTGCTGAGAAGAACCTAGCGCGAAAAAACTGCACTTGTCAGTCGACAGAAACTACTATAAAATCCAAAAAGGGATTAAAATTTGATTACAATGTTTTAGTGACGATTTGATTGTGTCTACTATTTGAAACAGTTTGTCACGATCTTTTAATTTACGTGTTTTAAGGTTCTTTTCGTTCGGTCGATATAACATCGCTTTTGCGGTTGTGTCGCTCTAGACTCGTCTTAGCTCCTGGAGAAATGAGAAATGGATCCCTGAAACGATGTGGTGTGGTATTTATATCATCACTTAATTTGTCTATCTTAATTATCTTTAATGATTCATCTCCTTATATTTTGCTCAAGTAGTAAATTTCACACTGAATTGCTGATGAAATTTATGTCAGAAATTAGAATCCTTTCTTTTTACTGTTTGTCACTTCCGGTTTCACAGATCATTAACCTCAGGCTCAAATAAGAATGTACAGGTTTTGGATAACAGGGTTACGAAATGGCCCAAAAATAACCCTTTGACATAAATTTCATTCCTGTGGGAAAAAAAATGGGTCCAAATATTATTTTGCATTTTTCTGGCGTCCTGCATGCTTGTTTTTTATTTTTTAAAAAAATACTTGCTGCTCGAATTTTTGCCTCAGTGTAGCTGCATTTGTTTCCCCCGTTCCTCTCGGTACGGATTCCTGGATTTTTTTGGATTACACAAGCACAAAATCCTTCCGCTAATCTACGCGGCATTCTGGCAAGCCAGGAGTCCGGAATCGGAGGCATCTGGCAGCAGGCATGTGCATGCGGTGGGGATGTGGCAACGCCGCCGTGCGCTATTGCTAATTCAAAACCGCAACGCCAAACTGTGTGGCCATTACAGCGCTGCACATCGGCACAGCAACGTCCAAACAATTTAATTTTCGCCGTTTTCAATTTTTTTCCCTCTCTCTCTCCTCTCTCTCTCTCTCTCTCTCTCTCTCTCTCTCTCTCTCTCTCTCTCTCTCTCTCTCTCTCTCTCTCTCTCTCTCTCTCCGTCGACCAGAACTCGCGTAGTGCCACCATTTCTAGACGCGGCTGCTGCATTAGTTGTTATTGCTGCATAAACATATCCACGCGCTTGTGCATTTCATGTTCGTTCAAACGTAAATAAACCTCCTCCCCCTGTCTGCCCCCCCCACACACTTTTTTAAAAAATTAATGCATGAGGAAAGAGAAAACTGCAACGGCGCGCGCTTCCACGCTCCTTTTGGCTGTAGATTTTTCTCCTTAGATAACCTAACACCGTGGTTGGTGGTTCCCTTTGCAGCTGGACCTGGTGCTCAACTCTGAAGAGGGAGGTGATCTCTCCGACTTCATCACCAACGGGGAATGGTACCTAATCGGTGAGTAAAGTCGACAAACAAAAAGACTAACCAAAAAAAACCAACAACACGTAGATTTAAAACCAACCCAACTCAATAAACAGAAACAAAAAATTACTTTGAAATAACACAAACATTGAAACTGCTTATTTTATATAAAAAATATATATAACATGCTCGAATTTCTGTAATAATTCGTAGTTAAAGAAGGAAATGTGAATTAGAGTATTAACCGTTGTTGTGTTAACTCATGGTCGAAATACTTTTTTTATTTGGGCCAACAGACTACATGAGGGTAATCCAAATGGTGGCAACTTCCCTTTAATAGCATAGGAAGGGATTTGGAAGAGGGGATGTGGAAGGGTAGAGGAAGGTAGCCAAGGGTTAACTAGAGGCCCCCGGGCTATATTTTAAGGATCCTACTCGGCAATTCGCCTAAAGAAATGCAGGGAAAACCCTAGAAAATCCTGCAGCAGGTAGGTCGGGCATTGGGTACTCGTCCCACGCCCTTCCGATAGCGGGAGAGGAGTTTGCTGTGGGGACGAAGCATTCCCTTCTTCGTGCCTCGACCACTTTAGGAGGCAGCTAGCCGACTGTTCCAGTGGGAAAAACAAACAACTTTTACTGTATGCCCAAGGTCTGTGACCCCGGAACATACACCTCTCAAAACAGGCCGAGGTGCCTCGGCTTGTGGGAACCTTAGTTCAAAAACTGAGAGGAAAAGGCATCCCCAAAGGTAGCCCCTTCGTATCTGTCCTACAAGGTTCTGCCTCGCAGGTATTGCCTGCGAGAGAATAGCCCTCGCAGAAATTCAACTTATATGTTCGACATACTTTTTACATAATTTAATTATATCTGTTCATCCCATGTGTAACAGTGGGAGCCTTTCTGGAAAGACAGAGAGGGCTACCTTTTTGGGGGATGCCTCGTACTCTCCCCGTTATTTAACTAATTATCCCACAAGCCGAGGCACCTCAGCCTGTTTGGAGAGAGTATTTGTTTTATTGTAGGTACTGAAAAAAAATTATGCAGCAGATAGGATAAATGTCTTGTAATAAATAAAAAAACCAAACAAGAGACGCTAAATTTCTCTAAAAAGGACCGAGGGAGAATTTGTAAAATATACAGAGGATTTAAGAGAATGTAGACGTCTGTTAAAACAGTTCTCGGGTTTAAAACCAGGACTCTGCGATTTTCGTGAGGAAACACAATTTTCGACGATGGCGCGGTGTTAGTCGTTGAAACGTTGTTTCACTGAAACTGCAGCCCCGGGTTGAAATCCGAGAACTCTATAACATATTAAAGGTTAAAAAGAAAACAGCAGACTGAAAAAAAATCCAATATCCTACTGTCAATCGTCCCCCAAACACCTCAAGTCAAGTACTCTTATATTAGAAATTTCTAGAATATCAAATATCCATCATATGCAGATCCACTAACACCCTTTACTACTCGATTGAAAACCCAACAAGGACCCACGTGACACCTACAACAAACATTGTGTTGTACACAAAAATCTCTCTTGCTCTAATTGTAGCTCCTGCTGCATAGGACGAACAAAACGTTTCAAGGAACATGTGTCTAATATCAAAGACAATCTGTAATATCCAAACATATCATCAATTCGAAACATACATTTGATTGGGCAAAAATGCCAAGATTTTAGTCGTTGACCCCCAGCCAGGGACAATTCCAGAGATGCTTCACATTAAATCAAACATCACAGCTATTAATGTACAAATAGACACTGGTGAAACTCAATAATTGCTATGATCCGTCCAACCCCGCTACTGAGGGTTAAACAAAAAGTTTCATCTCATAATTAATCTCAGAGACATCCATAAACCCGAATTTATCTCGGCTGTTATTTTATTAGAATTAAAATAAATAAGTGATAATAAAAATAATTATTTCTTTTCATTTTCCTTTGATTCCCTTATCGAATTAACGCAACAAAAAAAGCAAGGAGAAGATGGTCGATAACATAATAAAACAATTCATATGATGTCGGCCATCTTGTTTGTAAGTTGCAAACGCGGGCCAGAAACACAGGTATTATTTTTTTAACGTTTTCTTCTATAATTATCAATTATTAATTTATTTTTACGACTGAATAAAAATTAATAATAACCCTTTCGTTGCGTTTTCTTCGTTTTTGAGTGTTTTGCCAGCTGACCAGTGCAGTTGTGTCGCTCTAGGCTCTACTTAGTACCTGACTAAAGGCACAAAGGATCCCGGAAACGTTGCAGTGTTGTATTTATATTATCACTTTTTTGTCTGTTTTTGGCTATCTTCCGTATGCATATGAAAGGTGCTTCTACAGAAAGTCAGGGTTGAAAATACCAAACTGTTACAAGACGAGGGTTAGTTACAAATAAAATACTAACACGCAAACTCCAATGAGTCTAATCGTTACATCGAAAGAAAAAAAAAGGGTGGTGGGGGACTGGAGACCAGGATAACTAAAACTTAGACTCAATTTAAATATCATTGAACTGGTATTTATTCACCCTAATGTTACGATGACTATATATAAAAAAAGAAAAACCTTATATTAAGATGACGTGTCTTTTAAATAACAATATTTTCGGTCGAATTCAGCCTCATGAAGTTAGAAATTAAATCTTCTCCCCTTGCTTATTAAAATGTTGGTTTTTCTTACTCATGTTCCCTCGGATTGTTAATTTGTGTACTAGCAACTAATAAAACAACTCTTCAACTTAATTTCCCCCACCCCCACCCCCCCGGGCCAAAGTTTTGACGAGTTCACTTTCCAATCATTTAATTTCACGTAACGCGTCCACCTGGCCGTCATTCCTTGTCCTTGTCATTTACGAATGTCTACCATTTTCCCCTTTTTGTGATTGACAGCTGCGCTTATTTTACTGGAGGTTGATGTTGAAGCCTTTGCAACAGTGCTTCAGATTCAAAGATAAATACGACAGTTATTTCTTTATACGAGGACGTGTATTGGAAGGCCCGAGAGCGGAATCCAATACTTGTCACTTCAATTGCGAAACGGTTAAAATGATACTCTTCAATAACTAAAAACCGAAGGGTTTAAAATATTCTATTTCAAAGACCGCTGTGGAATTTCTCGTGTTTCTTTGAATTTAATGTTAAATTTGAAACGTTTTATTAATTTATATATATGCAACTTAATTTCTTTTAACTGTAAGCCGACTAAAAAATTGCATCTTGTCCTCCTGGTGATTTTGTTTGGCAAATATTTACAAATTTCTGCGAATTTTACGTTGAAATGTTTAAGCGAACGTCGATACCCTCGGCGGCTTCTTCATTTCCTGTTTCGTTCCCAATCCCGTCTCACAGTAGCAATATCGTAGTCTCCACTCCGTCGCAACCCTCCTACTTAACCACTCTTATTGCGTTGGCTTGATTGTTCTTACCGAAAAGGAAGGACTTTTCCAAAGGAAGTGAAACTAAAAAATTCATCCTCATCTCATGGTTGTTGGGTGTAGCCAGGCTACATGAGGGTAATCCACATAGTGGCAACTCCCCTCTTATAGCATAGGATAGGGATTTGAAAGGGGGGATGCGGAAGGGTAGAGAAGGTAGCCAAGGGTTAACTAGGGGCCCCCGGGCTATATTTTAAGGATCCTACCCGGCATTCGCTTAAAGAAATGCAGGGAAAACCCTAGAAAAACCAGCATCAGGTAGGTCTGGCATTGGGTACTTGTCCCACGCCCTTCCGACAGCGGGAGAGGAGTTTGCTGTGGGGACGCAGCATTCCCTTCTCCGTGCCTCGTCCAGTTTTAGAGGCAGCTGGCTGACTATTCCAATGGGAATAGCGGACAACTCTTACCGTATGCCCAAGGTCTGTGACCCCGGAACATACACCTCTCAAAACAGGCCCGAGGTGCCTCGGCTTTTGGGAACCTGATTTCAAAAACGGAGAGGAAAAGGCATCCCCAAAGGTAGCCCTTCATATGTCTCCCACAAGGTTCTGCCTGCAAGAGAACATCCCTCGCAGGTACTGACTGCGAGAGAATAGCCCTCGCAGACGTCTTCTTTTTTTTTTTAGAGCAACAGGATACATTAGGGTAATCCACGTTGGGCAACTCCCCTTTAATTACATAGGAAGGGATTTGAAAGGGGAGATGCGGAAGGGTGAATCATATATCTATTTTTTTCAAACCACGTCACAGAGTCCCAAGGAAAAATCCTGATCCGGTTCAAATAAATAACTCAACTGAGCGTTATAGAAATTTACTCAGCCCGCAGCCGACAGACACAACATTTTATGTCGCAGACACCGTAAAATGCTCGTTCCTTAACGTCTAGAAATCGAGAGTTCTTTATTTGTATTTTTATATAACCCTATAAAACCATTAATAAACTGAAGTGGTCTTCGGATTCGTTCTCTAAGATTTATTTCATGATTTTATGGGCTTTAATTCATTACCTTTCCCACCTTCACTTAATACGGAGCTTTGCAAATAATTTCCCCTTTTCTCCATAATATTATATAAAACTTTTGGTATCTAAGAGAACTAATTTGTGATGCAGATATGAAACAACATTAACTTAGGAGAAAACGAGAAACTTTTGTCATCCTTGGACATGGTAAAAACATGCCCTCTCCGAGCTTTCTGTGAGTCAACCCCCTCCCTCTCATTCCAGATTTTTTTAACACGGCAGTCAACTTGAGAATTTTTTAAACGTTTTTTTATTCAAAAAAGAAAATTTAGGCGTCATTCTCAGGGTATTATAATTACACTAAAATAGTAATTATCCAATTACTGTGAATTATTGATAAATAAGACGTAAAGTGACTTTGGTCTCGTTTTTTTTTCTTTATTTAATTCACAAAAAAATAAGTTTAAATAAATATAAAAAAAATCAGGTACTAAAGGGTTAACTTGGGTTCTGTCCCCCTACACGAAAAAGTACACGGATGTCCCAGATGTACAGGAACATTCAATCTTTAAAGATTACACACACTTTGCTCACATATGGTGCGTGACCTTCTTCCTTAAAAAAATCCTATATACCATATACAAACGTTTAGTCATTTACAGAAAAAACTATAACAAAGCAAAACAAAGAGAGGTGAATGATTAATAAAACAGCTTTCACAAACACACACACACACACAAATAAAAACAATTATAAGGGATAACTGTACATATATTTGTAAAATTAATGCGGAAATTTTTTAAAAACCACTCAAAATTTGGTTGTGAAACAAGTAAAAATTATTTTAAAAAATATAGAAGATTTTAAAAATGTAATATACAAATAATAAAATATAGTAATAAAATCGGAACGTGATATTTTTAAGAGGGTTAGAAATTTCGAAATATTAGGCATAGGAAAATTTAATGTAAATATTTTAATTAGATAAATAAATAGAAGATGCGGACAAGTAGTATTAATTGAATTAAATACCACTCAACGTTTCTGCAGTCCTTGTTGCATTTGTCAGGTGATCCAAGGAACGAAATAAAACCGTAAATACGACACCTCACACTGACATATATATGTCGTGATATAAGGAAAATTATGTATCACTTTAAAATAACATTAACAGCGATGTTGCTATTCGTTATTTTTTGGGGGGAAGAAATTAAAAACAAATTCTAGTTTCTACACAGAGTTGTCTACTTTTCCAAAGAGACTTTTCGGTGGAGATATCATTAATAATATAAAAGAAATTTGAACCCACAACGTGTTCACTACCGTGAAAAACTTAATAATTAATCCGACTTATGATTCATTAATCAATTCGTGGTGCGCCAGTATGCAATTACAACGCACGTGTTTGAGTAACTCGTTAGAGGGGGGGGGGAGCAGAACAAGATAAATCTTATGAAAGTAATTAGTCATTATTGTTTGAGGGGAAAATTCTTAATAAAATATCATCGAAATAATACGCGCACAACGTTACAAGACGATTGTAAAAATTATAAAACTTAGTAAAAACACCGTAATTTTATATATAAGATAAAACTTAGTCACTCAACATTACGCAATAAATAATATTTCAGGTACAGAACAATATAGCAAACCTTGAAGACGAGACAAGCTTCTGATTGTGAAACGAAGAGGGTTATGTAATTAAATAGGGGAAACTGTAACTCTTCCATGTACCTTGCGACATCCGGCCATGATAAAAAAAACTACACGGTGTTAATAAAGTTTATACCAAAGGTTTTCTTAATTAACTCATCAAAATTTTATGGCAATGAATTTCTTCGTGATTTAATTTGGGCTGTAATTTAACGGTGTTGCAATATCTGTTGTCAAGGAATGTACTACCGCTGATATTTAATAGTTCAAGGGGGGATTTGAGGGTAGTTATTCAAGCCTGTAAATAAATTTTCTATACATATAATGATGTAACAGATAAATCAATCTGCTACGGTTTATTAACATATATTAATGAAAGTAATGTATAATAATGATAAAGATATCCAAATTCGGACAAAAGAAGTGATAATATAAATACCGGACAACGTTCCTCGTTCTTTTCTTCAGGTGTAGAAAAACGCAAGAGCATAGAGAGAGACAACTGGACGAGTCAGTTGACAAAAACTCATGTTAGTTTAACAACTTCATGGGAAGTAATTCTCTAATTTAATTCTATTCTATATGAACAAATATTCTGACTAATGACAAAACTAATAAATAAATAAACATCCGCCAATTTCGAGGCGAAAAAAGAATTAATTAATTCTTTTTCTGATCTAAAATAAACTAATTAATTTTTTCTGACTTAAAATTAACTAAATTTCGGAATTAAAATAAACTAATAATTTTTTTTTCTGACTTACAAATTAACTAATTATTTTTTTCTGACTCAAAATTAATTAATAAACATCAGCGAATTTTAAGCCGTAACAAGTTAACTAATTGATTAATTTTAAGTGAAAAAAATAATTATTTGATTGTTTAATCTTTAATTTTAAGTCAGATAAACAAATAATTAATTTTAAGTCGGAGAAATAATTGATTAATCAATATAAATCAGCCGATTTTAAATGCATAAAAAGTATTATTTAATTAATTTTAAGTCAGAGAAAGAAATAATTAATTTTAAGTCGGAGAAATAATTGATTAATCAATAAACATCAGCCTCATTTTAAGGCATAAAAAGTATTATTTAAATAATTTTAAGTGATAAAAGAACTAATTGATTAATGAATTTTAAGTCAGAGAAAAAAATAATTAATTTTAATCAAAGGAATTGATTAATTAATTTTAAGTCATAAGAATAATTATTTAATTCCTTTTTTCTGAATTAAAATTGGCTTATGTTTATTTATTTTAACTGTAGTCTATTAAAGTTATTCTGAATTTATGAACAGATTTAATGATGCTTAATATCATTATAAATGACAATTTTATAACAATATAACCTCGGCAGGTTTTGTTGAAGTAAACGTGGGTATGGAAAGTTTTGGAAGCCGACACAATGGGTACAACTTATTTATTTATATATATTTATATATATATCCGACTGGAGAGGAATTTTGCTAGTGGTCTGAAAATACGATGCGCAGTCGGTCCACTGGCCTGCGGTTGTAGTTGGGGATAGGCCAGAAGCCAGTTATACACTAACCTTTGTTACGGCAACTTGGTAATGTGAAAACATTCCTGCAAGGAAATATGTGGTGTGAAGTTCAGGATATGTTGACCGTCAAAAAAACTCATCCGTATAAGATGATTAGCGCAGGGTGTGATAAAAATTACTTTGCCGCTGTCCCGCTCGTAAGAATAGAATGAAAGAAAACCTGAGGCAATTACAGATGAGTGCAGCACCTCAACTAGAAGCAAAAAAAATAATCCCGCATATTAAATATTTTTTAAAAAAAATTGGGGATTTGTTCTCCATTATTTTTCCAAAAATTGCATTGAAACATGACGTATTAAAGTCCGGAACTTGATTTATTTTCACTATTTTCAATTAAATTACGCAACTAAACTGACAATTCTGAATCACTTCTCTGAACAAAGTAGAACCTGGCCTGTGTATGAATGTGATGAGGGCCTTTTTCGACGAGTTTTGTGACGGTATAATAATTAACAATTAAAAGTACTCAAAAATATGAATGATTTAGTATTTTCTACGAATATAAACGTTCTATTTTAAGACGATATAAATATTTTAATATAGTAAAAATAATTAGTAATTGCCACAGACTAACTGATTGAAGCGGAATGTCAAAATGATTTATATTATAGGAAGTTATAAACTTGGGGGTTCGTGACATTTCTGTGGGGGGGGAAGCAACCTTGGAAGGAGAAGTGAATTTGACAATAGGGTGAGAAGGAGCGGCCGAGAAACAATGTGGTCGTAGAAAGAGGTAGCCCCATTACCTTGGGAGTGGATGGAATGCGAAGGGCGACAGACTCAATTAAAGGACTCCAGCCTCACACCGCAGACTTGCAGACAACATATATATATATATATATATATATACATATATATATATATACACGACTACAAATTGCGGCGCTTAGCAGTGTTTTTAAGCCGACTCTATCGTTCCGTTCCCATAAAGCAGGTGGCACCAGGATCTATGGCAATACAGAAGCCAAAAATTACAATTACTCTTGCTCAATGAAGGTGCTTTAAATTTCACCGTTACCAATAATATTCTTGAAGCAGAGGTGTGGAAACGAGTAAGCTCTGAAACACCATACTGGTAACAGTACACAGTTACCTGAATTTCCATTACTTACTAATCAATATCAATCACAGTGCTACAACGTACTTTCCTCAGAACGTCCCTTATAAAGTGATTACAAGGAAAAAAATAAAGGGTTTTTAAATGCACATAAGAAATCAAGAACGCTAAAAGGAAATTTTTTCCGAGGCTTTGCAATAAAAAAAAGCTCAACGAAGTTTCATTCCCAATCGGTTTATGGCCAAACACATCAAGTAACGGTGTAGCTTGCAAGCCATCGAAACGTTGTGTTTACTAATCTACGCTTCTCGGTTGGAATCCCGAGAAAAACTTCATCTAACATCAAGATATAATAAGAATGATAGCCAAATACAGACAACAATATCAATACCACACAACAACGTTTCTGGAAGCCTTGTCCCCTTTCTTCAGGTGCAATGAAGAGCCTAGAGCGACACAACTGCACAGATCAGTTGACAAATCTTTGTTTTTTTTAGTTATTTCAACTGACTTGTGCAGTTGTGTCGCTACAGGCTCTTCGAAGCAGCTGAAGAAAGGAACAAGGATGCCAGAAACGTTGTTCGATATTTATATTATCACTACCTTGTTATTAATTAATTTCAATCAGACGTAAATTTTTCATTTCAAACAAATATACGTTTATATATATATATATATATATTAATAATTAAAATTGGAAATAAACCTATTAAGACGGTCACTTGTTTTAATTTCAAATATATATATATATATATATATATATGTTCGACTAAGTTTCCATAATCATCCTTCAAAAATAAAACGGTAAATTACCCTCACGAATGTCTTAATTCAAGTAATAATATAATGTTTTACATTATTGCGTACCTAGGAAATATAAAATAAAACAATAGAACAATTTTTGAATATATAGTCCGTACGGTGTACTTGGTAGTAAATAAAAACAACTCACGTGTTACGCGTCACGTCGTCAGGTTAACTGATGGTTGCTGGGTAAACAAGTCGTGACGTCACGGGGTATCGATCTACATTATCGATAGTAAGTGATTAGATTAAATAAAACTTGGTATAAAATAACAATTATATATGCATTTTACACAAATATATATATATATATATATATATATATATATATATATATATTAATTGATATATGGTCGCGTCAACCTGTTGGTTATTGGCGACCCTCTAAAAGTATTTACATAATTAAGTTACAGCAGGTTAGAAAATTTACAATTGTGGACAAAGTTTCAAATAGCGGATCTCAGTTTTGCGTCGGAGACGAACGCCAGGAAGCTCTTGATGGCCGTGGTGTGTATACAGAAGTCTTTTCCAGAGAACTCGGCTAAAGTCCTCCTACGTATATCCTCACATTTTGTGCCTTCAAATAGAATATGCTGGATGGTTGAGGGCTTGATCACATACATCACAGGTGGGCTGATCTGTTCGTGAGTGAGCTGGGTGAGCAAAAGATCTAATTCTGGAGAGTATTATTTGTTGTTTTCTTGAGATGTTGTTGAGGTGGAACAGATCTGCTGATGTTTGAAGGTTCTGATGGAAGAAGCCGTTATTTCCTCCTCTTTTCGTGTCCTGCCAGCTACCCTCCATTTTTCCTGTACATTCATTTAGAATGTCCGAGGCTGTACAGGTTGGGGCTTCGAACAATGGTAGATCTTCTTGTGCAATGGCCGTCAGTGCGTCCACCTCCTCGTTCCATGAGCCTATTACTAACATAATACATGTTTATATATATATATATATATATATATATATTGCCGTCATACACACATGATACATTTCCTGGCTAATGCGATAAGATGCTTTTAAAAATTGATGCTTTTCCAATATAAATTTATGTTAGTTAAAAATTCAATTGCAAGTGTAATCTGTCACATCCTCTTCCAATGGAGTAAATAATTTACTCACATCTGTTAATATTTGTGGCCAGGGTATAAAACAAACGAAATATATCCGCATCAAAGTATAAATATTCATAGCTTCAAAATTTCATTACATGATGTCCGTGAATTCAGTTCGGTATCACGAAGCCACCAGCGTTAACGAAGGTCGATGTATTTGTAATTATACAAATCGCTTGAAGCAAACATAATTATGAATAATTCACTTGCTTCTGAATGCAATAAAGAATTTTTATTTTATTTTATATCAGAGTGAATTAATAAGAAAGATACCCAATGAAGACCCAACGCGTAATATAAATATCACACAACTATTCTGGGTTCCTGGTTCCCTTTCGTCAGGTTCTAAGAAGAGCCTAGGGGGAAACACAACTGCACAGTTCAGTTGGCAACACTCAAAAGCTCTTCTTTTTTCAAGAATTACCAACTTCCAGTTAACCTGACGACGTTATGGGGAACACGTGAGTTGTTTCTATTTACTACCAAGTACAACGTGCGGACTAAATATATTCAAAATTGTTCTATTGTTTTATTTTAATTTTTCTAGGTACGTAAAGGGAAGAAGGAACCCAAGAAACGTTGTGTGATATATATATTACCCTTTTTTTTGTCTGTATTGGCTCTCTTTCATTATTTTCAATCAGACGTAAATTTTTTTCATGATATCGGAGTTGTTCCTCTAATTATTTGTTGGTAGGAAATTACACTATATAGAGTAATTATAAAATATTTGAAGAAGAAAGGCCGAGTCGTAACGATCCCTCCATTAAACAGTCGTGTGATAGTTTTTAATGCAACATCGGAGAAGTTTAAAAATTTTAATGTCACATTCCAGGGATTACGGGAACTTAAATATATAATTACTATCCTTATGACATTAGTATAACGTTTTTTTGATATTTTGTAAAAATAAATACTGAAGTACTAAATCAGAATGAAGTAGATCTGATCCTTTGAACTCTACCAAGGGTATAAAATCTGATAGAAATAATTGTTACTGATCTCCCCACCTCCCCCCCCCCAAATACTTTTATTTTTGACTGTACGATGCTAAAATAAATGTTTTTGTAAATATAAAATTTAATAAGGAACGTAGGTTTTCCCGGTGTAGTTACTGGATGAGGGTTTTCTCGGGATTTCAACCGGGTAGCGTAGTTAATTAAACACAACGTTTTGATGGCTTGCACCGCCAACTTCTTCACCTGAAGAAGCCATCGAAACGTTGTGTTTACTTAACTACGCTACCCGGTTGGAAACCCCCAAAAAAACCTCATCCATAAAATTTAATATTCATGTATTTACATATAAAATCGCGTGGATTAAAATTTGCATGAGAATTTTAATATTGAAATTTAAATCATAAGAATGGTATTTATAATTATTTATAAATATTATAAATATATTTATAATCAGATAAATATTCTTTTGTGATTATTTGTCAAAATCAAGCACTGAAAAATATTCAGTCAGAAGTTTATTCAACAATTTTAAAAACATTCAAGTGGTATCAGGAGATAAAATTACCTCTTTTAAAAAATTAAATATAAATAATTATAATTAAAATATATAAATATGTATTCTGACGATTGAGAAAACTAATAAATAAATAAACATTTGCCAATTTTAAGTCTGAAATAATCAATGTATTAATGTAATAAACAACGTTTCGTTGCCTATTTTCTGACCTCGTCAGGTTCAATTTTTTTTAAAAAAAATTAATAGACGGGTCTGAACGCCGTGGCCGGAATTTTTTAAAAAACTTTAATCTGAAGAGATCGTAAAATAAGCGACGAAACGTTTTTTAAAGTTACATTAATAGATTTTTTTTTCTGACTTAAAATTTACTGAAAAATAATAATAGATGCGTCTTGAAAAATAGGTTGATAAAACCTCGTAGAGTTTATTTAAAAAAATATCAATTAGTAAACAACAGTATGGATGCGTGTAATACACTTATTTTTCTAAGTTCAAAACTGAATTATGTTATTAATAAGTAATAATTTAAATGATCATTAATAATAATAAAAAAGATAGCCAAGTAGAGACAAAACAGTCATAATATAAATACCACACAACAACGTTTCTGGGATCCTTGTTCCCTTTCTTCAGGTGCTGTGAGAACAGCCTAGAGTGACACAACTGCACTAGACAGTTGGCAAAAACTTAAAAGCGAAGAAAACGCAAAAGAAGGTTTAATTTTCATTCAGACGTAAATTCAATTATTTTTTTCATAATTGATCATTATAGAAGAAAACATTAAAAAATAATCCCTGCATTTCAGGCCCGCGTTTGCAACATACAAACAAGATGGCCGACATCATATGAATTGTTTTATTATGTTATCGACCATCTTCTCCTTGCATTTTGTGTTGCGTTAATTAGATAAAGGAATCAAAATAAAATGAAAAGAAATAATTATTTTTATTATCACTTATTTATTTTTAATTCTAATAAAATGACAGCCGAGATAAATTCGGGTTTATGGATGTCTCTGAGATTAATTATGACATTAAATTTTATTTTTAACCCTCAGTAACGGGGCGTTGACGGAGATAGACTTTTTGGAACATGTTTATATGGCCCGATATATTCGTTGAAATAACCTTTTTCAAGGGTCAATAAGTTGACCAACCCCTTACGGCTTAGAAGGGGAACACATGCAGGGATACGGTGTTAAGGTGTGGTACATAAAAATAACGCAAAACGTATATATGACAACCCGGGCTACGCCGGGCGCCCAGCTAGTATGTAATGAAGCTCCCTTAGTGTTTCCTGCACATTACTTTAGTGGTTGACAGCTGACGAGGGTGTTGAGCTCTGCTAAGCCACCAAAATGGACGCTGCCTTCAAAACCGACGGACAGTTATTACTTTAATGACAAAGGATTCACTAATTGCACGAACTTCTCAGCCTCTTACCAACGTCGTCCATACGTTTCAACCAACAACATTATGTATGAGCTGAAGTTTATATAAATATAAAATATATACCGGAAGAAAATTATTCCTTGATATTTTCGTGATGGAATAAAATTTAAACCATTTTTTTTCTGACCGAAATTAATTAAAAAACTTCGATGTCTAAACTCCATTGATCAATATTTACGAGGAACGTAATAGTAGAATTTTTTTTTTCTGGACTTTATGTTAGTCTACAAGTGATTTAATTTATCTTTGATAACAGGCTACATGATGGTAATCTACATGGTGGCAACTCCCCTTTTAATAGCATAGGAAAGAGGGGATGCTGAAGAGTAGAGGAAGGTAGCCAAGGGTTAACTAGGGCCCAGGGCTCTGGTTTAAGGATCCTACCCGGTAATTCGCCTAAAAGTGATGCAGGGAAAACCCTAGAAAAACCTGCATTAGGTAGGTCGGGCATTGGGTACTTGTCCCACGCCCTCCCGATGGCGGGAGAGGGAATAGCTGTGGGGTCGCAGCTTTCCCCTCGCCGTGCCTTGACTAGTTTAGGAGGCAGCTGGCCGACTGTTCTAATAGGAATAGCGGATAAATCTTACCGTATGCCCAAGGTCTGCGACCCCGGAACATACACCTCTCAAAACAGGCATGTGGGAAACTTAGTTCAGAAAACCAGAGATATGTGAAGGCATCGCCAAAGGTAGCCTCCCACAAAACTCTCTGGGAAAGTTCACCTGCGAGAGAATGCTCTCGCAGGCTTGATTTTAGTGATTTAATTTTTTTGGAAAGGTGTAGACAGGCTATGTATAGGGTAATCCACATAGTGGAAACTCCCCTTTAATAGCATAGGAAAGGGGGATGCGTAAGAGTGTAGGAAGGTAACCAAGGGTTAACTAGGGCCCCCGGGCTATGGTTAATAAATGCGGGAAGTCAAAAAATTGAATTTTAAAGCATTATTATTGTGGCATAATTACGAGATAATTGAGAAAAACGTTAATATAATATTGGAATAAGATTAATTTTAAAATGAAAAAAAAATTCAAAAAATGAACAATAAATAAGAAAGATAGCCAATAAAGACAAATAGACAAAAGACATAAATACCACTCGACGTTTCTGGGATCCTTGCCCCTGCACTGGTCAGTTGACAACACTCAAAAGTCCTTTGGAGTGCAGTTGTGATTCTCTAGTCACTTCTTAGCACCTGACGAAAAGGGACAAGGATCCCAGAAACGTTGTGTGGTATTTATATTACTCCTTTTTTTTGCCTGTATTGGCTATCTTTCTTATTTAAAATTAATTTTATGTTCTTATCTATTATCTAAATCTTGTGTCATAACTATTCTTAAAAATACGCTTGTATTCTTAATTTTTTTTCAATCTCGCTCAACTTTCCCCCAGCAAACAGTCTAAAATTTTTCTCTCTCCTCCGTCTTGTCGAATGATCGCCTTCATCTTAGTGTTCGTACTATCCAATCTTCTCGCAGTGCCCTCTGCCATTTCGACGACTTTATACGGTTCTTTTAAGTCCGTACCGTACTATATCCTCGTCCACACAGTATCACTCCTTTTACGACATTCACATTGTGACGTGACGCTTTCCTTATTTCGTGAGAATTTGAGTCCAGTTCGTTCTCACAAAGGTTTCACTTTGTTTGTTATCAGAGAAGTCGGGAATTAACCGAAACAAATCCTCTTTGTTTAGAGCAAATGGGACAAGTGAGATTCAAATATGTTTAATATATATATATATATATATATATATATATATATATAGTTTTATTCAAAAAATTCATTATCTGGAAAGTTATGAGGATAATCCCAGAAGTCCTCGACCTCAAAAAAAAAATATAGTCTCGAGACAATTTTACCAGCGATGTGGAATACCTTTGACAACGTCTTTAAATTGTGAGAACCTCAAAAAAGCCATAGATCACAGACTCAATTTCTTCAAACAACGGAAAGGAATATCAGTCTGCATATAAGATCTAGAGCAGTGGCGGCCACTAGAGCTATGAATGAAATCAGAAACATTACACAATTATCGATCAGCACAGCGATGGACCTGTTTAGGCTGAAGACACTACCTGTATGGCCTAGAATACCTCACGTACAGACAACTGGAAAAACTGGAGGGGGTAAAGGCTTGATACCTGGAAAGAATTCAAGATCGAGGCTAGTGTACGAGCTTTCCAGGGAGACCTTTCTAATAGAGAATCTAAGATGCGAGCTCATCCTATCAGCTGGTTCTAGCTTTTACAGGATCTGTATGAGAGGAAACGGAACCTACTGAAGGACAACATCTGCTATGCAGGACAGGACATGGATGGAAGCCTAACCATGAACTACGCCACACGAAGACGAGACTGACGATCCATGGCTTCCACCATTAAAGTATGCTTAAGCAAAGTATTTCATGAACCAAAAGACGAGTGTGAGTTGAGTTTAGAAGCCTGTGAGAGATACCATACTGTAAAATGGAGGAATAGACAGAAATCTATCGTAGCTTACAGCAAGGAAAGTTTGTAATGTAATGCACGACATGTGTGCGCTTCCAATATATTATTATTATTTCTTCATTTCCGGCAAATCTTTTACCAAGTATTTTTTGTTTCAAGTAAGGAAAGAAAAAAGAAGAATAATCCGAGGGGAGAGAAGAAATCCTGGGAACGGGGTGCGTGAGGAAACAAGTAATTGATTTTGGCCATCCTCGATAACGGATGTGTGTGAACTCGTGCAGCTTCGTGATGAAACAACATTTTCTTTTTCGCCAAATACGACGCGGTTCCTTTTTTCTTTCATCACTCAAACGTTGTAATTAAATCACATAATACTCGTCGTTGATTGTTTTTCCTTTTTTCTGAAGATAATCCATGCTCATCCCACCCCCGCTTAAAAAACTGTATCCGTGAAGTGCCAGCAGGTGCAACTGTCTTCGTCTTCTTTGCAACACATTATCCCTTTCCAGTCCACTGTTTTTTTGACCATTCCTTTGTCTCAGGTGTGAAGTAAGGGTCCCACAAATCGACGCAAAAACATAATCATACAGTCGTTTTAAATATATTCACAATGCTGATAATTTCCATGGGTCGTTTGGTGTTCCTTTTAATTACGAATTATTTACATTCATCGCTCTTCTCAAAGTGTATAAATTTCATTAATGCAACCTCCTGATATTTCTTTGATCTCCGCAGCTTTTTCCCCCTCACATTGGAATTCTTCCAGACGTGCAAAACCTATGAAAGCATCCGTATTTCCTTCGCTAATAAATACACATCAGCCAATTCAGAAAAAAGTAATTTATTAATATATAAAATATTGTTATTTTTTATTACTTAAAATTGACTGTTTTGTTTATTTAATTTTTAATTTTCCCAACAGTCAGAATATATAAATATCATTAATATTTTCTTCATTTTATGAAAATAATAAACTTCACGCCATGAAATAATCAACCTAAAAAATCAGAATGATAGTTTAATAATTATGAAAAAAACTGTCATTTATAATATAAATAAATAAATATATCGCCTAGAGTCGAAAATAATGTTTATAGACAACAAATAAATAAACGACGTTTTATCCTTTGTTTAGGACCACTTTAGGTACAATAATTTTGTATTCAAATGTTGCCAAACCTTGCCTTTAATATTTTTACATTATTTATATCTTCATGTTAAATAATATTAATATATATAATTTTGATTAAAAATACTGCAAAGCCTTGATTTTTTTTCAGTATTTATATAAAAACAATTTTTTTCAGGTTCAAAAACTTTATGAAAATAATAAAATTTAACCCATGAAACAATCAACCAAATGAAACAGAATGTTAGGTTAATAATTATGAAAAATATCTGTCATTTATAATATAAATAAATATGTGACCTTGAGTCTAAAAATTATGTTTATAAACAATAAATAAATAAACTACGTTTTATACCTTTTAGGACCACTTTAGGTTCAATAATTTTGTATACAATTCCTTTCCGTTAAAATTTTTTTACATTATTTATATCTTCATGTTAAATATTATTTATATATAATTTTGAATACAAATATTGCAAAACCTTGTTTTTATTTTTTTGCAGTATTTATATAAAATTAAAATTTAAAGTTCAATAAACTTTTCTCCATGAAATAATCAACCTAAAATAATCAGAATGATAGCTAAATAATTATGAATAATATCTGTCATTTATAATATAAATAAATATATGGACTAGAGTCGAAAATTATGTTTATTAACTACATAACAAATAAACGACGTTTTATCCTCTTTTAAGATCACATTAGGTTCAATAATTTTGTATACAAATACTACAATTTTTTAAATATTTTTAGGTTTAATAATTTTGTATAAAAATACTTCAGAACCTTGTCTATATTTATTGCTGTATTTATATTAAAAAAAATTTCAGGTTCAATAATTTTTTGCAAACAAAATTATTGAACATTTAAATAAATTTTTTAAAAAGTTGCAGATTTTATGTACAAAATTATTGAGCTAAAATTAGACGAATTGTCGTTTATTGAGTTTTTGTTAATAAACATTATTTTCTGGCTCAAGAATATATATATATATTTATTTATTTATTTATTTATGTGCATAATGATAGCCTCATTGATGTCTTGATATATTATTTTCGAAATTAGATGCCTTTCATGTTTGTATTTTAATACGTGATCCCTTATAATATTTTAAACCACTCAGCTCGGAATATTTAATTAATTTCTTTATCATATGAATAAGGAAGTCAACCAAATACAGACAAAATAAGTGATAACATAAATACCACACAACGACGTTTCTGGGATCCTTGTTCCTTTCGTCAGGTGCTGAAAAGAGCCTAGAGCATTTATATTACAGTTTTCTTATTCATCGATTTCAGACGTAAATTTTTTCATTTTAATTTCTTTATCATATCCTAGAATTTTTTTCATAAATGTAAAAAACGCACGTAGCTCACAAACAAATTGATATATATATATATATATATATATATATATATATATATATATATATATATAATAAGGGCGAATCCGTTTCTAAAACAAAGTTTTAGGATCTTGAGATATTCTTCTAACGATCATAAATAATGTAAACGCCATTGTTTATAACCATGACGAAAACATCCCTTAAAAATATGCATGCTGAGAAATAACGGAGTAGCCTTAATAAACCAACCTCTGGGCGAACCACTTCCAATAATTAACATAGTACCCCTGCTTTTAAATCACACATCTGAGTCAGTTAAGGGGGAAGGGGGGAGGGAGAAGACAGAAGGGGGGTTGAGGAAATTAATTACTCAAGTAATATTGCAATTTATTAAAAGTATTTACTAACAACGTAGAAGTTGGAATATTGAAAGATGCCTTAATGTACTACGGTAAAAAAAAACTTCACTGCATCAGAATAGATTAAGAGCTGACAGTTTGTCAAATACCGTAATTGGAACTATTAAAATATAGCGTCAAAACTGTATAATTCAGTTTCAATGACTTCATTTATTTAACTAAAAAGGCCAACGTTTCTGAAGGTTCTTCAGGTCTTTTCAAATTATAACTAAATGTTTTCCCACGACCGCATTAGTGCGTAGTGAAATTTGTAAGTGCCTTGGAAGAACTTCCAAAATTTAGAGAAATTCTTTAATAAGTCAGATAATTTTTAAAATTTATTAATTAATAGAAAATACCTGAAAAAGGTTCAACAACGTACAGAAACGTATATTTTTCTGATAAAATTGGATTATAAATTTGTTTTTTTAATTAAATTCAGAAATTGGTAAAAAAAATGCATTATATTTCATATAAAATAGACGTAAAAAAATAAAACGTTTAAAATAGAGTAAAAAGTCTAGTTTTATAGCTTTTTTCAAGAATTATTTAAAAATGAAACATTTTCAATAAACATTTTAAAAAACAAAAATTTGAAACGGACTACAAAATAATTCGGAATTAATGTTCAGAACCCAATTTCCTATTAAAGTAAAATTTGCTATTTTTCAGGGTGTAGTCTAACTGTATATTGTAGAGGTCCCAATAATTTGAAGTATAAATAAATAGAAACCAAAAAGACTGATGCTTAAAAAAAACCAGATACTTTCCACAGATAATCATAACCGATCGTTCTGATAATGGAAATAATTTAAAAATTAGAATACGAAATTTAATAAGACAGACAGTGATAATATAAACACCACTCAACGTTTCCGTAAACCTTGTCCCTTTCTTCAGGTGCTGAAAAACGCAGTTCTGTCAACTGGCTCGTGCAGTTGTGTCTCTCTATGCTCTTGCGATTTTCATGCTACTGAAGAAAGGATACGAGGCTTCCAGAAACGTTGTGTGGTATTTAATATCATCACTTCTTTTTGTCTGTATTTAGTTATCTTTCTTTTTAATTTTTCAATATGGCGTAAATTCATTGTAAATAAGAAAGGAATATTCAATTTTACTGTAACGACTATATTCTTTAATTATCCCCGAAAACTCCGCGCGCCCGTAAAATCCTATGTCCTATTTATTCTCTCCCCTGACTGCTGAACGATTCACCCCTTATCAATCAGTCCAAGGGCGACGCCAGTTTCGACTTATCCAAATGTTTCATCCTCTTCCCCCGACTCACCGCAATTAACTTCGTTGCCAAATAAACCCTATTGATTCCCGCCTTCGGTCGTCCGATGCTTCCTTGGCCGTCGTCCCTTTTCTCTTTTTTTTTTGCCTACTTCTTCCCCTTTTTGTTCTCCATCAATTCCTCGGTTCCTTCCACTTCACAAAAAAAGGGGGAGGGGAGGTTCTTATTTTCTTTTCATCCTTAAAATGACGCCAGTAGCCCTGTCTTTGTCTGGTCTTCAATAAATCTCGGCGTATCAGCGTCCCCCCGCTTTTCAGTCCACGCGTATCAGACTGACCGTATTTCTGCCTCCGCGCCCCCTTGACGGACTTTCCATTGTTTGCGTTAGACGACTTTATTTTCTAAGACCTGCAAAGCTTCTCTGATTTTCTCCAATGTGTACATTAAATTAATTACAACACATCACGTCGTAGGATTCATAAATGATGTGAACAACTAATAATATATAATAAAAAACAATTTATTACCTTACACAGACACTTTTTATTTTTTATACCTACAAACAAGGTATTTACAATTGATTAGATGTACGAACTAAACAAGGGCAAACTGAAGTATACACATATAAATTAAATAAACAACTTACCAAATTAAAACAATAAAACGAATCAAGCTATGAAATTTACACACACCCGATAAGAGTTATCCGCTATTCCTATTGGAACAGTCGGCCAGCTGCTTCATAAACTGGTCAAGGCACGGAAAGGGGAAAGTTGCGAACCCACAGCAAACTCCTCTCCTGCCATCGGAAGGGCGTGGGACAAGTACCAAATCCCCGACCTACCTGATGCAGGTTTATCTAGGGTTTTCCCTGCATCACTTTTAGGCAAATTGCCGGGTAGGATCCTTAAACCATAGCCCGGGGCCCCTAGTTAACCCTTGGCTACCTTTCTCTACCCTTCCGAATCCCTCCTTTTCAGATCCCTTCCTATGCTATTAAAGGGGAGTTGCCACCATGTGGTTTACCCTCATGTAGCCTGTTATCCTAAAAAACAAAGTGTGTTTTCCCCACGTATGTTTCTCCATACTCACTGTGTTCATGCATGTTCTATCAGTTAAGAAACTATTAATATTTTAACGGTTTTATAAACACCTTGTTTCGCAGATTTGTTGACCTTTTGGCAAGTTTAAATATTTGAGGGATAATTGTGTATTGGTACTTAGCATATTCTACGAAACATTTATCTGATGTTAATGATAACTGAACAAATGAAATAAAAGGATTCAAAAATGAATAACGATTTTATGTAAAGATAACCAAAATTATTTTTAAATTTTAAAAAGTAAGACGTGTAACGGAGGAACCGATAAAAACTTTATTATAAAATATTTAGTAGCAACAATGACGCAGGGAAAAAAAGCTGGTCATTTACTAAGAAAAATTCTGAAAACAATTTAGAAAACTGTATCTCAAAAATTGATTTAAAAAAATCAAATTAAATGTATGGGGATAATGTAGATATAAAATCTTGAGGAGAACTCAAAATTATTTTAACTATTAAATTTTATAATAATTTAAAGATTAGCTGGCAGAAACACTAAATCATTGACAGGGTCATTAGAAAAAAAAATACCCCTCAGGATATGATGTAATAAAATATGACGAGTAAGATCATTCCTCATCGGATCGTTCCCAAACATCTTAAAATAAGTTTTCCATTAATTATGGTAGACAACAGAAATTTTAAGAACTGTCAATTAAAAACCAATCTACCTGTGGCGCTTCAAATATCTTATAATAAGTAAAATAAGGGTCATTACAAATATCAATATAAATAATTTAATATATGTGAATTACAGTTTGGATTTATAAAAAGGGTTTCAAAGAGAATAAAATATCTGAGATATTAAATAATAATAGATACCAAGTACCAAATGCCCGACCTACCTGTTGCAGGTTTTTCTAGGGTTTTCCCTGCATCACTTTTAGGCGAATTTCCGGGTAGGATCCTTAAACCAAAGCCCGGGGGCTCTAGTTAACCCTTGGCTACCTTCCTCTACCCTTCCGCATCCACCCTTTCACATCCCTTCCTATGCTATTAAAGGGGAGTTGCCACCATGTGGATTACCCTGTTATTCGTGACGGGCAGAAGTATAAAGTTTCAACGAATAATTTATTCGGACTAACATTCAGTTCATAATGCGGAAATATAGAGGTTGGAATTCCACAGGGTTTTATTTTAGATCCCACTTTTATTCTTTATTATATTATATTATTAATATAATAAGTGTTTTCTGCCTCTGGCGACATTTTGAATTCTCCTCCAAACACCGAAAATAATAATCAGGCTTATATTTAACTGAATTTTACTATTTACGTAACCATAAACTTATGATTAAATCTGGAAAAAAAATTATTTAATCCACTTAAGAGGAATCTTCAGTATCATGAGTTACCAAAATTAATTAATTAATTCCAACACTAAAGCTGTATTTGTTTCAAATGTCAGAAGTTCACTAATAAAAAGGAAGTGAATATTAAAAATAAATATAATATTATAAGTTGATTATCTATAAATGGTTTACATTTTAATTGTAATATTAATAGTTAGACACACTCACACAGTGAGATTTCTCACATTAAGTTCTACAGTGAGTCCAGTAGTTTTAGAACGGTATATTTTTAATTAAGGGTAAAATATTAAATTTATGTGAAGAAATTGGAAATTCTGTAAAGTCAGAATAGTCTAATTACAGTGCTACAATAACAACATAACCGGAATATGAGCATATTTCTACTCCTTAATGTATCATGGATTTTATTTAGGGGGAAATTGCACTAAGTAAAGAGAGAGTCAATAAATTAAAATTTAGATTGATAAACGGATTGAGAAAATATAACAATAAATAAGATTAAAGAATCGTCATACTATTTTTGTGGCTGTGTTTAATGGCAAAGCCCAATTCAGCTTTAACATTATCCATCAACCCCCACCACCACCATTCCTAAAAAAATACCGTGATGGGTTCGTAATTCATTCATGAAAATAAAAATTACTTCAGTGGCTTTTGATAGGCTTATTTAAACTTTATATGATGTTTTTTGGTTGGTGGAGAGAGGGGGGCGTAGTCGTTTAATCGATCAACATAATCATGGAATGGTTTCCATCCATTAACTGGCTGCATATCAAATATTGGACCCAATGTCATTTTTATTGGTCAATTTAAAATCGTATATATGTATGCATGTATTTATTAAAGTGGTATATACCAGTGTATAAATGTTGACTGAAATGATGACACTTTTTCTAAACATTACCAGCGGAAATGGGGGTCAAGAAAACCGCCTACTGAAAGACGATTGATTTGTAGTAATAAACATTCATTGGAAACAAATTATTAAGGCGTCTTACCGAAAAGTAAATTGAAAAACTAATTATACGTTGAAGATATGATACTTTACTAAAACGTCGACAAGAACCTGGTCATTTTTCCATCGATCATTCACGTGTGTTTCCGTCCACAGGTATGCCCGGGAAGAAGAACACGATCGTGTACCAGTGCTGCCCCGAGCCTTACGTGGACGTGACGTTCACGATCCAGATCCGGAGGCGCACCCTGTACTACTTCTTCAACCTGATCGTGCCCTGCGTGCTGATTTCGTCCATGGCGCTGCTGGGCTTCACGTTGCCTCCGGACTCCGGGGAGAAACTCACCCTAGGTCAACTCTCTACTCAACTCACTAACTCGCTTCTTACGATATTATAACTACTACTACTACTCACTGTCTCGGCTTAACAGAGTCCACGGTGACGATGTGTCAATCTGGATTGAATATATGACGGATCCTATCACTTTTCCACTGCGGTTTGGTCGTCTATTAAGATCCTGACGGGATTATGCTGTCGTCATATTGAAATTATCGCCTGGTGTGTCTCCATATGTTCCCGTTGTTATCAGAATATAGCATGGACCATTTATATATATATTTTATTTCCATACTACGATTAAAAACCTTTAAGAGCTGATAAAATCGATTAACTAATGACAAATGTAGGTTTTCGCCATAAAATAACAGACTATATGATTTCCCTCCTTAATTCATCACATAGGATATTATTAAAAGCATAATTTATCGTTTCCTCCTACAAAACTTTAATATTTAATTGTAGAGATTATCGATAAAGATGTTTACCACTGTCCTTGGCTCCAACTGGATAACATCAAGTGAAGCCCAGAATCGTGTAATATGACGTTTATAAAGGTATTTTACTATACAAATGACCAAGCCACAAAATGCTGATTAGTGTTAAACGAAAATATGACTAAGATCCAAGGTTTTACCAGGTGCTTGGGTGATTCTTGGCCTTCCAACCGGGTGACAATAGTGCCCCGACGGTTCGACGGCGTTGTCACGTGATCTAAGACTGTCCGATCATTTATGCCCTTATAAGCCAACGTTGAGCTGGTTGGCTCTGGACCTCAGGCGCCAGCATCTACCCGCCCCTCCCCCCAACCCCCCTCTCTTGGTCACAGTGCGACCAACAACATCTTCCGGATCAGTGTGAGACCCTCCTGGCTAGTGGGCAACCATAGTGGCAACAGTGTCGCGCAGGTAAAGAGGGGGTCATCACACGATCCCAGGCTTCGCTAATATCAAATCCCGTGTGTCCTGGTACTACAAATCCTCTTCTCATCCCTGGTTGGAACCGGGATCAAGAATCACTCAAGTAAAATAGGACGAGTTGTTTCAACACTAAGGTTGATTTTTTTTTCAGTTATTCCTGGTCTATTTTCATTTCCGAGGGGTTGCAGAGAAATCCTAGATAAGTCTGTTGTAAATGCACAAATTACGAAGATGTTTTTTTTTAGAAGACCACCAAATAGTTCACCGTGATATAATATTATTTTTCATCTCACAGCAAATATGCATGCCTTAGTTCTGTTTCTTATAAATCGTCGTCGTCAATACCGAGATTATCTATTGTTAATATAATATTATATCATAAATGTTTGGTGACATAATAAATTGTTTTTATAACGTCGTTAAATCCACGAAAATTACAAAAAAATTATTTTAAACGTTAATTCTACGAAAAGCTTTGTTGTCTTTCGGTTCCTCGAGGAAATTTGCGGTTGACAGCTTGTCAAGAAGCTATAAGTATTTTATTTTATATTTGTATCTTGGAATCGTGGTGATGGTGGTGGTGGTGACGAGATTTATTTTTTAAATAGACGTCTCAGTTGTATTGGTATCGACTGCTGGCTTGGCTTTCTCGAATGATAAAATATTTACAGGTTACGTTTAGAGTGAAATTTCTCTCCCTCCCCCCCCCCCCGTCCCCCTCTCTACGTTTACTGCATCTACCGAAACACTATATAATTCTATTTACGTTTATGAACAATATAGCCAACATAAACAGACCTTACAATAATAAAAACAAGTACGTTATATATATATTGTAATATAGAATTGGACACATCAATTAATTTGAAATCTTATCAACAACAAATTACAATTAAAAGAAAAAGAAATTTACTCGTCAATTAAACTAGAACGAAATTTACTTGTGAACGAAATTAAAAGTAAAAAGATTGACTCTGATTAACAATTTTAATCAAAAAGAGAATAAAATCTGACGGCAATATTTCAATTACGTTTACATAATTAATTGTTTTGTAAATTGTTACTCACGTCGGCCCAGCATTCCAGGATACCTTTAATTTTCGAAAACACTATTGCGGGGTTTTACACTGCTTCTAAACTCACAGATTCTACACTAAATTTTTAAGCCAAAATTTTGTATGATGTCAGGAACTCGGATGAGCCACCTTTCGTACCTATCGGTTGACCGCTCACCTTAGGTGAATTCTGCGATTTGTTAATTGGGTAGTCTTTATTGTTCCGGACTTAAACCGAAACTTTTGCTATTTCTGGCCAGCTATGGACACAAAAACTGCTTTTTCTTAGCAGGTTTCGACGTTATACGTTTATGAATGTTCTACTTTGTCCTGCTAATTGCCAACCCTGTTTAATTCTCCTTCGAAAAACTGTTATACCTCGACAAGGTCTTTCCGTGAACTCTCTCTCACCATATCTCCCTCCCAACTGTACTCCTCAATATCTTAATGCAAACGAATTAACAATTCGTTCCTGCGAACTGAACTTCTCAATATCTTAATGCAAACGAATTAACAATTCGTTCCTGCGAACTGAACTCCTAAATATCGTAATGCAAACTGAACTATAGTCTCGCATTTTAGCGCGCATACTCCATTTTTACGGACCTTCCGACAAAGGAACATAGCCGGGTTTTATATTTTTGATCCAAAAGCTCCTGCCGCTATAATAAGTTTCTCAAACAATTTATATTTTTATGTTGAAACAATATATACATGTATATATATATATATATATATATATATATATATATATATATATATATGGCAAACCGCCATTCGTTCACTCGTTTATCGATTCTATTTCGATTTAAGGGCACCAGGTAATTTTTTTGAGTGAAATTACCGAAACAATTTTCGATATAATTCATTTATTTATCGAGCTTGTGTCTAATACATTTTTTTGTGTGTGTGTTTAACCACTTGGACCCTCTCCGTCCCTTGTCGAGTCCTAAGCGGAACTGAAGAATTGCCTCGCCACGTCTCCTGGCGTGCGCCGTAACCTATCTAATACTGTATGCGCGCGCGGCAAAGGTGACGCCGACAAAGGCCATAAATTGACAATGTAACATAATCATGTTATAATTCTATTTAGTTCCCCACTGATGCATGAAATGAGAAGAAGAAAAAAAAATCTTTAAAACTACAAGTCTGTTCTAATGTCATTATAGTTTTTAAACTTCAAGTTTAAAATTAATGCTCATCACTGTGTAATTGTAATTTCTACTCGTATGTTAAGTATGTGAGACCCATCAGGGAACATTAACTTTGTTATATACGAATGTAGCTCTTTTAGGTAACCATTTTGGAAAGAAAACCCTCTGAAGTAATAATTAATAACAATTCAAAATAATTTATACAAGCATTTCTAATACTATTTTTTAGTTCTCAGTAAGGCCAGACGGAAAAATAATAAGACTTTATTTTTTGAAAATATAATAAAGCAAGTTTAGCTTACAGCAACGATATTCAGTGACAGAATTTCTCCCCCACATCGTTGCTCGGAACAAGCAAAACGATCTGATGCACACACACAACTGTTTGTTACGATAGTTCAAATTACATCGGGAAATCGGATACCTGATACACGATAAATACAACGCAGTCCTGCACACAAGCGCACGGGAAAAACACAATCACAAATCGAAGAGAAATCTCATACTACATCACTACTGTGTGTGTGTAAATAGGAGAGCTATGAATCCTGAAATGCAATTATTAGTCTGAAACACGTTGCAATCCATGAATTCCGAAAACGTAATTATGCATCACGCAAAACAAATTGCAAAGATCTGAAATTTGTGTAATGCTTAATTTGATGACGTTCTGCAACTGACATTTCAATTATTCTTCTATATATGTAAATTAATCTCTTCACTTTAAACAGTTCATTGGTATAATATTTTTTTTTAAAAAAAATACCGATATTAAACGATACTCCAAAAAAATAAACTTTTTATCCACGTTTCTAATTCAAAAACTTCACACTAACAACATATTTTCCACTCCGTTTTAATTTAACAGTAATCTTCAAACATTTAACACGTGCACTCGTCACTTAACTAGAGATCCCCTTTGATGAAGGCAACACGCAACACACACCTAATGAAAGTCGTAACGTGCAACGAGTAAGTCCATCCTCTTTCTATTTTAAAATACCCCATCACCGTTTTCTAAAAACACATTTAATGATTCTGTAGCGGAATTCTCTTTTTTTTTCAGGTTAACAGGCTACATGAGGTTAATCCACTTTGGGAAACTCCCCTTTAATAGCATAGGAAGGGATTTGAAAGAGGTGATGCAGAAGGGTAGAGGAAGGTAGCCAAGGGTTAACTAGGGCCCCCGGGCTATTTTTTAAGTATCCTACCCGGCATTCGCCTAAAGAAATGCAGGGAAAACTCTAGAAAAACCTGCATCAGGTAGGGCGGGCATCGGGTGCTTGTCCCACGCCCTTCCGATAGCGGGAGAGGAATTTGCTGTGGGAACGCAGCATTCCATTCTCCGTGCCTCGACCAGTTTAGGAGGCAACTGGCCGACTATTCCAATGGGAATAGCGGACAACTCTTACCGTATGCACAAGGTGTGTGACCATGGAACATACACCTCTCAAAACAGGCCGAGGAACCTTAGTTCAAAAACGGAGAGGAAAAGGCATCCCCAAAGTTAGCCCCTTCGTGTGTCTCCTACAAGGTAGCGGAATTCTCATGTTGGCGAATTCAGAGAAAGTTTAGATAACGCGTCACTGCAGCGAGTAAATGATATCGCTGATACGATTCAGTATCGTATTATCGTCACATTTCTTCAAATAAAGTTCCTTAGTTTAACGTACTTCAGGGGGATAAAAGAGGTAGAAGACATAACGCTCGAAAACAGGAAGAAAAAACGTGAATTTTTTAAATACTTTAGGAGGTCAATAATTACAATTACTTTTATAGCTTTGCCGTTATCAAGTTCCATTTCCGTCTGTCGTTTCCAATCTCCCTCTTCCAAGTTACTATCCTCCGTTATGGTTTTTTCACTATGGTTTTCCAACTTTAATCTGGGTCTGGCCCCCGTTTATTATTTTATTTTCCAGGAGGTGGTGACCATTGGTATATTTTTTTGGGCCATCTTCCATTTTCCATTCTTTGTACGTTCCCATTCCATTATAAGGGGTTTGATTTTTCAATCCCTGACAGAATTACAAACCAACAAAATTAGTATTAAAAAAAATGACAGGATAAAATAAGAAACGAGATCCTTTGGAAAAGAAATGAACGTAACCACGTCTGTCGTCTAATAATTTCAAAATTAAATATTTTAGTAAATTAAAAATTTATTTTCTTGTTATAAATTATATTAGGGATGTAGAAGAAATACAATAATAAATTATGAAAATATTTTTTTGGAGCCCAGAAGAGTCGAGGAATGGGTTTTGTAATCAGTTAAAAAATTAAATAGATTAATAGCAATAAATAGCTACATTAAAAAAACAGAATTATTTAATAATTGACAAGTTTAGAGGGTTTTTTTCCAGTATTAATTTTATTTATTTACTTTTAATATATTATACTAATGTTTCTTAATTTTAGTAACACGTGTTAACAATAATTTTTCAGCTCTTCACGATTAATTTAACAAATTATATACGAAAACAATTGTACTATTTTTCCAATTCAACGAGGCAACGCCATTAAAAGTTAATAATGACAAAGAAGTAATTCGTTTATTAATATCGGTTAAACATACATTACAAGAATTTGAGAGTGTTGTATAGTTACAGGCTGAGGCGACAGGAGAAGGCAAAATGGAGTGAGGACGCGCGCAGAGTGGGAGGGGGAGGGGGCCGGGGTTAGCGCAGAGTTCGTAACGAAGGTTGATAAGAGCTGACAGCAGCGCCACTGTGCAAGATAATCGTGACACTTTTCATCGCTCAAGGCAAGGAACATTAGCAAGCGCACCCGGCAAACAATCGCTTTTCTCTCTTTGTGATACAGGAGCGGAGGTGTTTTGCCCTGCCCAAAAAACTGGGCACTGCCAGAGATAATACACACACACACACAGACACAGGGGGCGCGCGCCCGCCGAGGGGGGGGGGGTCATCATTCCAAAACTTGCTGAATTATCTCTCTGTGTGAAGGGAACGAACTGAGTGGGTGTCCGTGCGTCACGAAACGCTCTTAATGTAGTCAACAAACAACCCTGAAAGGCCAAATGGCTTACTTCCATTCTTTTTCCCCCCCAAGAAATTAATTGCTTGGCAGGAACGTTACACCTTACGAAAATGCATTGAGTTAAGGGTGAAAAATAACAAAGAACATTGAAAAAAATTATAACAGTCTTGTAACTGAAACAGTAATATTTTAGAAGATAATTTTCCTAGATAAAAATTATTATACGACGATTCATCATCGAAAAGTATTATTTAGAGAAAAATAAGTATTGAAATTTATATTGATTTTGAGGTTTTTTTTGGCCAAAGTTAGCATCACTGTGGAAATTAATTTATTCGTCGGGCACAAATCTCTAAGATTATTATTTAGATTATTCGCATATTACATTGCCTTCGAGTAGAAAGAAAAGCAAGAAAAAGTGAAAAAAAAAGGCAAGGAAAACAAGATCAAATTCTATTTATTTCTGTTTTCCTTTTTTTCTTTGCTTTTCTCTCCTTTTTTCTAGTTTTTGTTGCCTACCTACTAACTCCAAAACAATTCAATACCCGAATAATCTAAATAAGAAGGTTACTTCACCCCCCCTTGTAAAAAAAATATTTCAAATCCAGATTAAATCTTCAAGGATGTCAAAACTTTCCATTTAAGAGACGCTAACATCGTTTCTTGAGTTTAACTAAATTTCAGGATGAAGGTTTTCACTAAAACTCGACCCGCGACAGAGAATCGATCTCTAATAATAACCCCCCCCCCCCCCCCGAATGGGTTATGTGCTGTTCTTACGCATCTGAGTTACCCCGGTCGACTCCGAGCCTATGTGCGAATGTTAAATCATTAACAGGGTAGCTCAAATGGTAAAGGGGCACATCGTAGCATCGATTCCCGACCCGGTCCAGATTTAATCCTTTAATTCAGCGTTGTTACCTTAGTCCTCAGCTTCTATTGAAATCATTTCCCCTGTTCTTGAACTTAATTTTGTGTTAATTTCACCATAGTAAATTTTCTTGAATCAAAGTTTTATCACTTAAAGTGGTGGACCACTTATTACTTTATACTAATTGTATCCTTTCAATTGCACCTAATTTCCCTTAAATATTACGACAGAGAATCGATCTATAATAATAACCTCCGAATGTGTTACGTGCTCCTCTTACGCGTCTGAGATACCCCGGTCGACTCCGAGCCTATGTGCGAATGCTAAATCACCAACAGGGATTCGACCAGGGTAGCTGAAATGGTAAAGGTTCACAGCGTAGCATCGATTCCCGACCCGGTCCAGATTTTATCCTTTAATTAGTCACCTTAGCCCTCAGATTCGATTGAAAGCATTTCCTCTGTTCTAATTTCACCTAATTCCCTTAAATATTACGTCTTAGGGTCCCTTTTCAATTCTCTAGCTCTAGAAACCAGACAGAAGTACATTTTAAAGTGTCATAAATTTTGTTAAATACCAGATTTTTTTTTAAAGGGTCAATTTGGTGCCACGACTCCTCGATCCCTTAACTTACATTACGCAGATTTTTTTTTCACTCTACCCCTTCGAAATAATTTATTGTGTAATTGAAAAACAAAAAAATACCCCCTTTTCAACCGCGAAAAATGTATCACAGTTATTTCTAAATATTACGGGGAATAAAACTGAGAATAAAACAATTTATCAATATTTATTACGCATATAAGATTTATGAATCCAGCAGCATAAATTTAATGGTCGTTAAGTTTACCACCATGACACCAAATATATTATTTTTGGGTTAATTATTTTATTTTCATTAGTTTATTTTTGTTGTTGTTCGTAAATAGAATCAATTAATATTATTTTCTTATCCGAAAAACCAAAAAGAGGTTCATTTCATCCATAAAATTCATTGAACCAAACATAGGCGATGAAAGATATTATTTTGAACTCAAAGCATTCGAGAAGAAGAGAAATCTGCCCTCTTCTGAGTTTATATCCCGATTAATTCCGAAGAAGTTTCGTAACTGGTTCTCGGCCTCTCAGACTCGTTAAAAAGTTGGAAATTACTTCTCAGGTTTTTTATTATTACTCTTAAGACCACCTTACGCCCCCCCCCCACCCCACTTACGGGGCCCACGTTTATTCATAATTAAGTGCTCCAGATATGAATCAACACTGCAAAAATGTTAGTAACTTGAAAGAAAACACCCAAGTCGCTTCAAATGAGCCGTGAAGAGGCGGTTTCTTAGCCGAATTCTTCTTACAAATAAATTCACAATGTCCTCTACAGAAATAAAATAAAAATAGGGTTCGGGTTATTACAAATAATTCTCTTCCGTCATTCTTACTTGTATCGTTAATATAAAAATATTTTTATTTCGGCTGTACATGTGCACAAAAGTTTCATTTAAACTCTGGACGGTTATATATATTACTTAAGTCTCAGTAAATATTTTTAAGATGATTAAAATCCACACATTTTACAATTTTAACTCTGGAACGATTTTCTGATTAACTTATTCCAAAAAAAAAAACCATTTAACATTGCAACTAAATGCATACGAATATTTTTCGCTAATTATTTCAAAAACTAATTCCATTATTTAATATAACCTGCTAATTATCATTTAATAAAGAAAACACACAATTTGTGAACAGACAATTTGTAAGAAGAAAAAGAAGAGTCTAGTAATGAAGAAAAACAAAAAAAAATCATTACAATACGACGTTTCGTCCACAATTTAATGGGACTTCAAATAAATAATAGATCTCTCTCTATTTATAATTAAACATTTAACCAATTGTATTAAACATAATTAGTGGAAATTGAACCAAAGTCTGAATATTCTTATAAACATTAAAAGTTTGCAATTAACTTAAAAATATATAACAATTTAACTTGACTTCTTTTAAATAAATTTTCAGAATTAATCAGAATGTTTTTTTTTTCTTTTATGAATTAAAACATTATATTTAAATCGCGCAAACAACGTTTCATCCCTGATTGAGACCTCTTCAGGGTTTTTATTTACACTTTCTTAAATTTACAATTAAATACAGTTATCTAAAGAAATTTAAGAAAACACTGCTACATTCTTAAATTATTATTTTTTTGGATAACTAAATTTATTTGTAAATGTACACCTGAAGAGGGATGAAACGTTGTGTGTCGTTAAATATTGTATTTTAATTTACAATAATAAAAAAATTCTTACTAGTAAACTGTTGTTTTGAACGTTTATTTAAAATACATGTCGTTTCATCCCTTTCTTTAGGGACATCTTCATATGTATATTATGACAGAAACAGTGTTGTAAATTTTAATAAAACAGTTTAACAGGAAAAATTTTTAGAGAGCCTCCATCAAGTTCCACTTGCTTATGAAATCAGACATTTTTTCAATTTTAAAGAGTGATGTTTTACGTGAAGAAGACACAAAACTCGTGGACGAAACGTCACGTTGTAATGATTATTCTTTTACCTTTGCATGATTCATAAACATTTTTTTTCTGTTTATTTATTGTGGTAATCATCACACGAGTATATAAGTAATTTTGTAAGAATACTCGCGGGTTTTTTCAACTAGCTCGGTTTATACTTTTTATACTGTTGTCTTACGACATCCGTCGTCGTTTTCTGTTCTATCCGTTTACCTTGGCACTGCTATTCAAGACTTGTCATATTATTCGCTACTTCTCAGAAAGTATATATATGTAATATTATCTTTTATATGGTCCTCAGCGTGTCAATAATTAAATTATTTGTTGTTTTTGGAAAAGAAACGAAGCGTGATAATGACTGAAGGAGTTGTTTCTCTACTTTAATGAGTTCGGAGTGCAAGCAAGGTCCGTGACTTGACTGAGGGCGTCGTATACATACTTTATGGACTCAATTGTCGAAGCGGAAAGCAAGGTAGAAACACTGGATTGAAAGTTACGCCTATATATAGTTCCGCTTTCAACTGTGTTTTGAGCGTTATTAGACGTAAAATCCTCGTAAAACACGAGACGTATTAGATCGTAATTTGACGTGATCTTATTATTAGAGATTTTGACGTTCGGGAGGCCTAATTTTAAAACAGCCAGGTTGGGCTTGAGTTTCGTGGTTATTAACTGACATGCGCTCCACCGGTGACGGGAGCGCAAGGACATGGGATCTTTCTCTTGTTTCTACAATGCCAATCATAATTTTTTGTTCTCACCGATAGCCTCACAGAGGTACTATTTATGTTTATTTCAAATAAAAATCGTTTTATTTCTTTTTTCCATCATATTAATTAATTTTTTTGAATAAAGTAGGACTGTTAATTACAACGTGAGCGTTAATCGAACTTCTCCCCAACACCGTTAACGACCTCGCTAATGGCACATACCGACATGGGAAGATTAGCCCCACCACCACCACCACCTGAAGAAATATTACTAATAGCCAATATTCGGGGATAAGCTGTGATAAAGGTTCACCGGAAGGTACGATTCATTTCGACCTGAAGCCTAGTTCGGTGGTGTCCCGAGAACTGCTGCACACATCTCATTATCATGTTAATTACGGGGCGGAAACGTGCATCCGTTGGCTTTACTACGGAAGCCGCTGGTAATAACACAAACATTGCAATATGGCCGCCGTGTTAAAGGTGGGGATTAGGACGCCGCCGCTGCGCAATTGAAACGGTCGCTTGCGGCGGCGTCCTTTGTGTGTGGATACAACGGCATAATTACGTCCAGTAATTGTTTTAAGACGAACAGAAACTTTGAGTTTATTGACACGACACGACGAACATGATCAACCCTGAGTCTTTAGTCAGAAAAATGTTTATTAGGGAAAAAAATAAAAATAACAACGTTTCGTACTTTTCAGGATCTCTTCAGGTTTAATAATCTAATGTATAAATCATCCAAATTTACTTATTTATTAACATACATTGTCTCTTAATTTTTTAAATAATTTATTAACATGATTTTTGAACCTGATGAATCCTAAAAAAAAGGACGAAATGTCTGTGTATGTAGCATGCATCGTCTCTTAATTTTTTCATTAATTTATACTCAAGATTATTCAACATCAAGTGTCCTAAAAAAGGACGAAACGTCGGGATATTAAACATGCATTGTTTTTCAATTTTTAAAATAATTTAATCACATGATTTTATAAGCTGAAGAGTCCTACAAAAAGGACGAAACGTAGGTGTATTTAACATGAATCGTCTCTTAATTTTTTTCATTAATTTATACTCAAGATTATTCAACATCAAGTGTCCTAAAAACGGACGAAACGTCGGAATATTAAACATGCATTGTTTTTTAATTTTTTAATTAATTAATTCCCAAGATTTTTGAATCTGAAGAGTCCTACAAAAAGGACGAAACGTCGGTGTATATAACAAGCACTGTCTCTTTAAAAAAAATTTACAGAAATTATACAGAAGATAATAAAGCCTGATGAGTCCTAAAAAAAGGACGAAACGTCTGTGTATGTAGCGTGCACCGTCTCTTAATTTCTTACATAAATTATATACGACATTATTAAACCTGAAGAGTCCTAAAAAATGGACGAAACTTTGGTGTAATAACATGCATTGTCTCTTAATTTACACACAATATTATTCAATATAAAGTGTCGTAAAACAAGGGGGAAACGAGGGGCTATTAAACATGCATTGTTTTTTTAATTTTTTAAATAATTTAATCACATGTTTTTTTAACCTGAAGAGTCCTACAAAAACGACGGAACTTCGGTTTATTTAACATGCATTGTCTCTTTAATTATTTTTTTACTAATTTGTACACGAGATTATTAAACCTACAAAGTCCTAAAAAAAGAGCGAAACGTCGGTGTATTTAACATGCATTGTCTCTAAAAAAATTATATAATTTATACACAAGATTATTAAACCTGAGGAGTCTTAAAAACAGGATGAAACGTTTGTGTATTTAACGTGCATTGACTCTAAAAAATTATCAATTTATACACAAGATTTTTGAACGTGAAGAGTCCTAAAAAAGAAACTAAACGTCGGTTTTTTTGACATGCATCGTCTCTTAAATTTTTTATGTGATTTATTAAACCTGAAAAGTCCTCGAAACAGGACGAAACGTCGGTTTATTCAATTTTTGCTGATAAACGATTTTCTGACTCGAGGCCATTTGTTTATTTACTTCTGACATTCTGTAAAATTTATATGTGAAATCCCTCGAGAACAGTAACGTGTTAATCATTGGCGCCCATTACTTCATTATCACCACTACTGGTAACAATATTGTTACGTCATTCTAACACTACCTCTTAAGTGCGTAAGCGCTTTGAGTGCTTTAAGCATTAGACCGTCCAACTATGCAAGCCACCAGCCAACGACGTTCATGAATAATAATTTCATTGATTGACTTGCAAATACATTTTGTACTGGATTGAATTGCAAATAATGGCAATAAGAAAATGGTTCCCCCCCTGATCTCCCCCCCCACACACACACCCACTCTTAATTAACCCACTAACATTAGAAAGACATTGATACAGTTAATTCGTATTATTTTCATTTGAATATAATTGTTCAATTTTATTAAAATAGCAAGTCTGTTCATGCCGTTTTACTTATTTTTAGGAACGCTGTTGCAAAATAAAATCCAGAAAAATTAAACATTTTGCTACCGTGGAAATTAGAGGTACACTACGAAAATTATTTTGGCAAACACTACTGTTTAGAGTTGCTAAGTAATTTAACATTGGCAAATAAATCAGCAAAATATGTGTATTTATATAATTGTAAAGTAAACTAATACTTCAGAAAAATAGGTTTGGTAAAGGTCACGAGGAAAATATGTTATCAAGTACCTATATTTTACTATTAAGTTAAATTCTTTCGTTTTCAAGTATTTATCCATCGATCTAATAGTCTCAAACAATTAATTTATTACCATTAATTACCCCTAATTATCATTGCATATGTATATATAATTCTTCTTTAATTATACCCGCAGGGAAACTCAGCTCTATATTATTTTATTCGTTGGACATCAGATAATTTTTACCCAAAATTAATTAATTAATTAGTAAAAGCATAAAACACTCTTTAATCACTCGGGCGTGTATTATTTTTTATTTCTCACAAATAAAAAAGGAAAAAATATATTAAGTTCCATAATGTTGTTTTCACAACCTCCTCCCTACTCGAAAGACTCCAAAGATAATAATATTTCACGAAAAAACAAAAACTGTTGCTCAGCAACCAACCTTACTCTTATTATTTTACTAATATCATATAAACTTCTAAACCAATTACCACAATATATTATTTATTTTTTTTAAAAAAAATCTAAATTAAACAATAATATTTAACGAACACAACGTTTTCTAGAGACTATTTTAACGTAGAAATTTAACGGAGGCAAAGAAAAAACAAACTATATGAAAGTAGAAACTAATAACGTTTAAGTTAATGCGACATTAACCTTTTAAATAAAATAAAAATAGAAACAATTCTATTTTTTTTTACAGATTCATAAAAAAAATTATAATAGAGTCCTTTGTTTACGATTATCCTCGGATTGATTTTTGTCCAAGTTTTACGTGAAGGAGAAATACCGGAAATTTTGTACTAGACGTAGTATGTAAATTGTTTTCGTATAATTATGTTTCAAAAGGAAGCCTGCGAGAGGATTTTCTCGCAGGTGAACCTTCCCAGGGAGCTCTGGCGGGGGCTACGTTTGGGGGTGCCCTCACATCTCTCTGGTTTTTTGAACTAAGGTTCCCACATGCCGAGGCACCATGGCGTGTTTCGAGAGGTGTATGTTCCGGGTTCGCAGACCTTGGGAATACGGTAAGAGTTGTCCGCTATTCCTATTGGAACAGTCGGCCAGCTGCCTCATAAACTGGTCAAGGCACGTAGAGGGGAATGCTGCGACCCCACAGCTAACTCATCTACCGCCATCGGAAGGGCGTGGCACAAGTACCAAATGCCCGAGCTACCTGATACAGGTTTCTCTATGGTTTTTCCCTGCATCACCTTTAGGCAAATTGCCGGGTAGGATCCTTAAACCATAGCCCGGGGGCCCCTAGTTAACCCTTGGCTACCTTCCTCTACCCTTCCGCATCCCCCCTTTCAAATCGCATTCCTATGCTATAAGAGGGGAGTTACCACTATGTGGATTACCCTCATATAGCCTGTCTACACCTAAAAAAAATAGCTGTTCAAATTTCTGGTTACAGAATGAATAACAAGATTATTAACGTATTAATTTTTTAAAATTTAAAATGTTGTCCTTATCATACAACATGGTTTTAATTAACTTAAAACAAAACGAGTTAGTAATAGCAATATAACTATAAAGTCTGTACAGAGAAATATTCTTTGGACACTGGGGGGAGAAGGGGGGGTAGAGAAAAATTCCCATTAAGCATAGCTGGCACGGAAAAGCAATTTGAAGTGCCTTTGAGTCAGTTTGCATATTTTGCAGTCAGGTTACGGACTGTCACTTCAGACGTGTGTTCCTTTTGAATATTTAACATCGTATGAAAGGTTTTGCGAACCACGACAGTGCAGCGGCGCGGGGGGTGCAGTGGGATGGGGGTGGGTTGGAACTCTGCTGTCTTCATTTGCAATTATATGGAGAAATGGGACCTCAAAATTTATCGGATACCATTAAGTCAGCAGCCATTCGCCCTTCACGTACTCTGTTTGAAAGCTTAAACCTCCCCGGTGATATAAAATTTACGACTTTGTCGGTTGGAGCACAAATTTATTCAACCCGCAAACCCCTGGTTCTAATTTAAAGTTTTTCATCTGACAGTTACCCTTAAAAAATAAAAAGTTGACTTGCCCATTCTTTCATACAATAATTTTTTTACTAACTTGTTAATCAATTCATTTAAATAATTAATATTTTCACTCTTCCATGTTTTAATTTAACGTCTGTTTTGAATTATTAAAACAATTAATGACCTTATACTGACACTTTTTAATTTTAATTAAACGTTTCGATACCTTTCTGTGTCTTCTTCAGGTATTTTCCAAAAAGGGAAGTTTTTACTTTAGCTTGCCTTTTTTTAGTTTGTACAATCAATTATAAATAACTCGTCTGTCGGAAAATACCTGAAGAAGATACACAAACCGTATCGAAACGTCATCATAATTAAAAATAAATGGTGTTATTATAAGGTTGTGGATTGTTTTATCTATCATCATTCCTGTAAACCTATAGCGTATATTTTTTTTGGTTTATTTTACCAGCCTCACCAAATAACGTGCTTTTTCTACTTTATAATAATAATAATTATTGTATCATTACAAGTTTTAATTTAACGTCTGTTTTGAATTCATAAAATATTTGATGACATCATAAGACACTTTTTATTTTTTAATTATGACGACGTTTCGATACCTTTCTGCGTCTTCTTCAGGTATTTTCTTACGGAGGAGGGTATTTACTTTAGCTTGCATCTTTTTATTTTACTTTGTACAATCAATTGAAAATACGTCCTCTGCAGGAAAAATACCGGAAGACGGTACATAAACGTTATCGAAACGTCTTCGTTATTAAAAATAAAAAGTGTTTTATTTATCATTATTATTGTAAACCTACAGCGCATATTTTAATTTTTTTTTTTGCTGTAGCCAGGCTAATCCACATAGTGGCAAATCCCCTCTTATAGCATAGGAAAGGGATTTGAAAGGAGGGATGCGGAAGGGTAGAGGAAGGCATCCAAAGGGTTAACCAGGGCCGCCGGGCTATAGTTTAAGGGTCCTACCCGGCATTCGCCTAAAAGTAATGCAGGAAAAACCATATAAAAGCCTGCATCAGGTAGGTCGGGCATTTGGTACTTGTCCCACGCCCTTCCGATGGCGGGAGAGGGGTTTGCTGTGGGGTCGCAGCTTACCCCTCGCCATGCCTTGGCCAGTTTAGGAGGCAGCTGGCCGACTATTCCAATAGGAATAGCGGACAACTCTTACCGTATGCCCAAGGTCTGCGACCCCGGAAACATAGACCTCTCAAAACAGTCCGAGGTGCCTAGGCATGTGGGAACCTTAGTTCAAAAAACCAGAGAGTTGTGAAGACATCCCCCAAAAAAAACCCGCCAGAGCTCTCTGGGAATGTTCACTTTCGAGAGAATACTCTCGCAGGTTTCCTTGTATATTTTAAATTTTAGCGTTAGTAAATTTTTGGGTTATTTTACTAGTCCCGCTAACGTGCTTTTCCTACTTTATAATAATAAATCCAGTTTTATTTCATATATATGTGTTTAATTTTCAAAAATCAGGATTTTTGGTAAATTTTCAAAAATTCAATTTTTACGTTTAATGTAATATAAATTGATTCTGCAGCGACAGTGAAATACGTCTAGAACATTTATTTCTAAATTTAATAAGTAAAATAGCCAAATACAGGACGGTATAAGTGATAATATAAATACCACACTATAGGTGTTTAATTACCATCGCATAAATCAGCATTTTTATAAATTTTAAAAAAATTATTTGGTCTGTATTTGACTCCCTTTATTATTATTAATTTTCAATCAGACGTAAATTTTTCTTTTATTTCTAAACACAAATATTGTATTATTATAGGTTTTAATGGTTTATTTCTCCTATCAATTATCATTAACGGTGTGACAAGGTTCATCGTATATCCCACGACTAACGACGCACCGTAGGGTAATTACATTAATTATCGCCACAATTTGTGTGCGTGTGTGTATCGGAAATTGTTTATAGATCTATTGTAGAATTAATCTTACACTATTTATCTCTCGTAACCCTTTAAGTGACCTTCAACTATTTTAAATATAGGACAAAATAAAAATTAAATAAATATGCGTGTAGTCTCACTCTTTAAAGGAACTAGTTATAAGATATTTACATACTATAAAAAAATAAAGTAAGTTATTATATAAATAATTTTCAATGTTTGCTTTTTTTGGTACTGGGAAAACGCGTAATTATTTTTTTCAGTGTGACATAAAATTATTATTATTTCTTTTTAAAAAAATATAGAACGTAAGATATCCCTTAATCTTAATGATTCTGGATTATGTCTTCCATTAAACGATGTATTGTGAGCGGTGAAAACTACGCTCATGACAAATTGCGAAATGGGGAAAACGCGTAAGTTTATTTTTCAGTGTGACTTTATTTATATTTTTTTAAAAAAAATATATAGAACGTATGATATCCCTTAATCTTAGGGATTCTGGATTATCTCTTTCATTAAACGCCGTATCGTGAGCGGTGAATATGCTGTCATGACGATACAAGAGTTTCAACAAATCGCGAAACGGTGAAAACGATTAAATTTATTTTTCAGTCTGACTTAATTTATTCCTTTTTTTAAAATATATATTTAGAACGTAAGATATCCCTTATTCTTAGTGATTCTGGATTATGTCTTCCATTAAACGATGAATCATGAGCGGTGAAAACTACGGTCATGACAAATAGCGAAACGGGGAAAACACGTAAATTTATTTTTCAGTCTGACTTAATTTATTATTTTTTTAAAAAATATATATAGAACGTAAAATATCCCTTAATCTTAGTGATTCTGAATTATGTCTTCCATTAAACTGAGTATCGTGAGCGGTGAAAACTGCTCTCATGACGATACCAGAGTTTCAAAAAATCACGACACGGTGAAAACGATTAAATTAATTTTTCAGTCTGACTTAATTAATAATTATTTTAAAATATATATAGAACGTAAGATATCCCTTATTCTTAGTGATTCTGGATTATGTCTTCCATTAAACGATGAATCCTGAGCGGTGAAAACTACGCTCATGACAAATCGCGATACGGGGAAAACGCGTAAATTTATTTTTCAGTGTGACTTTATTTATATTTTTTTAAAATATGTATATAGAACGTTAGATATTCCTTAATCTTAGTGATTCTGGATTATATCTTCCATTAAACGATGAATCGTGAGCGGTGAAAACTGCTCTCATGAAGTTTCCCGAATTTTAAAAAATCGGGAAATGGGGAAAACGCGTAAATTTATTATTTAGTCCGACTTAATTTATTATTTTCTTTAAAAAATATATAGAACGTAAAGTATCCCTTAACCTTAGTGATTCTTGATTACATCTTCCATTAAACGATGAATCGTGAGCGGTGAAAACTACTCTCATCACAAATCGCGAAACGGGGAAAACGCGTAATTTTATTTTCCAGTGTGACTTTATTTATATATTTTTTTAAATATATGTAGAACGTAAGATATCCCTCATTCTTAGTAATTCTCGATTATCTCTTCCATTAAACGATGTATCGTGAGTGGTGAAAACTACTCTCATGACGATATCAGACTTTCAAAAAATATCGAAATAGGGAAAATGCGTAAATATTTTGTTGTTGTATTCTTTTCCTACAATCACATCATTTTATTATTATTAATAATTATAATCACCTCGACTAAATTTAATTTAATTGACGAAGAATGTCTACTTATAGAACATAAGTTAATAACAATTTTTGTCTGCAAAGACGCGAGAAAAGTCTCGGGGTACTACGAGAAGTTATTAAAATTTTATTGATAAAAAAATAATATTAATCTCTGGAAATCCGTAGAAAAATTTAATGACTCCAATATTGTTATAATAATGTTATATATAATGAAAAAAAAATATTTCTAAGGACAATATCAGACGGGGTTTTAAAAGTAACTGTGTAGAATGTTTTTGTTCCCTCCCTCAACCCCCCGCCCCCTCGACCGCCCCCCCCCCCGCCCCTGTTGGTGTTTTGTCTTATCCTTCTAGTCAACGATTATGTTTGATTCCTGCAGTATACGATAATCTCTTTAGCCAATACGAATTTCCATTCAGTGATATGTTGTTTTTAAGTGTTTTAACATGATATTTATATATATATATATAACCTGTATTTTTTGAAATTAATGACTTTGTATGACTTTGATCCCTTTCGTTGACTATCCTGAAAAAAAAATAATTTTTTTTATGTTATAATAATCCCCCCAATATTTGCCGCATGAGATCTAGAATGTTGTTGTAGGAATAAATGTTGTTGTTCACTTGGAAAGAAACGTTGTGAGGGATTCATTTCTATTATTATTATTATAATAATCAGAACACTTGTTATCAGGGAACATGAGTAATTATAAGATGTGTGTAATCGACCAAGAAAAAAAAGAACACTTATTTTTTTTTTTTTGCGTGCATACATTGTTTTTATATTGTGATTTTTAATCGCCTATTTGCTATCTTTTTCAGAGAACAGATTCTGCATACCACCATTTTATTCAGGGAGACAAACATAGACACATCAGTTTTAATATATAATTTTTTTAAAAAAAGAAAAAAAAAGAAAATCTTGCATTTGATCAGTTGCGATTGAAAAAAAAAATATTTTTTTAAAAAAAACAAAAGATGAATGCCAGGATTAAAACCGGCGTCTGTCAATTTAATTTTCGGACTGGCTTAAGAACAGGATTTAATTTATCGACAAAAGTCGACGTTTATTTTACAGTAATTACTGTTTGATTCTGTTCATGTTTACTTGCTCCTGGAATTGGGGGTTTATTTAGGGATTCAAAGGACAGTTCTAACAAATGTTTGTGATCAACGGTTAAGAAGGAAAAAACTTGATTGAATCAAAACGTAATGTCAATTCCACGTGACGGTATTTTAAAACTGGTAGAAAACAAATGTAAATGACACTTTTTGTTTGGTGGGGAGGGGAGGGGGTGAAATTTTGTGATATATTCCCTTTTAAAATGAAGCTTTTCTACTTCTCACGAAGCCACGTCTGCGCTACTTGTAACTGTCGTCAAATTGACTGTTGACAGTTTTTACAATTATATTTATTATATCAAGTAGAGCACCGATTTATCAGTCTCATAATTTCCGTTCAACTCGGTTCATTTCCAAACCGTTCGAGCGTTGCTGAAGTCCCTATTAATTCCAACCTAAACCACCGTATCGACACCCTGGATATTGATAAATTTTCGAATGACACATGCATCATCATAATTTTTTGTGTTTGTATGTTTTTACTTCTCCAATGTATTCACATCTGTTCCCCCAAAAAAAAAAATTCACGTGAAACCTGATTACTTTTAGTTACTGAATATGAGTAAAAAATAGACACAACTATGCGAGTATATATTCAAAATTCCTGACCCAGTGTAACTGAGTCGATTAATCGAGTTGCGAAAACCACGAGACAATTCATCTGATGATTTAACACAGTCATGGAGAAACGATAACACAGAATATTTTCCCTCCCGAGTTTTTCTGTCGTCGTGCTGCTGTCCTTTATGTCTTCTCTTATCTTCAATACGTGACCCGTTGGCCACATACGTGGTCCATACATTCAGTGTTATAAATGTTGCCAAGTGTCAGATTCTGTCATATTTACCCTACTTAAAAACTAAATCATCATGTTGAACAGAATAAATCATTTTTTTATATCCTCTTCCGTATAATGAACACAATGCAACCTTAATTTTATGAAAATTTCCTGGTCTAAAACGCATCTAAAACACTGTAATTGATTTTTTTTAAAAAAATTGTTTATACTTTGTACGAATGTACAATAATGTTATTTACTGTCGGTCTCCAGTGAAAACTACCTTTTTTCAAATACCGAAAGTATTTTATTATTTAATTTAAAATACTAGCTGGGTGCCCGGCGTTGCCCGGGATGTCATTTATCCATAACCACCGAAGGTAGCTTTTGCGTTATTTTTATGTAACGCAACTCGACTCCTATCCCTAGATGTATTTACCTCCCATTCCCGAATGGTGTTGAACTCATTGAGACCCTGAAATAGTTTTCTTTGATTCGACGAATATATTGCCGTATGAAAAATGTTCAAAAACATCCACCCCCCACTACTACGGGTTAAGCAAAAATCGGCCGATCAACATGTTTGAAAATTTCCACCATACGTTCAGCCGCACCCCTGAGGCAACTGCAAGTCGAATGTAATAATTAATCTCAGCGACATCTATAACCCTGGATTTGACTCCAATCTCGGTTGTATTCGCGTTATTTTCTTGTAACGCCCGTCCACCCCCCGTCCCCCTCTAAGAGTGCTCCTTTCCCGTTTTATAAAGGGGTTGAAATTATACACACATAACGTTCAGCCGCACCCGTGGGGCAACTACAAGTTGAATGTAATAATTAATCTCAGCGACATCTATAACCCTGGATTTGACTCCAATCTCGGTTGTATTCGCGTTATTTTCTTGTAACGCCCGTCCACCCCCCGTCCCCCTCTAAGAGTGCTCCTTTCCCGTTTTATAAAGGGGTTGAAATTATACACACATAACGTTCAGCCGCACCCGTGGGGCAACTACAAGTTGAATGTAATAATTAATCTCAGCGACATCTATAACCCTGGATTTGACTCCAATCTCGGTTGTATTCGCGTTATTTTCTTGTAACGCCCGTCCACCCCCCGTCCCCCTCTAAGAGTGCTCCTTTCCCGTTTTATAAAGGGGTTGAAATTATACACACATAACGTTCAGCCGCACCCGTGGGGCAACTACAAGTTGAATGTAATAATTAATCTCAGCGACATCTATAACCCTGGATTTGACTCCAATCTCGGTTGTATTCGCGTTATTTTCTTGTAACGCCCGTCCACCCCTCTCCCCCTCTAAGAGTGCTGCTTTTACATGCTATAAAGGGGTTGAAATTATACACACATAACATCGGTAGAAACACTTGACCCCTAAAAATATTTATCCGACTCAAATATCGGCCATTTTAGCATATTTGAATATTTCCACCCCTCGCTCCTGGGGGGTGGTAGACGTGTCTCACCCAGACAGTGTTTGTTTCCTGATAGAAAACAAAACAAAACAAACAAACAGGTGTACGATAATTTAGTGAAATTTGCTCCACCGGTGTTGATTTCTATAAGGAACATATACACAGAAACAAATATATATACATGCATACAAATACTCTGTTTTTTTATAAGATTAGATTACAGTTGGTATGATAGTATAATATTGTTACATATAACACGAATACATGTATCAGGGTACAACCCAGCGATTTCCCCTTACTAGTTTGTTCTTAATATGGCTTTCTTTTCTTTCTCTATTTTCATCCTGTGGATGTTTTCATTTTTAGCCGGTGTCGTAGGATTCGTGAAGGCGGCGGAGGGTGTCTGAATCAGTTGGTTAAGTGAGAACCTCATAACAGCCCAATTTCTCGTTGTTCCAAAGTAGTTTGCAGGGGTGGCTTAGTGAGCAATCGAAAAGTTTTCTTTTTTAAGAAACAAAAAAAAATTGATCTGGGACTATGTGAAAAGTGATCATCATTTGTACCCCATCAGTTGAAATATGTTGTCCGAATAATTGATTTTCGTTTCTGAGTCGCCAGCATACGAGAAGCATCATAGTTCTGCAGATATCAAGCGACACGTTGGTGAGGCTGATGGAACAGTAGAACTTGGTCCGTAAATTAAACTGACAGACCGTGTAATGTCATTCACACACACAGACAGACAGACAGAGAGCTATATCTTGTAAGCTGATAACCTTGACCACTTGGATGCAGGTTTGACGTCTTGGTTTCAGGGGTGACCATTCTCCTTTCGCTAACCGTTTTCCTCAACCTCGTGGCAGAAAAGATGCCCTCCACTTCAGACGCCGTGCCGTTGATAGGTATGACACTGCCCTTGGTTGTGTGACACACAGGGCTGAGCTGATACTTGGAGGGGCTGAAACACACACGAAAAAAAAAAACAGAAAACGAGGCTAGGCTCTCCCGACTCCCTCCATCCCCATAAGTGTACTACCCCCGCCTATGTGTTGTGCACCGTGGATGTGTCTCTAGCATAGAATTAGCACTGTGGCATGTTAGATGGGCCAAATTATTTGCAATGGCGGAATCGTTGTGAACTGTGATATACTACGTTTTGTTTTAAGACGGTGAATGTGTGTATGTGTTTCTGTTGATTTGTTTTTGTCATCTTCTAGACGCATTTTTTTTCTTCCCCACTCTTGAAGTAACGCACACGCCCGAATTATTTCAAGAGTGGAAATTAGCGGTATGGTGTGGAAAAAAAAATAAATTGTTTGGAGGCATACGACCAGACACAAAATTGATAATGCTGTGGCAAAAGAAAGAAAAAAAAATCCAGTTTAATTGCAATCTAGGCATAGTTGTTGCTCGTTTGAAGCTGGCTGCAGGAGGCCGAACGAAGCTCCCTGCATCAGGCTTGGAACGAGATGAAGCGCCTCACACCGCGCCGCCTCTTGTGTCAACTAACCGTTGTTCTGTTTCAGGGGTCACCATCTTGCTCTCGTTGACAGTGTTCCTGAACCTCGTGGCAGAGACCCTACCCCAAGTCTCCGATGCCATACCTCTGTTAGGTAGTGATGCCGATTGCTGTGTGCCTGACAGTGGTTTGCTTTCTGATACTTGGATCGTTGGAGGGGGGAAAAAGAGCATTTTTAACAGTTTCATTTCAATTTTTTTTTCTTCAATTTTTTTTAACCCCTCCGTTGGTGTTGACTGTTTTTTGGTTAACCTTGTTTTCCCCTTTTTTTTCCCCCCTGGACCCTACACAAGCAACTAACGAGAAAATTATAACATATTTTGTTGAGTTTTTTGGTGTTGTTGCTAAGTAGCTATGTCCCTGCCTGAGTGTGGTTCTGTTTTGTTCCAGGTGTCACAATCCTGCTGTCGCTAACTGTATTCTCCTTACTGGTGGCTAATGTGCTACCTCAGACCTCCGACGCTGTACCCCTGATAGGTCAGAACCGCGTTTCACTAAAGCTATCTCTCACACTAAAAATAATATAAAAAAAAATTTACAAAGAAAAAAAAAATACATATTGACACAGAACGCTGCATGGCCAAAAATTTGAAGCCTTTTTTTGTCATAACACTCTACAGAACAAAAAAGCTTTTTTTTTGGAATAGCTACATATATATATGCATAACAACTTCGTTACAGCTTTGGTTTGATTTTTTTCTTACACATAATCGCATTGAAATAATATTGATGAGAAAAGAGACCAGATGAATTATTTTCCATCTTCCACCTCAAAAAAACACTCGGTACACACATTAACTAACACACAAGTTGTCACTCTCTCTTTAAATATATTTTTATCACTTGAAATTCACCCTAAAAAATATTCTTCATAGGCTATATACAAAATACCGACCTGAGCCCAGTTTTTCACACATCATAACCCCCTCCCCCCGTTTTTTTTTGGTACAACACTTTACATTAATGTAAATAAATATTCTATTATTACTCTTTACAGTTCATGGACCTTATTGTTCACTTTAAAAAGGCTGATAGCTGATTGTGTGGTGAGTCACAAAACCAATCACCATTATATTTGATGTTATATGTCAATGTTTAGCAGCAATAGAAGGCCCCACTCCCCGCCGCCGCCCCCCCCCACCCAAAAAAATAAAATAAATGTGTTATTCAACAGGATCGTTCCTGACCTTAAACCACTTGTGAGAATAAGTAAACTGAATTTTTTTAAATGTTTGAAAACGAGTGAAGGCTGATACACATAATTAATAAATTTAAAATACCTTAAAATTAAAGTAAAAAATAAAAAGAAACACAGGATAGAAATCTCTCGTGCGTCACGATAACCTGGGATTAATAATTATCAATACACTCAAAACTATAATTTTATTTTAAATTTCCCACACATCCCTTTAATAATTTAATCACTTTTTAATAATTTAATCACTTCCTGAGCTGTTACGAAAAATCTGACCTCTGGATACAGAAACAATAATAAGTTAAATACAATGCAATATTACGTAAAATGATAATTGAAATTAAAATTTCCGTATAAAATGCCACGTTTTATTTTATTTTTATATATGTATATAAATAAGTTAGATGTTTACGTTCAGGAAGGCAAAAAAAAAATTTTCCTCCCCCTGTTACAATGATCTAAAACAGAAAAATTGATTTAAAAAATATTTTTAAAGCAAAAAAAAAATATGTCTGGTCATTTTTCTCACAAGCAAAACACTATACATACACCACAATCCAACAAAAAGCAATGATCACAGTTCACGTAAAGCATGGGTGCACACTAAATAAACACACCCACTAAACTCTTAACGCACTACAACTTTTTTTTTTTTTTTGCTTGGAATCTCTTCATTTAACTTGGAACTTTAACTAGTACCACTTCAATTAACTCATGTAAATGTGGTAACGAACTTCAGCTATTAAATTGATTACCCAAATTTGCGATGCAGCTGCGTTTGCTCCTGTTCTTTCCTCAACTCTCCCCCCGCCCCCCAAAAAAACCCCTCACCCACCCCCTTCCCCAGTCTGTCACACTCTTTCTCTCATCACAACCTGGAATCCATCAACACGTGTTGCGCAAAGGGATTGGCGACCCACGTGGCTTATAACTCCCAGAAAACTTTACCGCTCACCCTCTCTTCCCCCCCCCCCTAAATAAAAAGTAGTTGCATGGTCCCTCAAATAAAATTACATCCCAGAGCAACGCTTTACCTCGTTCATTTGCAGACGCTTTTACCTGTAAAATTATCCCCGATAACTCTTAAAAAAAAATTAAAGAAGACAAAAAAAAACTGGTCACTGTAAATAGAGCTGTTCTAATATATTTATATATATTTATGTGGAAATGAAAGAAATACTTCCCGGAGCCTAGCTGAAACTTCACTAAAAAGTGCCTGGATGACGAAACAATTAAAAAAAAATTTTTCAAATTGTGTACCCCCTGTTACGTGATTGGCTTCAAGGAGACCGTTGTTCGTCTCGGAACAGTGGCCCTTAGATGTGTGACTGTGACAGTTACATACTAAAGCATGCGCTTCTACCCCCTCTTGTCCCGTCTCTGTCGCAGCCACACATGTAACCAACACTGTCCAAGAGATAACACGACGGATGTAAAAAAACCTGACGGTGTAACAACGATATTCGTTAAAAAAAACCTGCGCGTAATCGACGACTTGTACAACTGAGAGTCTCCGATCACTGACTGTGGGTATAAAATAAAATGTATATATACTTACAAAGCCCTGATGTTCTTTCACTCAGCCCAATCTAAAAAAATATCAAACCGATTATCTAAAACAATCTACTACCTAATCACCTGTCTTGTGCTTTTATTTGAATTTGATTTCCCCCTCTTTCTCGTATATAGAAATATACGTATTTTATCTTAAAATATTTTGTGAAGAAGCTTTTAGAGGCGAGGTGAGATCGTCGGAAGTCTACAACCCTCCACCTCCAAGTATCAACTGACTCTGTCCCGTTTTTTTCTCTATTTAAAAATTGTTGAAATAAATTACTATAAAAAAAAAGTCTTCCGTAACAATCTGTGTTATATCATTTCTGTGTTTGTATAACCTATATTATGTTTACTATTGTTTCTTATCGTTTCCTCCTCGCTAACTTTCAGCTCTAAAGAAAAAAAAAAACTATCTCTGAAAATGAAACTTTAGTTTCCTATAATAAGAAATAAAAACCCTGTAACACGAACTAGTGTTGTGTTAAGAAGTATTTTAAATAGCTGTTTGTAATAAAAAAAAATATAATTTAAATTAAAAAGATGAAGCAAAAAAAAAAGAGAGGATAAGGAGCCAGCCATAAGCCTAAAATGTATTTTGTCGTGCATTTAGTGCGATGCAAGGAGATGCGACTTCCTAACGCCAGGCCAATTAAACACCACCTCAATAAATCCCCGGAATGGCTTGGAGAACCTTCAAGGTAAAACTTAAAAAAAGAAACGCTTAAACAATCAAAAAAAAAAACAATTTAATTCCAAATCTTAAAAAAAAACAAAAAAAGAGAAACAGACGTTGCGCAGTTTCTTGTTGTTTCTTTTTCTGTTGTTAATATTCACAGAAAACAAAGAACACTGTTAAAAAGAACACAAATTCTTCTCCTTGCAAATAATCTTCTTTTTGAGAATATTTTTTTTTACTGATTGGAATGAGTACTTTGCATCTTATTCTCTGCATATTTATTTACTAATTAGAAAACACAATTTTTGTGTTCCGCTTTTCTTACATTGAGCAGCAGCTGTAGCATTGTTTCTTTACTAAAAAAAAAATCAGTTTGGACATTTTTCCAAGATTTAATGCCTGGTTACTTTGCTTCTAACATTAGGAATATATATATATATATAATTTAATCTCTATTAGTTAACATACATTATGACTACACTTCTAGCATGAGTTATTAGTTAAATAAAAAAATTATAAATATTAATTAAAATGTTTCTAACAAAAAAAAAAAAGATTTAATTTCATTCACGTGCAATTTGTGGATTTCTCTTTAAATTTCTACGTATTTAATTTGTCGTTTCAATTAAATAGTTGTTGCTTTAAAAGGTATAAAACTAAGAAAAAGTGTTCCCAACATAACTGAAAAACTGTCTTTTAAAAATCGTATTTCAACATGAATTGAAATCTAAACTCTTTGAGGAGGCTACGACGTTTGTAGTCTTAGACATATTTTTTTGATGTTTTTTTTTATGCTTGAAGTTTTATCGTGACTTCATTATTAGTTGTATGACACTTTTTTGGTAATATGGAGACTTTGTATCCTTTTTTTTTTCTAAGTATACAGTTCTCAAAATTGGAGTTTTCTTTCACATATGTGCAACTTTATCATGATGGTACTGCTCTTTGACACGGAAGTACGTATGTATGTGTGTGTATCTTTGCAATGCAACTCTTGTCTATTTTTTTTTATCTGTACTTATTTTGCTCATGGAGTAGTTGAGTTGTATGCACTGCCTTTCCAAAATTTCCTAATACGCCACCCTTTTTGGCGAACAAGTTAACATTCGCTTGCTGCTAACTTTCAGGAACATACTTCAACTGTATCATGTTCATGGTGGCCTCGTCCGTCGTGCTCACCGTCGTAGTTCTCAACTACCATCACCGCACCGCAGACATTCACGAGATGCCTCAGTGGGTATGTAACTTTCAAGACAGCTTTTGGTCAGCATGTTTGGAATGTTAGATTGGTCTTGTAATACACAACTCAATTTGTGAAATGTATATTTTCCCGGACACACACAACATGACTGAGTTTCTTTTTCAGAGCCAGAATATTCGGTACTACGAAGAAAACTATATAACAAAAAATAGAAGTAACGAACATATATTAATTTATACATGTGTCTAATTAAAATTAATCACAGAATATATTTGTAGTAATCACTAATGAAGATAATTAAATCGATGCGTCAATTTTTTCAGTAATTTAAATATTAAAATGATAGGATTCTTTTAATAAGAATCAAGATTTTAAAATAGACAAACAAATTAATTTATTAACGCAAAAACAATTAACTTTACACAAGTTATTAAGGCAAATAAATTTCATTTTACAGAATCAATTAATCTTTTACAAATAAAATGATTATTTCTCAGGGTCGTTTACTGGAGCCTTTAATTAATAAATAAAATACTTGTTAACAACTGAAATATATTATGACGAAGCTGTCTGCGAGGGCTATTCTCTCGCAGGCAGTACCTGTGAGGGATATTCTCTCGCAGGCAGAACCTTGTAGGAGAGACAAGAAGGGGTTACCTATGCGGATAACTTTTCCTCTCTCCGTTTTTGAACTAAGGTTCCTACAAGCCGAGGCACCTCGGCCTGTTTTCAGAGGTGAATGTTCCGGGGTCACAGACCTTGGGCATTGTTTTCTGTTCCCATTGGAACACTCAGCCAGCTGCTTCCTATACTGGTCGAAGCACGGAGAAGGAAATGCTGCGTTCCCACAGTAAAATACTCTCCCGCCATCGGAAGGGCGTGGGACAAGTACCAAATGCCCGACCTACCTGATGCAGGTTTTTGTAGGGTTTTCCCTGCACCACTTTTAGGTGAATTGCCGGGTAGGATCCTTAAAATATAGCCCGGAGACCCTAGTTTACTCTTGGCTACCTTCCTCTTCCCTTCCGCATCCCCCTTTTCAAATCCCTTCCTATGCTATTAAACGTGGATTAGCCTCATGTAGTCTGTTGCCCTAAAATTTTTTTTAAAAAAGGAAACTTTTATGAAGCAGTCGTGGACACAATTCATCAATAAATGCAAAAACATAAAATATGAACTTTAAATACTGAACGAAATCCCGACACCTGACGATAATATCTTTACTTATGAGTTTACAGATAATAATTCTGTGGAAATTTTACCTTACTGTCCCTGGTACTCAAAAAGATTGTCTCGTTCGTCCACTTACACACACAAATTTATTGCACTTTATAGAAAGGCCATTTTATTTAACCACTGACTCTTATCAACACTTTTAGTTGGTTCACTGTCCGTTTAAGAAATCCTATCAGCTCGTTCCGAAGATTGACAACTGCTGGATGCAGTTGCCTGGGCTTCCAAAAATTGAAGAAATGGTCCGAATCAACAATATAATAATTTGGACTCAACACTCAAAATATTTAGCGTTGATTATTAACGTAGTTATCTCACAGACTGCAACTTGTAAAAATGTTCCAACTGTTTTAGCCGTTGTTACATGTATCCAGACACTTGCTTGATATTATACTTTCTGTCTGTCCACTGCCGTATTTCCACGAAGACTTTACTGTAGTTCTGCTCCCCACAGACTCTGCGTCTAGCGAACCAACCTCTACAACACACACAAACATTGCATTCTTGCCGAATTCTTGTGTACTACTTGTGTGCCGCCGACAATGCGAGTCCAAAATTTTGTTTATTAATTAATTATTTCCTTTTAATTACCACAATATATAATCAGGTAATTTATTAAAGTGTTGATAATATTATAGTAATATAAAAAGAAAAACGAAAGGTTGCCAGGCAACGGAATTTTGTTTCGAAAAAGGCCAGGAAGAGAATATTACAAATTATAACGCACGTGATTCATTTTATTTTTAGGGTAACAGGCTACAGGAGGGTAATCCACGTGGTGGCAAATTCCCTTAAATAGCATAGGAAAGGGATTTGAAAGGGGGCATGCTGAAGGGTAGAGGAAGGTAGCCAAGGTTTAACTAAAGCCCCCGGGCTATAGTTTAATGATCCTACCCGGCATTCGCCTAAAAGTAATGCAGGAAAAATCCTAGAAAAACCTGCATCAAGTAGGTCGGGCATTGGGTACTTGTCCCACGCCCTTCCAATAGCGAAAGAAGAGTTTTCTGTGGGTACACAACATTCCCTTCTCCGTACCTCGACCAGTTTAGGAACAAACACTGTGGGGAGGGGGGGAAGGGTTTAGAACCATTGTATCACCCATAATGTGGGGTGGTGGAAGTCAGTTAAATTTTTAAAGCAACCGAAAATTGCCTCTGTAGCGGAATTCACATGTTGCCAACAGAGAGTTTACATAATAATAATAAAAAAATTAATACGCACTAGGAAAAAAATTAATGGTTATAAATTTAACTATCAGAAAATAAAGAATTACACGTCACACAAGAATAAACGGAACCGCACAGGAGGAGGAAAAACAAACGAGGTGCTTAACGAAACAGAGGGACGAGGAATCTGCAAACTCCAGGTCGACTTGGTACCCTCGTCACTTACGATCTAGGAACAAACAATGGGCGGAAGGAGAAGGGTGGGGGTTAGAACAATTTTAGAACCCATAATGTGGGGTGGTGGAAGTCAGTGGAATTTTTAAACTAACCAAAAATTGCCTCAGTAGAGGAATCCGCATGTTGCCAACAGAGAGTTTACATAATATTAATATAAAAATTCAATACGCACTAGGAAAAAATTAATGGTTAGAAAATTAACTATCAGAAAATATAGAATTGCACGTCAAGTAATAATAAACACATAACCTGACACACGCACACAAGGAGCCAAATGTTGCCAACATGCGAATTCCGCTACACATCTATTGACGTTGATAAATTAGTTTCGATGGTTTTAGTGTATAATTTCGATATCGATAATCGATCGCAGCCAACTCTCACTTTACAATGGACTGTCCTAGACATCAAGCAAGCTATTAAAGAGTTTAAATTCGAGACAGTATGTGAATTAGTGTGGACGAATATTTTCATTTCACGTACAATTTTCGGAAGCCGATAAACGTTTAAATAAACATGTCCGGAAGGGAGAATAATTTCAGTTGGTATTCAGACTTCGTCATCTGGGGGCATTTCATAAATTTCTTAATTGAGGTTTATAACGAGGTCGTTTGTCTCAAATTCTCGATTAAAGATGTGAATCACAGCTAAATAATATATATATATATATATATATATATATATATATATATATATATATATACATATATATATATATATATATAATTGCGATAGCACGTCTCTCACTAATGTCCCCTGAGCGATATTTTTCGCTTCCACAGTAATTAAAGCTGGCAATGGTCGTGCTAATTAAATTTCATCCGCACGTATCAAAGCCGTAGTGCACTTGGCAGTGGTTTACGACCTTCATTACCTTTGACGCCCTGCATTTGCATACATACTAGTCGCCTCCGCAATTCTAACAAGGAACCAAGCCAGCGCACTTCTCCTGACAACCAATTACACTTGCGGAAACTAACAAAACGCCCCTTGTTTCCGCCTTCAGCCCTCCAGGGACCTAATAAACGCGGCACGGTGCAATTTTGTTACCAACGAAATATCAGCCCCCCAAATCAGTCGCGTCTGAAGCAACGCCGAACAGTACAGCTGTGAGGATGATATCAAAAACGTGCAAACTACTAAAAAAAAATCTTTGGAATCATGTGATCAAAACATATTCTATATTTCTGCCTCAGTATGTTTCAACACACAACACGATTCTATAAAAAAAGTTACACAGAGTCTATTAAATATATTGGGTTTCCTATTGTGTCTAAAAATACTTTTATTATTAGCCATAGCAAAATCACTTCAGTTCCGTTTAATCCATTCGCTATACGTAATTTTTTTCTACCTCCGTCGTTCTCCTTTTATCTGTCAAAATCTAATGGAACATGGCATTGACAGCTAAATTTCGATGCTGTACTAATCAAGGTGATTAAAAAAATAGCCAGTCACAGATCTCTAGTTAACCACTGGCTACCTTTCTCCACCCTTCCGCATCCCCCCTTTCGAATCCCTTTCCTTTGTTATAAGAGGGGAGTTGCCCCTATGTGGATTACTCTATAAATAGCCTGTCTACACCCCCCCCCCCCGCAGTCACAGATCTTGGGCATACGGTAAGAGTTGTTCGCTGTTCCCATTGGAACAGTCGGCCAGCTGCGTCCTAAACTGGTCGAGGTACGGAGAAGGGAATGCTGCGTCCCCACAGCTAACCCCCTCTCCCGCCATCGTAAGGGCGTGGGACAAATACCCAATGTCCGACATACCTGATTCAGGTTTTTCTAGGGTTTTCCCTGCATCACTTTTAGACGAATACCGGGTAGGATCCTCAAACTATAGCCCGGGTGCCCTAGTTAACCCTTGGCTACCTTCCTCTACCCTTCCGCATCCCCCCTTTCAGATCCCTTCGTATGCTATTAAAAAAAAGGGATCCGGTCGTTTGCCCGACACCCTTGCCCGAAATACGTTTTCCCGACAATTTCATGTCTAGTGATTATCCCGAAAGGAAAGTTTTTACGAAGAAAAGCATAATATGTAGAACGTTATTTATCTTATTATACATAATAATTGTAAATTAAGTTACTCATTAATTCCTGTAACAATTTAAACAAAATTTGGACACGTATCAAATGTCTTGGATTTACGTATAATTTTGGCACCTCTATTGGTAGGGCTGTAAGGGAGTGACATTTTCAATAATATACGATAACGACCTATATTGGCGACGAATAAAACGTTTACGGGGGTTGTTCAGATTAATAATATCACTCTTGATGTTTCCAGTGAAAACATTCATCCCCTTAACGGCATAAGGACAGCTAGAGGGGGTTGGTAGTAAAGGGGAGTGATAAAATCGCGATAACGGCCAAGATTTTTCTCTAATCCGCTGTTATGATAGTCGCTGGCATTCCAGAAGGGTTTAGCCCCTAAGGATAGGGGTTGTAAGGGGTGGTGATAATAATTTGATACAGACCGATATTCGTGTCGAATACTATAACACCGGATTCGACGCCAATCTCAGACGTTATCGCAGTATCACCCGTTTCTACCTCACACCCCCCATAGGGCTGAAATCTTAAATCCACAGGGTTTGTTCCTGGATCGTAAGGGATGGTTTGAAATTATTCCAAGCTTTAATGAGTTACTTAATTTACAATAATAATCATTTATAATAAGATAACTAAAATATTAAGTGTTATACAGTTTTAATATTATGCTTTATTTCGTAAAAACGCTTCTTTTTGGGAAAGCGTCCATCGGGTAAGTGTGTGTCGGGATTTTGTACTAGACCCCATTTAATATTATTTATTTGAATATTTTAAAAGTCAGTTCAGCCTCTTTGGAAGTGAATAGAAAGATTTACTACAGCACACGCGTGCACGTATGTATAATGTGAAGCACCTCTTCAACGTTAAACGTTCTATGGATATTAAAAATATTGTGTCACATTTTACAAAGGTAAAAATAATATTATACGTAATTGAAAAAGTTTTAATGAACAATAATCTAGTCAGGCTGCTTTGAAAAGGACGTCGAGAAAATTTACGTCGCTCCTAATTTAGGCTCGAATTATTTTCGAGCAGGAGAGTCTCTACTTTGTGGTACAAGAGGCTAAATGGTTCAGATTCCCTCTTGTTTCATTATGAAGGTCGTTTAGCGAAAGCTAATTAGATTAAGCCAAGAAGCCGAGTAACAAACGAGCCGGGTCTTTAGCTCCCTTTTTTAACCAACCATACATCATCTCAGTGTAGAGGAATTTATCCATAGAAAAATCAAATATTCTTCATTATTTGCTCAAAGCATCCACGTGGTTGATAAATCACACATCTTACAGCGTTTATTTAAATACATGAACATAAATTGAAAAATTTCTCATTAATTTCTATAATATAGAAACACTTTAAAGAAAATAAAAAGGGGGTTGGGAAACAGTATCTGTTCTTCTTCACGTTAAAACTAGATTTTAAAACTCAAATTATGAATCGGTAAATAAAGTTTCAGTCCTGTAGTGAAGTACCAACTGTCTCATGTACCTGCAACCCCTTCACATAGTTTTTTTTTAAAAAAATATACGGACCACTTCTAGAGAGAAACAGGAGATACCTGTATTGTTATGAGAAGAAATTTATTTAATAGAGGCTTTTAAAAGAAATGAAAAATATTGTTTACTTTTCTGTAATTCACATGGTGGCAACTCCCCTCTTATAGCATAGGAAAGCATTTGAAAAGGGCGATGCGGAAGGGTAGAGGAAGGTAGCCAAGGGTTAACTAGGGCCGCCGGGAATTGATTTAAGAATCCTACCCCGCAATTCGCCTAAAAGTTATGCAGGGAAAACCCTAGAAAAACCTGCATCAGGTAGGTAGGGCATTGGGTACTTGTCCCACGCCCTTCCCTGGATGTCGGGATACGGGGGGGGGGGGAAATTGCTGTGGGTGGGGTCGCTGCTTTCCGCTCGCCGTGCCTTGACCGGTTTAGGAGGCAGCTGTCCGATTATTCCAATAGGAATAGAAGATTTTTTTTAACGGCAACAGGCTACATGAGGGTGATCCACATTGGGCAACTCCCCTTTAATAGCATAGGAAGGGATTTGAAAGGGGGGATGTAGAAGGGTAGAGGAAGGTAGGCAAGGGTTAACTAGGGCCCCCGGGCTATATTTTAAGGATCCTACCCGGCATTCGCCAAAATAAATGAAGGGAAAACCCTAGGAAAACCTGCAACTTTGTTCCCTCATGATATTGTCAATTCATGTATCACCTACGAGCATGTTACGGTTACGGAAAACCAAGTGGAAAATAAATACTACACACAACGAAACAACATAGTCAAAATTCCAATAAATTAAGAAGCGTCCATATGTATATCGATATAACTGTGACAGACATGCATCAATTTTGTAATTATTGACTCTAGATGTCGTTAAATATCGATATTGAAAGTGATACCAGTTGAAAAGTGTTTCTTAACCTTAAAAAATGATATTCTAAAATGTCTCCCGCCATCCGAAGGACGTGGGACAAGTACCCAATGCCCGATCTACCTGATTCTGGCTTTTCTTGGGTTTTCCCCTGCATTACTTTGAGGCGAATTGCCGGGTCGGATCCTTAAACCATATCCCGGAAGCCCCTAGTTAACCCTTGGCTACCTTCCTCTACCTTTCCGCATCCCCCCTATTTCAAATCCCTTCCTATGCTATTAAAGGGGAGTTGCCTCATGTATCCTGTTACTCTAAAAGAAAATGTTGGCTTAGTGCTTTGATATTTCAGCAATTTTTCCCCCCAATATTAATACATTTTTTTATTTTTGAAAAAATATATTTATTCCAACGTTTTTCTTTTTCCTGGAAACCGAATTGACAATTCCATGGGGATTAAAATAATTTTAAAGACAAGTTGGTGGTTTATAAACTAATGGTTTTCGGTCATTTTGAAAATTTAAACTCAAAACGTTTATTTTTAAATAATATTTCATGTATGATAAAAATTATTGTTGTGTGGAATCCTTGTTAATTATTTTCCTTTGTACAAGAAGAATGTGAGAAATTGCAGTAAGCTCCTTTAAATTGAAGATTTCAGGATTACCTGTTTTTAATACAGTGGGGTTAATACTACAATCAACAATATCTCAATCAGCAGTCTTTTTAATACTAATATTATATTATTGTAACCCTTTGAGTGTACAATTTTCAAATATTATAGAGCAATGCATGTTTTACATATCAAAACCATGTTCCTATGCTCAAATTCATAGTAAGTCTCCAATTGTACCATAAATACAATAACACCTTTGTATGTCAATATATTGATGAAAATAATTCGATTCTAAATGTGATTTAAATTTTTACCTCCCAGTTTTAAACATTCCACATATGCTGAATATTTATTTTTTTTATTTTAATGGCTGTTTATTTTTTTTCCTCCAGGCTGAAAATTAAATTATCCTTTCTAGTGTAATCATTCTGTAATTTCCTACAAGTATTATCATGTTTTTCAAAAGGAATTTGTGCTTTTGTGTGTGGTACATACACATCACCCCCCCCCCCCTTTGAGAATCCAATTTCATCACGCCCGTTCCGTGTATTAACGGAGTAATTCCATTAATTACGGGGGAGGCCGCCCCCCCACTACTCATGTCGAAAGAGAAATATTTGTTCTTTATACGTGACTAATTTAACTTTGTCAATTATTGAATATTTGCCTGACCAACGTACGGATATTTGAGAACCGTATTGCAGAGTTTCCACTGACATAATGTTGACGAAAATAAATAATGTTGTTAGTCGTATAATTTTACATTTAATAAGTAAGATAACATAAGTCATTCAATTTTTGTTTTTTTAATTACTATATGCAATTTCATAACACAGTATGACCCTGGATAATGTTTACTTACCAATAAATGAGCCTTAAAAAAGAAAAAAGAAATTAACGGACTGAATTTTAACTTTCAGTTTTTTTTTTCAATTGACTCATGAACCCGTTTAGACGTTATGCTGTAAATTTTAAAAAAATATTAATTTTCAAGAGGCGTTTAGTCGCAATACGACGGTTTGGCAGCTTGATATTGCTCAAAATGTTTTTGTAGTGCATCAATATAATAAAGTTTCGGGTTGTGTAAATATATATATATATATATATATATATATAAAAAATCACAAACAGTCCGTATAACAGAAAAATTTAATTTTTAACGATATAATTTGAAAAATTTGTTGACGTTTCGATCAACAGTTGCGATCCATGTCAATACAATCGCCCCGGATATACCCAAAGTTAAAACACTTACACAAATAATAAAAATGATCACAGATTATTTAAGGAGCGGACAGAAGAAGCCTGAAGGGGATATTCTCTCGCAGGTCGAACCTTTTAGGAGAGATACGAAATGGCTACCTTTCGGGATGCCTTTTCCTCTCCGTTTTTGAACTAAAGTTCCCACAAGCCGTGGCACCTCGGCCTGTTTTGAGAGGTGTATGTTCCGGGGTCATACGGTAAGAATTGTCCGCTATTCCCATTGGAATAGTCGGCTAGCTGCCTCCTAAACTGGTCGAGGCACGGAGACGGGAATGCTGCGTCCCCACAAGAAACTCCTCTCCCGCTATCGGAAGGTCGTGGGACAAGTACCCAATGCCCGATATACCTGATGCAGGTTTTTCTAGGGTTTTCCCTTCATCACTTTTAGGTGAATTGCCGGGTAGGATCCTTAAACCATAGCCCGGGAGACCAAGTTAACCCTTGGCTACCTTCCTCTACCCTTCCGCATCCCCCCTTCCAAATCCCTTCCTATGCTATTAAAGGGGAGTTACCCAATGTGGATTACTCTCATGTAGCCTGTTGCCCTAAAAAAAAAATTTAATAAGCCATTATAAATATAGTTTTAACGAAAAAGGATCCTGTTTAACATTAAAATAAAAATTGTTGGTCTTCATGTGCAACATTTCGGTAACTAACCTTTTATTATTATTATTAAAAATTAGTTCCCTTGTCTAGAATAATACTCTTATCTAAATTGAAAGAATCCAAACAAAGGTAACTTTACACTGTTTACAAGTTCCTTAATTCTAGTAACAAAGATCGTTCGGTCTGGCCGATATAACAAAATGAGCGATTTAAATATTTTACAGAGATACTTAGGGTTTTTTTTAGTAACATTTATAAATTTAGTAGATAAACAATCATAATAAAGTAAAACGATAAAATTGTAATTACTTTTGACGGACGACAGTTATTTTTTATGATAATAAATGTAATTAATTCTGAGGTTATTGACAGTAAAATCAATAGGATAATAATTAGCTATTGAAATTTTAAATACATAGTTGTCAGAACTATAACAAATATCATATTCTGTCAACAAAATTAATTTTTTTGATTAATTATCTGTCTATTATAAGCAAAGTTCAGAGGAAATTGATATTTTATTTATACAGATTCAAATTTTGTTCTTTAAAATCCTAGAAATAAGGAAAATAAAATAATATGGATAATAATAGAACTAACAATATGAATATAAAAAATATTTATAATAATACTAAAATAATACTAAATAACTTAAATTACTGTAATAAAGTTGGAAGATTTAAAACTAGAACGACCAGTTAAAATTAATTAACATTGTTGGGTGCAGCTTACAATGGAAAAATTTTAGAATTTGAAATTATAACAATATATAAATTAAACATTAAAAAAGTAAACTGTCATAAATTTTATTAAAATAGTTATCATTTTTTTATGTTAAAAGCAGTATATATATATATATATATATATATATATATGTATATTGAGGACAAAATAGAAAATTTAGAAAAGCATAATGTAATTTATTAAATGATTTTTTTTGGAATTGTCAAGCCACATTAATAAAAAAAAATAGGCCAAAACATGAGTTCATGAAAATATAGGTTTAAATAACATAAAAATAATATAATTAGCACTGTAACAAAATAATTCTGTTATTTAAATAATCACAAATTAGATTGAGGTAATGCATCAATTGTGGCCGAGGAAACTAACTTCTTTTCGTGATTAAAGTGCTATATATATATATATATATATATATATATATATATATATATATATATATATATATTTAAATAACTACGTTCAGACAAAACAGAATTATTTTGTTACAGTGCTAATTATATTATTTTTATGCTATTTAATCCTATTTTTTTATGAACTCATGGTTTGGCCTATTTTTTTATTAATGTGGCTTGACAATTCCAAAAAAAATTTCATTTCACAAATTACATTATGCTTTTCTAAATTTTCTATTTTGTCCTCAATATTTGTTACTAAGTTTAAATTGTTCTGAGCCTTAAAAATAAGTTTTACACCACACTTTTATAACAGTACTGTTATGTTGTCATGGTGTTGAATGGTGTCAAAATTATTTTTAAGGCTCATAACTGTTTAAACATTGTAAAAAATATATATTAAGAAGAAAAATGAAAGTTTAGATAAGCATAATGTAATTGGCAGGATTGTCAAGCCCTGATATATAGGACGAACCAAGCGGCCATTAAAAATTAGGTTAAAATAACATAAAAATAATATTAATAGTAGTGTTCAAAATTATCCTGTTTTGTCTATACGTATTAATTTAAATAATCACTAATTATATTGGTGTAAATTATGGGGGGAGTAAAACAACTAATTTTCTAGGTTATAGAGTGATCTGCTTTAAAACAGCTGTTAACATAAAAGAAATTATACTAGCAATTTGAATAACATTTATGACAGTTTGCTTCTGTAATGTTTAATTTATATATATATATTGTTATAATTTCAAATTCTAAAATGTTTTTCATTGTAAACCGCACCCAACAATTTAAATTAATTTTTGCTGCTCGTTCTCGTTTTAAATCTTGCAACTTTATTACAGTAATTTATGTTGTTTAGTATTATTGCTGTAGATATTTATTATATTTATATTTTTAGTTCTATTATTATCCACATTATTTTATTTTCCATATTTCTAGGATATTAAAGTACAAAATTTGTCTCTATATAAGTAAAAATACTACTTTTCTCTAAACACTGCTTATAATCGAGTTTTAATTAATAAAATAAAGGATATAGATTTTTAATTTTTTTGACATAATATTAAATTTCTTATAGTTTCGACAACCTTAACTTTGTATTTAAAATTTTAGTAGCTAATTATTATCCTATTGATTTTATTGTCAATAACCTGAGAGTTAATTACATTTATAATCTTAAACAAAACTGTTGTCCGTCAAAAATAAACCAGTACTAACAATTTTATTGTTTTAGTTTATTACAATTGCTTATCTACTAAATTAAAAATTTTATTAAAGAAAACCCCCTAAATATCTCTGTAAAATTTAAATCGCTCCTGTTGTTATATCGGCCAGACCGAACGATCTTTGTTCGTCCTCGGTTTTAATTTTACATTTCAGCCACCGCAGTTAAGTCAATTAAAATTTATATTGTTTGTTAGTTATCTGCCTTTTATTTTATTTTTAAAAAAAAATGGTGATTCTAATCATTGTAATTGTTTTGTTCTTTTTTTGAATTTTAAACCTGAACCTGATGAAACGTTATTGAATTTTTTGACTTAAAATTGGCTGATGTTTATTTATTTACATGTTTTCTCAGTATTCAGAATATATTATCATCATTAAAAGGTTTCCATTACTGTTATTTAATTTTACTCGTATGGGACAACAGACAAATAAATATTGATGGGGGTCAAATGTAATTTTGTGGCTGAGAAAACTAAACTGTTTGTACGAAAGTCGGAGCAGAAGCTATACCTGGTGGGTAAAGTTTTGGACAGGTTCTCTCTCTCGTGAGAGAGCGTAATGAAGTGTACTCGGGGTGGAACTCGGCCTCCCGCAACACAACCAAACTTGCCCATCAAAACTCCAGAAAAGGCTTGTTGTGTCGTAGCGAGTCAGCTTCAAAGTTGGTTATTCTGAACTCGGCGCGAATGTACGCATGAGGAGCACCCGATCGATTCCCAATCGGACACCACGGGAAACAAAGAGGAGAAACAATTGTTTTAACCACTTACTCTCATTGGGGGAAAACAACACCTTGGTCATCACCAGTAGCTCAATTATCTGCTTCTCTCATCCGACAACATTTACTTCTCAACTTTACTGTTCAGTTTCTAAATAAATACTCCACTATACCTGATTTAACAACAACTGTACTAATTAAACTGAATCTCTAAGCATTCATTATATTATCAAAGGATTTAAAAACAAGGTAAGAATTTGACAAACATGAATCATATTCGGCTTTATTCCCATAAATACAACTCAGTTATAATGAAAAAAAAATTATGTCGAATTGAAAGTAATCTAATAAGTAAAACAGAGCGTTTGTTCGTATCTTTGTATGTATATTTGTTTGTGTGCATGTTCCTTATACAAATCTACACCGGCGGAAAAAATTTCACCAAATTTCGTACACGTGTTCTTTGCGACCAGGAAACAAACGTAGTCGGGGTGAAACACGTCTACCAACCCCAGGAGCGGGGGTGGAAATATTCAAGCATGTTAAAAAGGCCGATGTTTGAGTCTGATAAATATTTTTAGGGTTCAAAGTGGTTGATAGTGTAACCGGGGGCCCCGGTTAACCTTTGGATACCTTCCACATCCCCCCTTTCCAATGCTATAAGAGGGAAGTGGCCTCTATAGGGATTACTCTACATATAAACTACTTCTAAACCGTCTTCTTCTTTAAGATCCCACATTCAGCCCAGAGAATGAGCGTATTTGTGACATATAGCAAACCTATTTACTCCGGTTTTGTGCAGCTCTCTTAGCTTCATTATTTAAGTTCCCCCACACAAGTATATATATATATATATATATATATATATATATATATATATATGGACTGCAAGCAGTTGTGAAATAATTCGAACGAAAAGAAAATCAGGCCTCCAGTTAATCAGTGTTACTTTAAAAAGTATCTTTCGTAAATTAGCACATACATACAAACATACATCATTTTTCATTATAGAGGTAGATAGTGCAAATTCGAAGTCTATTTCCTATTCTATACAATACAAAAAAGAAGGAGAAGGTAGAAACAGGCTATGTATAGGGTAATCCACATAGTGGCACCTCCCCTCTTATAGTATAGGAAAGGGAGTGAAAGGGGGAATGCCGAATGGTAGAGCAAGGTAGCCAAGGGTTAACTAGGGCCCCCGGGATATGGTTTAAAAGATCCTACCCGGCAATTCGCCTAAAAGTAATGCAGGGAACTACCCTAGAAAAACCTGCATCAGGTAGGTCGGGCATTGGGTACTTGTCCCACGACCTTCCGATAGCGGGAGAGGAGTAGTTTATTTACAACACCGGTCATGTTTGCTGCCTTATTTACACAAATAATTAGTAAATGGTTTTCATCAATTTCAGATTTGTTTAAAGGTTTTTTAATTTGATTTTTCTTCAGTTTCGATAATATCCAATTATTTTTTACTTCAGTTTTCTGGTTTTTCTCCTTTCAAAATTGTACATTGATGGTAAGAACATTTCTACTTCTGCACCGTTGCAGCATCTAGCTTTAAATTGCGTAATTGTCCTCTTTAAAGACTTAGATTGAAGCGAGGTGCCTCTTCCGTGCTTATTACTGACGGACGATCAGCCTTGTCGATACACCAAGCTTCTGAACTAGTCCTTGGTTATTTTATGAGTGGTGTCATAGTCATGCAAACCATCACAAGTCCCTAGGAGAAAGTATTAGTAACTAACCTCCTTGGTTCGACAGATAGCTGCCAGACTGTCATCTTACACGACACATTCTGGATTTAGGAGTGACACCTGGTCAGAGTGTCTATTCTCCCACAGCCCTAGCCTCAGTGACACCTGGTCAGAGTGTCTGTTCTTCCACAGCCCTAGCCTCAGCACGAATTTGTCTTCAAGATTCAACCGTTCAAGCCCAATTGTTAGTTTTAACAAATATATGCATATAAATATTTGTAACTGATTACATGATATTGTATTATAAGTGACAGCTGGTCAGAGTGTCTATTCTCCCACAGCCTTAGCCTCAGTGACACCTGATCAGAGTGACTATTCTCCCACAGCCCTAGCCTCAGTGACAACTGGTCAGAGTGTCCTTTCTCCCACAGCCTTAACCTCAGTGACACCTGGTCAGTGTCGGTTCTCCCCCAGCCTTAGCCTTAGTGACACCTGGTCAGAGTGTCGGTTCTCCCCCAGCCTTAGCCTCAGTGCCACCTCAGAGTGTCTGTTCTCCCACAGCCCTAACCTCAGTGACACCTGGTCAGAGTGTCTTTTCTCCCACAGCCTTAGCCTCAGTGACACCTGGTCAGAGTGTCTTTTCTCCCACAGCCTTAACCTCAGTGACACCTGGTCAGAGTGTCGGTTCTGCCCCAGCCTTAGGCTCAGCCTCAGTGACACCTGGTCAGAGTGTCGATTCTCCCACAGCCAGGACGACCACAAACATCCATGCTTATGCCGGGATTCGAACCCGGGACCTCTATGATACAAATGACGCTGGCTACTACACCACAGCAGGCCGGTCGAAAGTATTAGTATCCATAGTGATTGTGATCTTCGATTATGTAGAATATAATAAATGTATGTGGGAGCAGTGGTCCAGCTCCAGCTCCACGGTCCAAAGCCCTGAATATTTTAATTTTCTGGATGTTAGAGAATATTATGAGATTTTTGTTTGCAGTGAAGTATGAGAACGATTTGTCTTGGTTGCAGATCAAAAGCGTTTTCCTGCAGTGGCTGCCCTGGATCTTGGGCATGAGCCGTCCGGGGAAGAAGATCACGCGCAAGACCATCCTGATGAGCAATCGCATGAAGGAGCTCGAGTTGAAAGAACGCTCGTCCAAAAGCCTGCTGGCGAACGTTCTGGACATCGACGACGACTTCCGGCACTGCTCGAGCGCGGCCAACAGCACGGCGGGCTTCCTGCGCGGGGGCCCGGCCACCACGGCGGCCACTCTGGAGGACGCGGGGCCCTGCTCGGCCGCGCAGAGGGAGCTGCAGGCCATCCTGCGGGAGCTGCAGTTCATCACGGGGCGCATGCGCAAGGCGGACGAGGAGGCCGAGCTCATCAGCGACTGGAAGTTCGCCGCCATGGTCGTGGACCGCTTCTGCCTCATCATCTTCACCATGTTCACCATCATCGCGACGGTGGCCGTGCTTCTGTCCGCGCCGCACATCATCGTGCAGTAGCGACGAGACGGGGACATCGTTGTTGTTACCGTTTTTCTGTGATATTTATAACAAAACAACTATTATTTTGCAACTTGATTCGTTGAAGCGTCGTTTTTTTATTATTGAAATTGTCGTGCATATATATATAAGAAAATACTCATTTCAGCCCCCGTTGCTTATAATGCATACATATATAAATATACCCGATGAATATTAATGTATATATAAGAAATATTTCGTACGAAAGGAATTGAGACATTAACTTTATTTATATGTATACCTCCGTACCGAGGCAGAAAGGTACGGGCTGTACAGTATTTATATTCACATTATTATTATTACTGTTGTTTGTTAATAATAAGCCTACGACTCGAACGTCTGGCGACGTTTAACACTCACGGCTTCCAAAAGAACTGCGACATAAAATATAATTGCTCAAACATTTCGTGATTGTGACATTCAGAGGAAGGTCTTTCCATTGTTGACTCTCAGAAACAATTTAAACAACAACCAACCAACCAACAACAAAAAAAATTAATAATTAATAAAGTGTGCACGAATTTGTCTTCAAGATTCAACCGTTCAAGCCCAATTGTTAGTTTTAACAAATATATGCATATAGATATTTGTAACTGATTACATGATATTGTATTATAAACAATCAAAAGTTCTTTATTGTGATTTGTTTGTGCGAACTTTTGATACTTCCACACACACACACACACACAAAGAACAACGCGCTCTCTGGTGTGTGTCCTCTTTGATCTGAGATGTTGTGTTAAATGTCGAGGAATCGTGTATTTTATAAAGCAGCACCAGTACTGTACTGTACTGTACTGTACTGTACTGACTGTACTGTCGATTCACCGAATTGTTGGTATGCTATTTATTCTACAATCGCCGAATCTTTTATGCTGAAATCTTCTTTTCCCAGGAAGGTTTCAAAAGTAGCACCGAAATAAGGAGGGTCTGGCAGAAAAAAAATGCATTTTTTTTTACGAATCATTTGACACCCCCTCCCCCTCTCCCCCGAAATTGCTGGTTCACTGTTGATTCCACGAGTCTGATGAGACCAAAAGAAGTGATAATATAAATACCACGCAACAACGTCTCCGGAAGCCCTTGTGCCTTTCATCAGGTGCATAAAAACGCCAGAGAGAGACACGAGGCAACTGAGAAAACCTTCCAGAAACGTTCTGTGGTTTTTAAATTAACACATCTTTTGTCTGAAATTGATCATGTGTTTTATTAAAAAATTGATTTATTTACAGTCGCGGTCGAGTTATTCATTTTTCCTCGTCGGGGGGTGTGGGGTGAACCGATTTGACGAGAGCCGGGATTAGAACCCTTGTGACAGGGAGGGAATTGAAAGGGGAGCAAGGTAGCCAAGGGTTAATTATTTTCCGGCATTTTAATTATTACAAAAGGATTTTAATAATCAGTAAATCACAAAACAATTATTTAATTACTTTAATTATATTATTTTTCGACACTTTAATGAATTTTCATAATCAGTAAATCACAAAACATTTATTAAATTACTTGCTTCTTTAAAAAAAATTAGTACTTGTAAAAAATCACAACGTTTCATCCCTAATTTTGAGACTTCTTCAGATTATACATATTAAATATACAAATATTCTTAAAATGTTAATTTTAACAATATTATTATTTTTTATATGAATTTTTTGTTCCAGAAACTGTAAATAAATAGTAATTTTAAAATTTTTAATATACAAATTGTATATAATATACCCTTGTGACGCGAAGCAGTCACGCTCTGACCCCTGCACCACAGTAGGAGGTCGGCTGATCGGGTTATTGGTCAAGAGGAAAATACAGAACTGCCATTATTAATGTAAGGGAATTTACAAAGAGATTTGCTTGAAAATTTAGTGGATTTTCCCTTTCAGTATTCGATGCAAAATGTTATATTTCGTCCACGACCTCTTTTTAAAACTCCTCCTCCTCAAACTACCCACGTTTCTGCTTTTTTCGTCTTACATTTTTCCCCTTTTAAACCCAATCTTTCGTGCTGGAAATTAAATATTACCACGACTTTTTTTTAATGGCTGCCAAAGTCAAATTGTTATCTGAATCAGTGAAAATACTAATTTTTCACTTTTAAGTCCTTCTGTAACACCCTCCCTAGATTTAAAATTTAACACCGGTAGCAATACTAACAGGGACCAAAGTGACACCAACAACTGTAGTGAAAAAAAAACCGAAATTTTTTTTTTAAGAAATAACTCAACGGAATGTTACTACCACCAAAGACCTCACGGTTCACTTTCCATTCGTTGACATAGGTTGAAAATCTGTAATAATGATCGTTGTCTTGTTTTGACACCAGGTCTCAGGGTTATTTAAAATAAATATTAAACCCCCCCCCCGAAAGAAAATGTAGTTATCCTAATAAAAGAATTGATGACCATATACGGACCCTTTTATTTTTTTTTAATTGATATTATAACGACGTTTCGATACCTTTTGTATCTTCTTCAGGTATTTCCCCCCCCCAAAAAAATATAATAAACTAGCAATACTGTGTTGAATTTAATAGACTTGTTAATCGTTTCGTTGTGCTACTTTATTATATTAATTTGAAAAAAATCCCTGAAGAAAAAACAAAAAGGTTATCGAAACGTCGTCATAATATAAATAAAAAAAGTGTCTGTTATTAGGTCATCATCAATTGATTTATTAATTTAAAACAGACGTTAAATTAAATTTCCGTTTAAAATGAAAACACCTTTTAGAAATATATATATATATATATATATATATATATATATAAATTTAAAAGGGGATCATCAGTGACCAGCAATGAGTTTTATCAATGATTCTACCACCACCCAGACTTCTTCAATACGTCGACAGTCTCGCCTTTTCTGAGACTAAATCAAGTGCTCCTGCCACACTCCCCCATCCCCCGCCCCAACCCCCTTAAATATCCATTTCGGATTACAACAACTCTCACTTGATCTTGGAAAAAAAATCTCGTCGAATTGGTTGGGAAACAAGCGAAATATGTTAAACATTAGTGTTAGATGTAATGCGGTATTTAAACCGTAAATTGTGTTTCAAGACTTAAGTAGTAGTTAAATGTGTTAGAATGATGGAAGAAAGCCTCTCTTTTTCTTGATCATCATCAAGAAAAATGTATTAATTTGTTGAAAGAAAAAGCAACAACATAGAAACCGTTAATAGATATTATGAATAGCTTCAAAACTTTATTGAAAAAAAAAAGAATAATAAGAATGATTTATATAAAGACGTTGTAAAACGAAAAAATATTTTTTGAAATATTGACAACTCCAACTTAGAAGAGAAATCGTGGAGAAACAGTTCTGATTACTACGAATAAATATCGACTGATCGTTTTCCTAACGATTGTCGTATCCACCACTATTTTATTTTGCCCTTAATTATCTACATATAATTAATAACTTCCCCCGTCTTCGTTTAATAAAAGATCGTAAATAAACTTGGTTGTGTAAGATAACGAATTATGCTTCCCTGAATTTTTACGTTATAGGAACGAGTCACAAAACCTAGTTTTTATTTTAAAGTCTTCTCACCCGAGTTTTATTTTTTTTTAAAAAAAACAAACCCAATTAAGTTAACTCAGTAATGAAGAAAAATAAATTTATTAGAAAACCTTAGGCACGTATATTCGTATTTAGAGTATGTAGATGTAATAAAAATGAACACACACACTTTTTCGTGTACCTCAGTGTAAAAAATAATAATAATAATATTACCCTAGATTCAGATCTATAAAAGATGACAGTTTTCACACCCCCAACCCCCTTCCTGTTCTGCTACAATGAAAAATGCTTTTTCTAGGAGATTCTGGATCCTAGTCTGGTAAACTAATTGTGCTGTCTTCATTCAAAATTTAGTGAAAGAAAAATCAATCACCCCACCCCCCACTCTTTTTTTTCACCCCCCACCCCCACCCCCGTAATACTATAATCGAAAATGTGATAGGTCTGAATAAGTATCGAACTGTGTTACAGTAATAACATTCCATTCTCTCATATCGTACGTAGGTGAAATAACATTAAATCCCACATAATAAGGGGAAAATATGAAAAATTAATTAGAACCTTTACAACTTTCAAAATATATCAATTAAACTCTACAGTTATATATATATTTTATCTGGAAAAAAAATTGTTCTTTTTATTTGGTGCAATAAATTGTGGGAATTTATTTGGAGGTCGAGTTCTGGCAACATGGCAGCCGAAATATGATTTTTGTTTTAAACGTTGATTTGAAAAAATAAAAACTGCAATTCTTTTTTCTTTTTTTTCAAGTGATGTCAGAAGGTTTACTAACATTTCTTAAGCTGGAGGAATATGTAACTCGTTTCTTGGCAGCTAAAAAATTATTTTCTTTTGCTGTGTCTAAACTTGGAACCTCCCCCCCCCCTCCCTCCCCGGCCACTTGAAACTTACCATCGATTACCTTTGCCAGTCTCATAAGCATTATCTTTAAAAAAAGAAAAATATCTATTATAAGTACGTAAAACAGTTGAAAGTATCACTCTAATCTATAAACTATTTGCTTGTTGCATGAAGATCGGTTTGAGTTCCGCTTTGTAACCTAACTTTTTTTTTCTCTTCTTCATTGACTAGAGAGGAAAAAAAATAATGTCTAATCAGTTTCCTGCTATCATAATAATTTCTCTTTGAACACCTAAAAAACTTAATCGGAATGGCTTTCTTCGTCTGGATAAAAAAACAAACAAATAATTTTCCCTCTAAAAAAAGCAAAATTAAAAAGGACTACTAAAAAAATCTAACCACACCCGTGAACTTCTGCATTTGGAAGTATTATTTTAAATATTTACACTTAACCAATAACATTTCAAGTGCTTGTTAAATAAGAACGGTGGAGTGCGTTGTGTCTTAAAATAATAAAAACAAAAATCCGGTGACTCCGTAACACAAATATGCATAACACAATCATTAATTATTATAAATAACTTGTTGATACATTAATAGTTATATACTTTTGACTAAAAAGGAAAAAAAAAGAAATTTTGAGTGTTACCGCTGCACAACTTTCTGTGTGTGCAGGACGATCGTTGTTGCTAGTAATACTTTATATAAAGTCCTCTTTTTTTAAAAAAAGAGAGGTAAAAATAACTGCCTTTAAAATAAATTAAATATTTAAATACAAGAGTTGAATGATAGAAAGTGATATGTACTGGAGTTTTATGTGGACAAGCTCATAAAGGTAATGTGTTCACAAGATTCGCATACCCAAAGAGAAAAAAAAAACGCACAAATTATGTATAGAATATTCTTTGTTGTAGAAACTTTGCTATGTATACGTTTCTAAATAGAACGATATCATATTAAATGTTAATTGTTTTCGAATTCTGTTGGGAATCTTATAATTTTTTTTCCTCATTAGTTCCAGTCCCTTGAATATATATATCAAATTTCTTTTTTATAAAAAAATCTGTATTTTATAAGCAAAGTCTTATGAACCTTATAAAACTTTAATCACAGGTATTTTCACATTTCTAATTGCTTTTGAAAAAAAAAAGATAATAATTCATGAACGGGTTATGGGAAATATTTGGACTGAGATGAACGTATTGTGAAAGTTCTGCGACATTCACTTTTAGTATTATGCATAATTTAAATCATATCTATAAATTTGAAGAATAAAAAAGATAGCCCAATGCAAATGAACCACCTGAAGAAAAGGAACAAGGCTTTTATCATCTTGGTAAAACAAATAAATGAAAGATTCAAATTGATAGGGACAAAGTTAAATTTCCCCTTTTCTAAACAAGCTCAGACTACACACACACAAACACACACACACACACACACACTCACACTCACACACACACACACACATTTATTTCAGCACCACAGAATTAAATCTGAATTTGAACTTCTAATGATTCTGAAGGCAGGATGAAAATAAATTGGTTGACTTATCACTATTATTGATGATTATTTATGTGAACACACGTGATATTTGATTTTAAATGGATGTAAAGTAATTATTTGACATTTAAATATGTAACTATTCAAAATCAAATCACAAGTGAGTGTTCAGAAGTAATCATTAATAGTAATAACTCAACCTAATTTGTTATCATCCTGCCTTTCAGCATTATTAGAAGCTCAAATTAAAGATTTAATTATTTACTTTTTTAATAAATGTAAATGTTTTGGATTATTTTAGATATATATATTGTAGTAATTACTATTAAATGATGATTAAAATAAGCAAATTAAAAATTAAATGATTGGATTTTTTAAAAAATTTAAAAGGTCACAGTTTAAAATATACCAAAAAATTAATTTATTAAATCAAATTATTGAAATTATATTAAATCAATATTTTAAAATCTAATCCCTTAATTTTAAAAAATGTATATTTTTAACTATGATCTTTTAATTTTAAAATATACAATAATTTAATTTTAATTTTCTTATTTTAATTATCATTTAATAGTGATTACTACAAATTAGGGCCCAACGTGGGGCTTTGTTTTAAAAAAATGTTAAATACTACAAATTGGCACCTCAACGTGTGGTACGTTTAAATCATTTTAAATGAATTACTACTACAAATATATATGATTTAAACAAGCCACACGTTGAGGTGCCAATTTGTAGTATTTTACATTTTAATTAAAACAAAGCCCCACGTTGGGAGCCAATTTGTTGTAATTACTATTAAATGATAATTACAATAACAAAATTAAAATTAAATGATATGGTTTTTTTTAAGTTTAAAGATCAGAGTTTAAAATATACATTTAACATAATTTCAATTATCTTATTTAATAAATTAATTTTTTTGTATATTTTAACCTCTAACCTTTATTTTTTTTAAAAAAACTCCAATCATTTAATTTTAATTTGCTTATTTTAATCATCATTTAATAGTAATTACTGCAATACATGTGTGTGTAGTCTGAGCTTGTTTAGAAAATTTTACTTTGACCCTAACAATTGTATTATTCTTAATTTGTTTACAATGATAATTAAAGTCTAGAAATTGTTTTTTTTTAGAGAAAGAGAGACAAGGATCCCAGAAACGTTGTTGTGAGGTATTTACATTATCACTTCATTTTGTCTGTATTTAGCTATCTTTCTTATTATTAATTTCCAATCAGACCTAAATTATTTAATTTCTATAAATTTTAAGCACGAGGATCAAAACATCCACCAGACCGGGAATCGAACGCAGGACGCTCAAAACCTGTCAGAAATATTTGCGTCTGATTGAAAATAATGAATAAGAAAATTCAGACAAAAAAAGTGATGATATAAATACGACACAACAACGTTTCTGTGATCCTTGTCCCTTTCCTCAGGTGTGATAAGAAGAGCCCTAGAGCGACGCTTTTGAGTTTTGTCAACTGACCAGTGCAGTTGTGTCGCTCTAGGCTCTTCTTAGCTACCTTAGGAAAGGGACATGGATCCCAGAAAACGTTGTTGTTTGGCATTTATATTATCATCACTTTTTTGTCTGAGTTGACTGTTTTTCTTATTCATTACTGTCAGATATATCTTTGTAGACTCCTGATCCGGTGCAAGATTTCCACCAATTAAGGGCCTAATTTGGGGTCACCTAAAATTTAGAAGTCAGTTTTCTCCGCACCGGATCGGGAGTCGACACGGGTAGCTTAGTGGTAAGCCGTGAGGCCCTGAGTTAGTTTCCTCGCCTGGTAGAATTTTTCTTTTTCCTCAGGCTTAAAAATAAATAATTTAAAACGGCCGGATTCTTCTTTAAGCTAGTTCCGGGTATTTATGACACACATCTGTAATGCACGAACTTTGAAAATTGTGCGTCAGGCACGAAGAAATGAGAGAATATATATATATATATATATATATATATATATTCCGTAGCCAACGTAAACTCTCGGATCCAAAGTTGTTTTGCGTGTTGCTTACATCAAGGGGCGCTCAAGTCTTGTGTATCACGTTGAATGTACACATTCTATATAACGGTAAGCATCGGGTATTATTTAATAGTGAATTGTAAAAGATTCGAGTTAAATTTATATATATGTATATTTTTGTAGATATTTTTTCCCCTTTTAAAAATACAATTTTAATTTATTTTTACATCATCTACAAGCGTTTACGTTGATTCCATCATATTCGTAGGTAATTCAATATGTATATATATATATATATATATATATATTTATTTATACTGATGAAAACACAATGAATAAAATAAATATGTATTATTCTGAACTGCACAGTTAAGTCCACGTTCATCTCTTTACATGACATTTAATAAACAATAATTATATAAGGCTAGTATTTCTCCAAATGCTACTACGGATGAATATGGTGGAAACTAATGTGATTGTAGTTTATTAAGTAGTTCAGCCCAAATAAATTATAAAGCTCTAGTACCAGGTTTCCTCAATTATTTGTAACTTAGCGTTACAAATTTCTTAGCCACTTATATATTCATAACTCTTTTCAATTATAAAAATCTGTCTTATTTTCTTATTAATGCTATGACGTCAGAAAATTTTATTATCAAATTTTAATATATATATATATATATTTAACAAACACAACGTTTCATACCACATTGGGTCCTCTTCAAGTGTACAATTACAATTAAATTGAGTTATAAAATTATATGATATTTTTTTAGTTACGAAATAAGTTTAAAAATTGTAATACGTAACTGTTTTTTTTTTGTAAACGTATCTTATTTGTAGTAATCGACCAAGTCCTTAGTCTGTTTTAGTTTCGGCGAGTCAAAGAGACGGGCTAAATCTCTAATAACAGCAGAGTAATTAAATATATTTAAATTAACCTATAGAACTGGTAAACAAAATTATAATAAAATTAAATATACGTCACTGATGCATTTTCATAATATATAATGCTGTAAAAACTAAATTATCATTAAAATTGCGTTTAAGAGAACCCGTTCTATTCAGTGACGTCACAGCGCTTCACTCCCACGTCACACGGGATGCATAATTAGGCTGTCTGTCTGTCTGTCTTCATCAAGAGGATATTCACACGCGTTCAAGTTAATGGCTTTGTATTTATCTTTTCCTTTTTAATAACGCTTTACGAAACCAGAGCATCGTCATATGAATAAAATAATCATTTATTTGAATCCACTCTGAATGGTTTTTTTTTGAGACCGTAAAATCAATGTATCGTGTTCATAACCCAATTGTTTATATTTATTTTAATTAAATATATTTTGCAACGTTTATGGTGTTTTGCGAAGATTATTTTTTGGAAAATAAGGATTTTGATATTTTAAAAACAATTTGTATTGAAGAAAAGCTTGCAAGGAGCTTTCTCTCGCAGGTGGACCTTTCTGAAGAGGGCTACCTTTGGGGATGCCTTCCCCCTCCCCCCTCTCCGTTTTTTTACTACAGTTCCCACAAGCCGAGGCACCGCGGTCAGTTTTAAGAGGTGTACGTTCCGGGGTCACAGACCTTTGGCATACGGTAAGAGTTGTTCTCTGTTGGAACCGACGGCCTAATCTGGGTAAGGCACATAGAAGGTAATGCTGCGTCCACCCACAGAAAACCCTTCTCCTGCCATACGAAGAGCGTGGGACAAGTAACTACTGCCAGACCTACCTGATGCAGGTTTTATAGTGTTTGGCTGCAGCACCGGGGGGCCCTAGTTAACCCTTGGCTATCCTCCTCTACACTTCTGCATCCCCCGTTTTCAAATTCCTTCCTATGCTATTTAAGGGAGAAGTCACTACGTGGAAGATTGTGGCGGATTGAACGGAATTTATTTGAAGTCTCAGAGACAGGGAAATCAAGAAGACAAAGATTTATCATGCCTCGTCGCAGAGAAGTTTGTCGCCTTGACAACGGTGGTTAAACGAGGAAATTTTAATTTTGTTAGTACCAATGTGAAGTTAATAAATTGTTCAAGATAGAATCTCTATTAATATAAAATGAATTGTTACGTGCCACGCTTAAGATGAATCTACACGGCGCTCGGACAGTCCTCGACTTTCTTTCATCACGCCGAGCCAAAGACTATTCGTCAACCAAAATGTCTGGCCGGACCAGCAATTGAACAAACTCTGCATTTAAAAATAATTCGGGGCTACTCTTTCCCGTGTTACAGTTCCGAAAGCCCGACCTCCCTGATGCAGATTTTTTCCTGTATCATATTTAGGCAGTTTTCCAGGTACAGGCCAGCGACTCTAGTTAACCCTTGGCTGTCCATTCCGCAACCCCCCACCCCAGTTCCATTCATCCCTATGCTATTAAAGAAGAAAGGCCATTACGTGGAGGAATCAAAGAACACGTACATACGTTACATTTTAAATAAATACTTTTTTGGGGGGTAACAGGCTACATGAGGGTAATCCGCGTTGGGCAACTCCCCTTTAATAGCATAGGAAGGGATTTGAAAGGGAGGATACGGAAGGGCATAACAAAGTAGCCAAGGGTTAACTAGGGGCCCCTGGGCTATGGTTTAAGGATCCTACCCGGCATTCGCCTAAATAAATGCAGGGGAAAACCCTAGAAAAACCATCATCAGGTAGGTCGGGCATTGGGTACTTGTCCCACGCCCTTCCGATAGCGGGAGAGGATTTTGCTGTGGTGACGCAGCATTCACTTCTCCGACCATTTTAGGAGGCAGCTGGCCGACTATTCCAATGGGAATAGAGGACAACTCTTACCGTATGCCAAAGGTCTGTGACCCCGGAACATACACCTCTCAGAACAGGCCGAGGTGCCTCGGCTTGTGGGAACCTTAGTTCAAAAACGGAGAGGAAAAGACATCCCCAAAGATAGCCCCTTCGTGTCTCTCCTACAAGGTTCTGCCTGCGAGAGAATAGCCCTCGCAACTTCGTAGCCATAAATAACGTAAATGGGATAAAAATACGTCTATGAGTCTAACTCAGTTCATAAAACCAATAAACTCAATTTTTATTTAATTTTAAAACATTGTAATGGTTTATATGCCCTAGTCACAAGAATAAAATTACCTTTCTATAATTTAATGAATTTAATTTTTTAAAAAAGTAATAGTGAAAGTTAGTGATGAAAATATAAATTAATTTTAAAAAGGCTTTGTTTAACTTCTACTTTTTGCTTTTAATTATCCATTTCCGACGCCACAGAAAAAAATACATTTTGTGTTAACCCTGTTGCTTATTGTAATTTGTTGTGGTTGTACGATACAACAGGTAATAACCAGCTGTAGATTTCCAGACATTCGGTCATAGAAATTTAGCTCTTGCTTCCACAGAATGTTAACAAATGTGGTTTCGGGACCAACACCTAGAAGATGAGTAAACGGGACATTCGTATTGCGTGAAAACGTGGGTTGAAAATTTAAATACGAACGTGTCTGCAATTACATTTCAGTGTTACTTAAAAAAATCGTCAGATATATCCTTAAGGAGGAACAAAGTATTTTAAATACAACATATATTTACCATTATATAAGTAAATTAAACCTGTTTATAATAGCACTGTATTCAATATATATATATATATATACATACAATTGCGATATTGGTATAGAAAGTGAAGAAAGATAGCATGGTGCTTACCTGAAATTGAAGTACGGTGTAGCCACAGGGAACCGAAGGCTCATTCAGGAAGGACTGTTACACCATTCCGTGCACCGGCGGACTGCGGAGTTTTGACCGCCGCGCAACTAGTAGCCCATAAACAATAAACACCACACCAGGCCACTAACTTTCTCTCGAGGGAAGGTCGTGGCATAGGAAAGGTTCTGAATGTGATCATTCATACATATACATACAAACAAACTGGAGGCGTTCAAGTAGAGGTGGCGCCACCAGGATTATTTTTCATGAAAGTGCATCTGCATCTGCACACTGTACTATTAACTAATAAAATATAATTTATAATAGCGCACCCTTATAATTATAGGTAGGCATATAAAATTAGACATTGAATGTGTGACGCATCATTGCTTGGAGGAATCCAATTACAATGAGTTAATATGGAAATAATGGCGATACACGATTACATAAATAAATTAACGCGATGGGCGGTCATTTTCTAGAATACTCAAAAAAAATTGCGTAGAACTAGATGCTGAATGTAAGTGTTGGCAAGTGCAGCCCCTTGCCGGCGTCTATGCCAGTGTGGTTGCCGCATTCAAGGAGCAGAAGGTCTGCGTCTCTACTGCCTTGTATGAAACCTCCGTGCGTCTTCCATTATCCTGTTACAGAAACGAGAAAATCAACCATTACACGTCACTCACGTCATTTTATGTTGGATTAAAATTTTATGTGGCATCAATTTTCCTCACTTAATATACCGCCACAGATATAATTAACAAAAATCGTAGCACGACGTACACATTGCACTCGAAAGCACCTTTTGTTTATTATTTCATTGTCTTTTGTCCATATTTGGCAAAGAGGTATATAAATATATATTTTTGGTAACCTTTCTTATTTCTGAATTGAGATCTTAGCAGCATTGTAAACTATGGTGTTGTTTTTGGGGTTAAGTTATAAACAAAGTTGAAATTTTAGTACTGCAGCGAATACAAATAGCGTCGCAAGTTTCAAGGAAGCAAATTAATTTATCTTGTGTTTAATAACACATTTTTTAGTTATAATAACTGTTTTTTATTGTTACGGAATCTTTAATCTCATAATCACACCTGAATATTTATTGAAATCGGAAATATATAAGATAAATTCACCCGAAATTAACTGCTAAATAGTCACTTTTTATATATTCAGTATAATAACTTTAAATTAAATAATAATAAATTATTATATACTAATTATTTAATAATAAAATTTAAAGGGTACTCATTGGAGATTAAAATGTTTCGGACAATATTTAAATTGTGTTGATGGAACTTAGAAAGTAATATATCTCTGTCTACATGATAGTATACCATAGCTCTCTTTTTGGTTTTGAGGATGATCAGAAAGATAATTGAGAACACGTCCAGAGTATGTGGGGTTTTCTGAACCAATTGGAGAGAATGGAAGTATTGTGATTGGATACGGTGACATCAAGGAAATTACGAGAAAAATGGTTAAATTCAAGTAAATTGTAAGTTAGGATGATAATTAATGTAAGTACTGACTGTATGGTTGATTTGAAAGGTATTATTTAACAATACAAAAAATGTCATCTACATATTTGATTTGATGATTAAACTTGAAATAAGTGGAATTGAGGATTAGATTCATAAAATTTTACGAAGTGGAATTTTAGTATATTGACTGAAAATAGGCCAACTGCTTTTTGAATTTGTTAATGACTAAATAATTGGGAATAGAGTTGAATAAGGAAAGGACATCAAGAGAAATTAAAGAGCGGTCATGAGAAACGTGATAAGCTTGGTTTTATCGATAAATTGGTATTGAGGGCTTTAGAAAACATGTAGGAGGAAATGTTGTGTATGTTCAAAGAATATATTTGTTTTATCGTTCAAAGAAAATGTGTTTTGTAAAGAAGTTAGTACCTATAAAGTTGTTTAAACCAACAGAATGCTCCATGTCTACACGTGAATTGTGCGTCGTCTGCTTAGGTGTAGTTGAAAGAGTATCCTGTAGTTGCGGCAGTGTTCTGTGTCGTCACTGTCGTTGATGACGTCACGATATTTAATTTGCATATATCTCAGTAATTAAGATTGATTTGTGAAAATAGTGTTTTTGACGGGTCTTAAAATATTGTTAGCTTCATGTATGTAAAGTTTCATGTTAATAGGCCGTTTCTTAAACCGAATTTGGGTATCGAACCCGGGACCTCCTATTACCGGGTGAAAGCTATAACTGCCCGGGATCAATCGTTTTTTTTTAAATGTATTATATTTTAAATTTCATAATAAAATTTAGGTTGGTTTTTTAACTGCTTATTTATATTTTTAAGTAAATTAATCAAGCATAACATTACGGATCGGTAAATAAAAGAATTTAATGCTTACCAACAACATAATACAATATTGAATAAGAAAGATAGCCAATTCAGACAAAAAGGTAATAAAATACCACAGAACGTTTCTGGGATCCTTGTCCCTTTCCTCAGGTTGTAAGAAGAGCCTAGAAAAACACAACTGCACTGGTCAGTTGACAACAATAAAATGAAGCCATGTCCAGGATTATTTTCAGATATGTGCATCTGCATCTACACACTATACTATTAACTAATAAAGTATAATTTATAATACTGCACCCTTATAATTATAGGTAGGCAGATAAAATTAGATATCGAATATGTGTCACAACGTTGCTGGGAGGATGCCAATTACAATAAGTAAATATGAATATAAAGACGGTACACGATTACATAAATAAACTAAAGTCAGTCTCACAACGATGGAATTGGAAAGGACTGGATTTTGAATTTAAGTGTCCTCGAGTGGTGGCAAGGCAGGTCTGAAGATCAAATCAACCATCAAAATATCCACCTTCATCGCATATTTATATTCTATAATTTCTTCTCTGAGAAATCAACAAAGTGATGAACAAAATTAGGATATGAACCTAGATACCTTAATTTTTTTATCTGAATGTTGACTTAATAAAATAATTATTTTTAAATATTTTTCTGTGTATTTTCTTGCACTCCTCTGCTGGTGCCAATGGTAACAAAGTGGGAAGGGCAGTATTTAAAGGATGTTGAGTGCAGTGCTTTGCCTGGACTATAAGACATGTTGATCCTGGAATATTGTGGTGGGCTGTAAGACAGAGCAGACATGGCATCTGTTCCTAACACAAGGTTTGCAACCCGTCATAGGTGGACAGGTGGGGTTTTTTGCATAGGTGGACAAATAAATTGTGGAAGTTGGGTGGGCATCTAGAAGGCAACCCTTGGTCAGGAGGGAAGTACGAATTTTAGGTCAAAGTTAGATTGCACTCCAGTGTACACTTGGTGAAAAATGGAAATCAGTTTTTTGTAGCCCTATCTTACAGCCCACCACAATCATCCAGAACCACACAAAGACATACAAAATCTAAGAAAACATCAGCAGCCTCTCCTCTCACACAATCTATCAATTTTTTGAAGAATTCCTTTAATTCCCAGTGGCTACACCATACTTCAATTTTGATAAGCCACAAACTATCTTTTTCCTTTCCAAACCAATATCAACATATATATAATTTCTTGAGTGTACATATCAGTAGTAAAACAAACTCATAGCTACCTTGAAACATTTCACATTGCTGTTTACTTACATGTTATTCAATTATGTATTGAATAATAACACTAATTCATGATTTATTACCATAACTTTTGTACATTGATGTAACAACAAACACTTTCTTCAATGTAATCTGCAATTATCGACAGTACTGTCAATCAAATAATATACTAAAGCTATTAAACTAAACTGATTGATAATTCACTATGAATGATGGATAATATACAAAATTTCTCTCCTGTAATATAAATGGAAAAATAACAGATAAGACAGACATTTACAAGTTATTCATACATGATGTGACAGTGACCCAAAATTTTTTTATCATTTTTTTTAACATGAAAGAACCAATTTATTTTCCTTATTTTGCATTTTTTTTTATTTCTCCATGAATAAATTATGTTTTTTTTAATATCTTGATCTAACAATATATCAAAATTATCTCAACTTCATTCACATCACATTCCATAAAAATTCCATCCAATTTAAAGATAATTGCAATATCAGTATAAATTTAAATACAGTTTTTAAATACCTTAATGAAGGCATTGAATATTCAATTGTGTATAAAATGTGACATGAACCATTGTTTTCCATTATTTAAACATATTATTAAAATTGCATCAGTCATCTGCTAATTGAATAGGTAAATGTATTAGTGGTATGTAGCAACAACTGAGTACAGATATTAATAAAATATTTTCCCATTAAGTAGATATAGTTCAACAAATTGTGTTTAAAACAGCACTGATCTTGAACGTACATATATTTTGTATAAATTATAACTGTGTATTTATTTGTATTTTTAACCACTCTTCTTTTTAAAAAACACAATTAAGTTTAGTTTCATGATATTTTATAATACACTATCAGAAATTTTACAAATCTTTTGCATAACCATTTGAAAAAAATTCAATTTTATTTTCATCCCAAGAATTGAATATTTACCATTAATTAACACATGTATCAGAGTCATTGCTAAATAAAGAGAGAATTGCCAAAAATGGAAGTTATTAATTAACAATCAGAAACTTGCAAATAAAAATATTTATTTTGTGTATTCATAATGAAAAAATGACTTGGGGACATTTCTACATAAAATTTCAGCTCTATGTAAATATACCCTTTAAATTTGTAATAAAACAATATTAATGAACAGTATGCCCAAAAGAACATAAAATCTACAATAAAAATTCTTATTCCTACAATTTTAATAGAAAACATCACTACATTAATATTAAATTGATGAAAATAGTAACAATCACATGAATTATATAAGAAAATGTTTTTGAGTATTTTATTTATTCTCTGCAATGTCCAATTCAATATTTTGAAACCTAACATGTGTTTAACTCATAAAGAACTGTATTTTTACAGGCTTAGGCATACAATTTTATTTAAAACCAGGTATAAGCAACAAAATATCTGGAAATTATACAGGTCTTTTATCTTTCACTTTTTAGGAGGCATTACATCCTTGACATACAAAACTCTCATTGATATATCTTCCCTTCAATGCTTATAATATATTTATAGATAAATCTATATATTTGACTAACCAGACTAGTTACATTAAGAGCAATTAATCTGTGCTTATAATAAATTGACTTCATTTCAATTGTTTATGCAATGAGAAGGTAAGCAATATTGTCACACCTAATAGCATTCAAGAAAAGTTCAGGTTTAAAAACATATATTTTTCACTTTTATTAAATTACAATACAATAATACCTGCTTTCCAATTATGTTTTTCATTGAATCATAAGATTTGAATTATATCAGAAAATACAGACCAATTATACATCAAATATTTGTAGTTATAATTTTCCTAAAATTTGTATACACTTGTTATTCGGAAACATTTGCCAAAAATATTGTTATATATCAAATGTCTATTTTGGATAAAGGTTTAATGTATCATTATATCATTCAGCCATATACATTATAAACTTAACAAAGAAATTCAATCTCATCACTCAATTTAAATGTAATGAAATAGTTAAGAAAATAGACATTAGTACAGTTCTTCAGACCTGAGTGTTCATAAATAAGTTAAATATGATTATCAAGTTACATGTATATAGAAGAGTTTCAATATCATCTTTTGTTACATTACATTTTAGGTAAACATACCTTTGCTCTTAATAAATAACATACACATACTTACATGCAAACAAACATACATGCAAACATACACACACATATAAACAATTATTAAGCCTTATGCTTTCTGTAACACTATATCAAACATTCATATATTTTAAAAGTTTTCCAAAATAGGGTACATTTTGTCACTTTAAAGCTGTATGAAGTCTTTTTGTCCACCATAGAATACATCATGCTACGGGAGTTTTATACATATAATAGTTTTAGTTTTATAATTTCACGGTTCGTAAGCCTCTAACATGCTTACACACATTTAGTTATTTTTAACGGATGAATTATATTTCACCTGTGTTCCTGAGATATGATATTATTATATGATGTAACATTTTATATCATTTTTTTTACAAATGTTTCCATCTGTATTTACAATACAAGTACGTAGGGAAAATATGATATGGACATAAAAATAGACACACATCTATTAATGTAATCAGTGAACTACACTTTTAACATGTTGAAGGTTGAGGTGAGCCTTCTATATCTTCTTCAGCCAGATCAATAGCAGTTGGTCCTAATTTAAGATCCTGAATAGTTGTGACACCTTGTGCTTCCTTTTCTTTCCAGAAACGGTAGTTGCTTTCCATGTAATTCATTAGTTCTGGCATTTCAATGAATGCTGAAAAACATTAATATACACAACTATATTCACACTCATAATGCATGTACATTATATATTAAATAAATATTTCATGTTTGCAAGAGCCTAATATAGCTGATTTGTCATATTGAGGGGAAATGGGAATAATGTGGTCTGTGAACTGAGAGTGATAGAAAAATTAGATAAAGGCAGAAAGAAAAGAATAAATCAAAGAGATCAGTAAACTGACATATAGATATTTGTAATAGTCAATAACAACATTTGAGTAAGGTCACCATTTCATAGCTTAGATACACAAATCAGCAGGTATTACATACATGGTTTTACTTGTTTTAGACTATCACAGAAAGACTGCCATCTATTGACTTCACCTGAGTGATTATTAAGCCGGCATGCAGTTCAGACTTACTTTATTGAATAAGGGGGATCAGGCCCCTGAAAATTTTAGGAATTTTATTTTGTCCCTGCTGATTTTGCCACCTGTCAATTCAAGGTAAGTCAACTGCTCTCTGTCTCTCTTGCCTATTTAATTTTATTTATGTATATATTCATTCATTTGGATTGGAAAGAGGGACACAGAGCAGTTGACCCACACTAAATTGAGTGTTGGTGTAGTCAGACTGGGATTAAATAAATGTCCTTCTAGTGCCTGAGCTTCCTTCTATTTGGGAGGGACTATTGTTTTTTTTTTGTGTGTGTTAATTTGCTGTATCCTCTTTGAAATGTATATCTGATTTTAAATACAAATGCATACTTTTCAGTAATAGGTACCAAACTACTGAAGAAGTGGAGCATTCTTTAAAAAAATTATTGATGAAATAATCTGGGATGATATAGGCTTCTCGAAAAATATGTAGACATGAATACACTGTATTGTTAATGTATATACATTTTTAAAAATTCCATTCGTCTCAATTATATTTTAAATCAAACTAATTAGGTAAATTAATAATCTAATTTGAATTGAGTGTTGTAAATATATTTTAAATATAAAGATGAGGAATATCTCAACAATAACTATGTGTAAATATTAAAATAAATTATTTACCTTCCCAAGCTTCAAACATGTCATTAATAATGAAGTCCATAAAACCTATCTGTGATTTGGGTATTGAACATGTTGCCCTGTCAAACATAGGCATTACCACTGGGAGATTATTTGCTTTCTCTTCATCAGTCTGAGAACAGAGCCAACAACATAACAGATTATTATACATACATACTTACATACATAAATATATATATATATATATATATATATATATATATATATATAAAACTACATATATAATTATAACATGTAACTCTTAAGTATACACTAAAACATACTTCTAATGATTCTCTTTCTAAATTCCACTCCTGTAGTTTTCAAACATTTATGAGGATAATTCAGCTTTACTCTTATATGAAAAACAATTAATAATTTAGAGTTGAACTGAAGTTAATAAAATGATGAGTTTGATGCTTTTTCACTATCAATATTGATACTCAACCATTTCAATTAGTAGAATACTGCCACCAGAGAATTATTATTATTATTGGTCAACCAGTGGGAAGCACACTTCTCAGGCCTTATGATGGGGATTTATGCCAATGAATAATTTATATACTCATTTTTTTTACTAATTTAACATCACCTTTTCTCAATATAAGGCAAACCCACAGCTCTTCTCTCAATTTTAATTATTTTGAAAATGTCGCATCATCCTTAATTGCACATAATATATATATGGAGAGGGAGCGAGAGAGGAATGAGGAATTGAGAGAAGATTATTTGCCTTAAATTGAGAGTTGACGATGGTTAGTAAGGATCATGTCAAGACTGAATTAGACTTCAATTTTTGCATATCCACAGCACATTGTCTTTTATATTAAGAATATTAAGAAAGAGTTAATCAGTGAGGTGGGAAGGATGGGAAGTAACTGAATCTAGTTGGTTTATTTCAATAGGAGGGTTTGGATTCATGAGTCTACTTTTTAATAATAAGCTTCGAAGCATTTAAAATGTTGAGTTTTTTTCTTTCTTTCTTTCACTCTTTCATAATTTACTCTGTTACAGACTGTTTCTGTGTTATAATACATTATTTATTTGGAAAACATTAATAGAACATTAATTCATATAAAACACATTAAATGGATGTCACTATGTGCCAAGATCAATTCAGTATATACATTAGAAAAGTTGTATTTTCATATATACTATGTCACTTTTCACATACAATGGAAAATATTGCATATCCAAAATACTGTTCCAATAAAATTATTCATATTCCGTTTTTTACCTGATTGAAATACTCCTCTGCAATTCGGCGAGCCCATTCCACACAAAGGCGTAAAGGTCTGGCAGGATTACTCACATCGGCACATTTTATTAACATTCGTTTTACCAAAGCTATGTTTTCTGGGGTAGTTAGGAAACTACTATCAGCAGAATCAGATCCTACCTATAAGTAAGTACAAAAAGAATATATTTTTAAAATTTTGAGGAAATTATACTAAATTACTTTGAAAAATATTGTGATAATTATTTAGAGTGACCTATAGATTATATGTAAAAGATAACTAATCAGAATCTGATGAACATATATAAACACTATTCTAAGTCTTTTAGCTGTTTAATACTTTTACAAAATGAGCAGAGAATCAGTAGTAGAATCAAGACATTTCATATGAATAAGTTTTTTTTATTATCTAATCTACAAAATAAAAATTTAAAATTAACTGTACAATATGAGAACTTATTACTTTATAATGTTATCGAGAAATAGGTTTATAAGGTACAAACCTCTAAACCAGGTTCATCATCTCTCAGGGCAGGTTTAGCAAACACATTGACAAATTTAGCAAGATGTTCAAAGTGTTTCGTCATCTCTGTAGCAAGTATCATGTCAATGACACTCTGTCTGGCACGCTTATAGACATCTCTTTCCAAACCTATTAACAATTTGATTTGATTAGGCCTAACTTGGCAGAAAATTTAGTCATAGAAATGTTTTGTAAATTTTAATGTTAGATCAGTAAAGTAATTTAAAGTTAATCAATTATAGTAATTAACAATCATTAAAATTAGCAGAAACAAATAACATATAATTACAAACCAAAAGTAGTTCCAATTTGATAATATAAAACTACTTTTATAAATGGATAAAACTTAATGTATAATCTTAATTTATTAATGTGTCTTTAAAACATTGGCATAATTCTAATAAATGAACTATAAGATGAGGATAGAGTGGTATATAAACTTCAAATTCTGTTACAAAGGAATCAAATTAAATATGAATCTTTCCAACTCTAAGTCAAACTATTGGCATGAGAGAGACTTCTTAGTAATAACCAAGTTTTCAATAATAATTACTGTGAGTTCATTAATATTGTGTGATGTGAGAATACCATTTTGGTTCAGTAAAAGTGTGCAATTCAATAATACCTTTAAAAATGTTAACACGATCATCAGAGGTAGTTAGCTTGAAGGCCAAGGCTGCATGATGAGACTCCAGTACACAAATATCGTTATATAGAATTGCAAGTGAGTTGTCTGAATTACAAAGGAATGCACTGTCAAAAGAAAGAAAATCCTGTTAAATAATTGTAATACAAGAGACTTCTCTCAATATTTGAATTAACTATTGTCTTTAATTTCAATGTGCAAGTAAATGTCTATACGAACTATGATAATATAAAATGACAATATGTAGCAAATAAAATACAGAATACAGAAATAAAAAAATTCTACAGGATTCATTTTCTCAACAAATTAAATATCATTTATTTAATTAAACAGTAATGTACATCAGGAGCTTTCAGCTTTTAACTAGCTATATTCATCTGTAATTTAAATAAATAGACACATCAACATTTCAGATACTTAAATAATTATAGATCATATATCAGTTCATCAATTTATAAAAACATTGTGTACTAGGATTAATTTGACGAAAAATTAAGCTGTTTTGATGGTTCCTTTTAAAATTTATGTCAACAGTCATTTTAACTTCGTCAAATTAATAAAATATTATATTATTGATACATATTTAAAATACAAATTATATCCACATGAAGCCCATTGATTACTGTTAAGTGTTTTGTTGCCTCTCTCTGTCTTATATTTAATTATTTTGCTTGTTCAGACATTAATAAACTTGAAAATGTAGGTTTCCAAATCAATATTCAACTAGATTTAATTAGTTTGCTTGTTCAGATGTTAATAAACTTGGAAATTTAGGTTTCCAAGTCAATATTGTCCAAGAAAATGCAAATATTAATTATGCTTTGACTCAATTCCCCTGACTGGTCAAAAATTCATATCAATTATGGCACAAGGTTAGTTGAATAGTGACATATATAAAAATGTATAATTATTACATCAATATTCCATTCAAAAGAGCACAGGAAACTCATTAAATGTGAGTGTTACCCTAATATAATATGTCCTGAATTTTCCCAGGTTATATTATTCAAGGATTTGAAAACTAAAAAGTATAGAATAGGAAAGAAAAAATATTTTAGGCTGGTGTAGATTAAATTAATATTTATCAATTTTTGGTAATAAATTGGATGATTTGACATTGTAACATTATTTTTACATCTATACAAAGATGAAACAGAGCCCCAAAATCATTGTATGGTCAAGGAACTCAACTTAAAATTTCTTTTCATGGGGTCCATATCACCCAGGTACTGTAATTTTGAACATTGGGACCCTATTGCTGGATTTGAAGAGATTGATATAAATAATGTGGTGAGAAACAGCCACATTCTACCTGTCTGAGTACAGTATAAGGAATTTTCCACAGTTTTACTGATTATTTGCAACACTGCCAGTTTTTCAACAATTCCACGGCAGAAGTAATATACTCACCTAGACTTGCCTGGATGGTCTACATCATGTGCTGCAGCAGCAATGAGGCACGTAGCCTCGTCCAGAGGATCTAAGAGCTGTTTCAGCCTTTCTCTTTCCAAGAAGCCAGCACTAGCCTGCAGAACATCTGCCGCATGGGTGGAGTTGTGATAAGTGTTGCTTGAATGGTAGTTTATCTCCATGATGGTTAGCCAGTTGTGGAGAGTCGCCTCGTCACACCCCAGAGTTTGGGGCACTTCGAAATGTATCATCAGATTCATGCCCAGGTGAACCAATGGTCTGAAAAAAATTCTCTTATTCAACAAAATAGTATATTCTCTTCCTTCGACTAGATTTAAGTATGTATGGGTATATTCTTATGTTAAATAAATGTGGTCAAATATGTTTCTGTTTTCTTTACTTAATGCTTAGGTAAGTGTTAAGTAATAGTGTTTTCAGCTAATTAATAGTAAACAAAGTATGAAGATTCAAAGTTGGACAAATTGTCAGGAGCTGTTTCAATTGCATAAAATCAGGAAACTTATTTTTGCTGTTATAAGACGTGAGATTGTCAATAAACTGATACTAGTTGAGAACTTACTTGTTTCCTGAAAGTTGCTCGAGCCGGAACACGTTGAACTCCCAGAGAAGTGCCTCGTCCAGAACTTCCCTCAGCTGTGCGGACATCTTTCCTGGACGTACTGTGGACCGCAGACCGGCGCCCTGCGTCCCTCTGGAGACTGCGGAGTCATTGGAGCTGCGTCGAGTCACAGAGATGGGCGTCGCGGTGCCCTGAAACCAGTCGGACACCAGAATAAAAACTCCAATTCGTTGGATTCCCAAGCTAAATTAACGTCGAATCCCCCAAGTGACTTCGCTGGAAGCGCGATCTCAAATAGTCAATACTTGCAACAACAAAAACCTCACAAGAACTATTTCATCGTGGTGGCTTCTCCCCTTTAACCGCATATGAAGGGATTTGATTTGAAATGAGAAGGGGGGGGGGGGGGGTGCACGGAAGGGAGAGCAAGAAGGCAGCCAAGTGTTAACTGGAACTCCTGGGTGTTTAAGGATACCATGACTCATGGGACATTATTTTTGGTTATTGAAAAAACTTCGACAGTGCCCAGTGGCGACTAAACCAGACGAGACTCAAAACTAATTCACATTTCCACCAGAGATCAAATGTTCAAAATCGGAGAACCCCCTTCCAGTGGAAAGCCTCGTTCTGTCTTTGGAAATTCCGAAAGTAATGGAAATTCTACTTCACAAAACTGGAGAAAAAAATAATCCAAACATGCCAACTAGCGTAATCGTACAAAGTGAAAAATTATAAGAGAATTGAGAGGAATTAAAACAAGGTAATTTTCAGCGATATACCTGTATTCCATCAGGTTTAAATTAATTCTCCGACTATGGTTTCGGATATTAAGAATTATATTTCCGCATCCTGTTGTTGTACTCCTTCACGATGGCCTTTTTTGATTATATTCCTCCTCATATTTTCTTTTAGATTATTCTCAACATTTCATAAACCTTAGGAGGGTTTATACGGAGTCAGATGGTTCGTAAATTTTCTGCTTGTCTGAGCGACTTGCCAGTTATTGAACGACTTCTAAGAGGACGTGAAAAACTGTCAACCTCTTCAGAATAAACCAGTACGAGTCTGTATTTCGAGACGAAATGTTTTTTTCTCCCCCTCCAGACCAGAAGCTCTCATTTATAAAAATTAAATATCTATCATTCAAATGTATTTTACAGAACCTTGATGTCCAGTCATATCAACATTTCACTTCACACTGTTCACTATTCACCGATCACCAAGTAGGACGACGTCACACCACCAGCGGAACATCCTCCACCACCACAGGTAAATAGCTCATCAGCGAATCAGTTAAATGCTGATTAGCTGCGTCTACGACTTTGTGTGTCCCCCCAACACCCCAACAGTGTGCTGTGGAAGGCAAATGAACCACCCACCGCCTACCAAACAGTTCGCTGTTTGAGGTTCCAGTCACCTTGGTCGAGTAACAAATTTGCCGTCGGATCTGACTTGAAAACTATACACACGAGTGCCAGCCAATAGGATGGGAAATTTATTGCTAACTAGCTGGGTGCCCGGCGTTACACGAGAAGCCATTTACCCATAACTCCCGATTTTTTCGTTATTTTCATGTAACGCAACTCGACCCCTATCCCTGAAACTGTTATCGGCCGGTTACATTGTTTGAAAATTTCTACACGCGCCCAAACCCGAGCAATACCCAATCTGTCACAATGAATCTGAGCGACATCCATAACCCCAGAATTGCCTCGAATTTCGGCCTATTCGCGTCATTTGCATGTAACGCTTCACCAAACCCCAATAAATCTAAGTGTTCTCCCCTCCCATGCCGATAGGGGTTGAAATTATACACAGAAAATATCTACCGAAATATCAAGAACTAAATGACACCGAAATATATTTATTGGACGTTAATATCGGCCGATCAACATGTTAAAAAAATTGCACCCCCGTTCTGCCCCAACCGTGGCGGTTAAACTGCAAATTGAATGTAAAAATTAATCTGCTACATCCATAACCCAGGATTCTCGGATTTTTTCGTTGTTTTTATGCAACTTTACCCTATGCTTCATAGTTCTCTCCTCCCAAGCAGACAGGGTTTGTATTTATACACAGAATATATTTAGAAATATTCTGAGTCTCATTGACCCCGCAAAATATTTATTCGACGAAAATATCGACAGGTTAACATTTTTGAACATTTCTACCCTCGCCCACGTCCGACCAGCCCTCCCACCCCCACCCACTTCCGAGCGCTAAGCAGGTAGTCATATATAAACTCACTGATATCTACAACCCCGATTTGTCTCTAATCTCGGTTGTTTTCGCGTTTTTTTTGGTAACTGCCGTCCACCCACACCCATACATGAGCTCCCCTACACGTCGAAAGGGGTTGAAATTATACATAAACAAAGTCGTAGAAATATTATCAATCTAATTAATTCTAAATGTAATTATTAAAAGCAAATATCTTCCTCAATTGTATGTTTTAAAGTTTCCACCCCCCGACTGTACCTGTCCCTGGGGAGGGGGTTAAATGACCAGTTGAATGTCATAATTACATTCAGGGCCACCTATAAGGCTTGATTTGACTCCAATCTTGGTTGTATTCGCTATGCTATGCTTGCTACTTTCTCATGTCGTAAAAGGGTTGATTTTTACGCAGATAACATCGGTAGAAATACAATCGGTCTCTTTGAGCCCTAATAATATATATTTCCCACTTCAATGTAGGTATTTTTGGCAAGTTTCAATACCCCTCCACTCATCCCTAAGCGTTATCCCCCACTCATGTTGAAAGGGGATGAAATTTTGCACATACAACTTCGGTAGAAATATTATCAATCCAATTAATATAAATTGATTAATTATTTGTTACTGAACATGTAAACCTAATGACGTCTGGGGGTTACAAAAACTTTTTTGGATTAATAATAATTAGACCCGAAGATTTACCAACGCCACGGCATCGATGTCGAAAAAAGTTTTTAAATTTACGAGTTTATTTCCTGGTTTCCCATCTTCGCTCACAAACGGCCTAATTTGTTCTAATATGACGTCTTAATTCAGATCTGACTTTTGTCAAGTAGTTATAATAAGTTAACCTGGATGTAGAAAATGTATAATAATAATAATAAAATACGTACAGCAGCCGAAGTTATTTATTTATTTTTATATAAATGAAACTTCAACGTGGTTTATTAAATTAGTTTATTACAGTCAAGTATTTATATACCCGAAAACAGCTAAATTGTGTAATAATATATTTCATTACATAAAAATTGATTGATTGTAAGATAAAAACAATTAATTGCCTTGAACCTATTAAAATATTGATTTAAAATCATACAAAAGCAATGATGAATAATAGAGTGTGCCATTAATTGCTCTAAATAATGTTCCTCTTAATTAAAATAATTAATATTCAAAGAAAAAAACCACTTCGTAATTCAGTGAACAACGACGCCATTTTGCTCAGTTCTCGTCAACGCCTCTGACCAAAGCGAGGCAGGAACCAGGGGCAGTTGTGACGTCACACAGAATTTCGCCAACTACTAAGGCCGTCTGCTCCCCTGATGTATCGAGCTCCGTGAAAATCAAACCCCATGTTAAAGTCCTCAGTACAAGCCACATTCAACAGATGGCATGACCGCCTCCTTTTTGAAGAGTTTCAAATTTAGTATGGGATTTCGTGATTTTGTCGTGCGGGTTGCTAGTAGAAGTAAAGGAGGTGTCACGAGTCCACGAGCAGGTGTCTCAAGTCTACGACTGTAAGCCCCGCCCCTACAGCAGGAGCTCCTCCATTTTACAATGCATGGGCACAACCCTGCCTGCCTTTGCTTTACTACGTCGTCTCTCTGTTTCTCTCTAACTGAGAGGAACGAAGGAATTACCTTAAATATATAAATACTCGATAACATATCAAATATACACTAAATTAAATTAATAATGTGGTACTTAATTTAGTAATTCTCGAAATTAAATAATCAATTTATTTTTAATTAAATAAAAAATGAAATTAAAAACTATTTGTTTAATTTTTTTTATGCGGAAATAATGTTGGCGTTCCCTTATTCACCTACACGCTGAAAGGGCTTGAAATTTCACAAACAAAAATCGGTGGAAATACTATCAACGTAATTGACCCCCCACAATTACTTATTCCACGCAAATATCAACCATTTTAACATGTTTCAAAAATTCCACCCCCTCCCCCCCGCCACGGGAGGGTTAAATGGCCAATTGAATGTCGTAATTAAGCTCACCGACATCTATTACCCTGGATTTGACACCAATCTCAGTTGTTACCGCGTTATTTTCTTGTAACGCCCTTCCAACATGAGGTTGTTCCTTCCCCATGTTGAAAGGGGGTTGAAATTGTACTCAAGGAAGCATCGGTAGAAACACTATCAATCTCTTTAACCCCTAAAAATATTTTTCTGCCCGCTCCTGGGGGGTGGTGGACGCGTCTTACCCCCTCGACAGTGTTTTGCTCCACCGGTGTAGATTTGTATAAGGCACATACAAGTATTGAAACACTCATTTTTATGTAGGAGAAGATTAATGATTAAACGTAGAATCAACAGACTGTTTATATATATATATATATATATATATATATATATATATATATATATATATATTAGTTGATTTTGCCATTGTGCTGCTAACAAGTTGAAATGAAATTTTATAATTGTAACACTACAGAGGTGTAACAGAATTTGAAGCAGGAAAAAGTACTAATGATATAAGAAAAATAACTGCGCTCCGAATAAATAAATAAATATATATATATATATATATATATATATATATATATATATATATTACTTATTTTGTTCATCAGCGTCATCAATTTTATAGGCGTTTCGAAGAGTTCCTCCAATTTGTTCTCTTACGTGCTACAAATTCTACCCGAACACACACCAGAACCCCTTTTTGTCGTAATTTTCCCACAAATATACAACCCCCCCCCTTTTCTACACTGGTACGTCTATCGTCGACTTTATTAACTATCCACGTGCTGGAAGACGTGCAGCATAAATAAGAAACCTTCTCCTTGCCTCGGGGAGATTTTATTAAATCCCTCCTCATGGCGTTTTTCGCTCATCCTATATAAATTTACCACGTTCTTTTTGTAATATCACATCCTTCATTTTTTTTCCACTCTCATAATAAAAACTCTCTGATATACGCCCCGTAAACTTCTATTCAGGTTCTATATTTGAAATTACATCACTATTAAATCTAACATTGGCAGTTGTCTGTAACAGTCAAAACTAAGCCAGTAGTTGCGATAAAACCGGAAACATCCGCCATGAATCCTTCACTTCACACCACGAAGAGAGTTGGAGGGTTATCGAAGAGACATCTGAGGAAGCGTACGTGAACTTCTGATGCGGAGGCGGAGGCGTAAACTGCTGGGTTTTTTTTCTTCTTAAAATAAATATACCTTCGAAACCGAAAATAACGCTAAATGGCTGAAATCAATTTTTATTTTGAACTCAATTGACACTTACTAAGATTCTCCAATTAATTTATTGTCATCATTATTATTATTATTATATATATTTTATTTTGAAAATACGGATTAATTAGCCATTATCGTCGATAATAAGAACACACGTATATAGCACATATATAAAGAGCGACTAGAGCGACACAACTGCACAATTTATTTGACAAAAATTCATGAGCATGCGAGTTTTGACAACTGAATTGTGCAGTTGTTTTTCTATCGGCTCTTGAGTTTTTTTGGGGTTTTAGAATCTGAAGATAAACAATTTTTATTTTGAACTCAATAGACACTTACTAAGATTCTCTAAATAATTTATTGTCATTATTATATATATATTATTTTGAAAATACAAATTAATTAACCATTACCCTCGATGATAAGAACACATGTATGTATCATATAGAACAAGCATCTAGAGCGACACAACTGCACAATTCATTTGACAAAAGGCATGAGCATGCGAGTTTTGACAACTGTGTGTGTGCAGTTGTTTTTCTATAGGCACTTGTGTCTGTTTCAAGGGGGTTTGTAGCACCTGAAGCAAGGAACAAGGTTACCAGAAACGTCGTTTTGTGGTATTCGTATCTTTCGTCTGTATTCGACTACTTTTCTTCTTCTTCTTCTTCTTATGTATGAAATTGATCCACGTATTTAACATTGTTGCACGTGGCAATATACAAACATACATTTTATGACGAGTAAAAAAAAGAAAGTAAGAAGGAACACTCATTAAATATACTCAAGCAATGTAGCAACTCGAGTTTATTGGCTGAACGAATCAAACACGTCGTTAAGCTAATTTATGACGTTAGGGGGGCGGGGGGGGGGGGGTGAATGACACCCTACAATACATTATGAAATGGACGGAATTATCTTACCGACAGCAACGCAGAGATGAGGTCGCTGGTCACAGGGTCACCAGGACGAACCTTGTCCTCCTTCATCACAGGGGAATACAGCTCGGTAGTGCGGAGGATGTCAACCACCTAGAGACGAGGAGGAGGAGGATAATTAGACGGCTCGTCAAACGACACAAGAATCTCCCTCTCTCTCACACTCAGAACACCACCAACCTTGTCCAGCATCTGCACCACCTCGGGCGAAGACGTTTCCTGCGCGGTGCATATCAGCGATATCACCTTGGTGATCGGGGCCTCGATGGACAGGTTGTGAAGCTTTGCGATGCTCTGGCGTCTCATACCTGCAACAATCAGTAACATTTAACACACTGTATAAATAACAGCAGAATATCCTGGCAACTTACACAGGTTCCTCGCGCAAAAAATCTCGAATAATCGCCAGGAATTAAAGCAGCGAATTCTACAAAAGGCTTTATTGAAACAAGCTTCCTCAGATGCAGAAAAAAAAATAAAACCCAAATTAATTCAAGATTAATTTTCATATTAGAATAAAAACACCTGTGTACCCAGAGCCGAGCCGAGCCGAGCCGTGGCTTGCCCGAAATTACGGCCATAAAAAATGGCGACGAGGTGACGTCGAGGAGAAACCGTGCCTCGAGACAAAGGCTGGCTGAAATCTCAATGAGGCTCGCGTATCACAATTTTCTTCACCTTCCTTGCCTTATTGACCAACCACGTTACTTGACGTTCAGCTCTGATGGGATCACATCACAATACTGACGTTAGCGGAATTTCTCTCTCTCTCTCTCTCTCTCTCTCACACACACACACACACACACACACAATTTTTTAAAAATTTTGTTACATGGTGAATATTTCGCTGTTTAAATCACGGGGAATTTGTAATATTTGTGTTAACAAAACGAGTAATTAAAAAAGTAAAATAGTTATTTTTTATTTATAATTGTAAAAATAATAACAATCATAGTTTCCTTCGTCATCAAAATTCTGATAGTAGACGTCTCTTCCTAATAAAAATAAACTATAACTACAGTACAGTGGAATTTTTGCAACAGTCACAGCTTCAAATAAGTTAATATAATTCATTGTACTATTATTGTGATAATTAATTAACAAATGTGAATTGTTAAATGTAAATGAAGAAACCCACATTTTGAAATGTATAATTAATTTTTCAAACTGTTAAATTGTGTGTATAGTATTGGAATTAATGTGAATCGCAGAATACTTACGTAAACAAGCACTATTTGTAATTTATTTACGGGTTGCCAATGACCAAGTTGTTAACGCAGCCATTATAAACTTTAAATAAAAAAAATAAAAATTCTGAAACCTCTTCTGCAGCAGCTTCAAAAGACGAGGAATAATTTCTAAAAACAAGCAAGCTGTAAACTACCGAGTCAGGACACCAGGGATAAAATAATTTATTCCTGTTTGAACACTCCTCTTCTGCATGAAGAAGACCACTACTTAGAAAGTTTGAAATTTAATTACGGGATTAAATTGCACGGGTCTGATATGCAAGTAGAGCTAATTTCCTTAATCCACAAAATACGCTGACGTAAAAGCGGGGGGGATGGTGGGTGCGGGGTGTGGAGGGTTCTTTCTCGTTGCCTCATCTCCCGAAAAATAATTTTGCTGACATTCTTTTTCACACTTAAAAAATTTAAAACATTTAAGTTCTCGTATTTTGGTATTTTAACCAAATTCTGAAATCCTACTGCAGTCACATTGGCCTTTTCTGTTGCAGTCTTCCTTCAGTTATTATCTCGTTTAATTTTTTTTAGGGCAACAGGCTACATGAGGGTAATCCACGTTGGGAAACTCCCGTTTAATAGCATAGGAAGGGATTTGAAAGGCGGGATGCGAAAGGGTAGAGGAAGGTAGGCAAGGGGTTAACTAGGGCCCCCGGGCTATATTATAAGGATCCTACCCGGCATTCGCCTAAAGAAATGCAGGGAAAAACCTAGAAAAACCTGCATCAGGTAGGTCGGGCATTGGGTACTTGTCCCACGCCCTTCCGATAGCGGGAGGAGTTTGCTGTGGGGACGCAGCAATCCCTTCTCCGAGCCTCGACCAGTTTAGGAAGCAGCTGGCCGACTACTCCAATGGTTTCTTTTTAGGGCAACAGGCTACATGAGGGTGATCCACATTGAGTTGTCCTCTATTCCTATTGGAACAGTCGGCCAGCTGCCTCGTAAATTGGTCAAGGCATGGCGAGGAGAAAGCTGCGACCCCACAGCAAACACCCTCTCCCGCCATCGGAAGGGCGTGAGACAAGCACCAAATGCCCGACCCACCTGATGCAGGTTTTTCTAGGGTTTTCCCTGCATCACATTTAGGCGAATTGCCGGGTAGGATCCTTAAACCATAGCCCGGGGGCCCCTACTTAACCCTTGGCTAACTTCCTCTACCCTTCTACATCCCCCCTTTCAGATCCCTTCCTATGCTATTAAAGGGGAGTTGCCTCCATGTGGATTACTCTCATGTAGCCTGTTACCCTAAAAAATTGCAGTAAACGCGTCTATTTTCTTTAAGTTATAAAATATATTACCTTCAATATGAAGGCTATGAAAATTAAGGAACCCTAATTCTTTTAAAAAATTCGCAAAAATATGATAAAGACGAAGTATCATTTCGTAAATTTCAAAATAACCAATATCAGAATTAGATAGTAAATATAATCCTGAAAATTACGTGATCCTCATTCGAACTACTTCCTATCCCACCCCTCTTTTTTTCTTGTATAAAAACGTCAGTGATATTTTTCATTAATAACTATTATTTTATCTTCATTCCCCCCCCCCCCGCAATTTTAAAATCGGGTAAATTAAATATACCAAGCAATACCTGTATAAATGTTTTTTTTATAATATTTGATAACTAAAATTTGTTTTTTATAACTTGACAATGCCCCGACATATAATTGGATAAATATGATTACCGTAAATTGATATATATATATATATATTTATATAACAAATTAACTCCATTTTTAAATAATAATAACATATGATGCAGAAGATCTGTAAGGAACATTTCCGGAAAAAAAATTCGAAATAGTTTAATTTAAATTGGAATTGAATTTATTTTAGTGCAACTGTTTTGTAATAATTATTTTCTCTAATCCTAATCGTTTATAATTGACGACAATTTAATTTACCGATTTCATTGAAAAACGATTTAAAAAAAGAGGAAAATATAAAAAGGTCAATAATGACAATGACTTTTCAATGTCTCGATCGGAAAGTGATTTTTTTCAGAATAAATAATTTTAATTGCTAGTGACGGATAACCCTAAAAAAAGTAAGTTTTCTTGTCGATTCAAAGAAGGCGGCGGCGCTATTCCAAAGAGCAACTGAGGTGGTGGTGGTAGTGGGTCCTTTTTTTTATCCTAATAAACATTTCCTTCGCTCCTGAATACTAATTACAACCCTGTCGCTGCCGCAATTCCAGAAAATTGTCAATCGTATTTTAGTTGATGAGCTTGCGAACAAATGTCGTGAAGACGTCTTCCCCCGCCCCCCCCACCACAAAAAAAAGGTTGTTTGAATTGACAGTTAATGGAACGAGAAAATTGTGAGTGAACGCGTTCAGGGAGAGGAGGCGTCAGTCAGGGGTAACGAGGAAAATTTCAAGGCAGAATAAGGTGTTTACACAAATCGATCGAATGGTTCAAAGAGACTCGGGTGGTTTCGTACATTGTCACAGTTTATTTACAGAGGCTTTACCACCTGAAGAAAAAAAAACTCTTGTCAATCTTTAACTATTAAATTAAGTAATTTAAGCTGTTGAATAAAAACCAAGTGAATTATGTACACACACACAGATTCCATACGTTTACTATACTAAACAATGTGTGTAACGTTTCAAAATTATCACAAGCATATAATTTATAGAAAACTAAATTATTATTATTTTTTTAAGGGTAACAGGCTATATGAGGCTATTCCACATGGGGGCAGCTCTCACCTTTTTAATAGCATAGGAAGGGATTTGAAAGGGGGCGATGCGGAAGGGTAGAGGAAGGTAGCCAAGAGTTAACTAGGGGCCCCCGGGCTATATTTTAAGGATCCTACCCGGCATTCGCCTAAAGGAATGCAGGGAAAACCTTAGAAAAACCTGCATCGGGTAGGTCGGGCATTGGGTACTTGTCCCACGCCCTTCCGATAGCGGGAGAGGAGTTTTCTGTGGGGACGCAGCATTCCCTTCTCCGTGCCTCGACCAGTTTAGCAGGCAGCTGGCCGACTATTCCAATGGGAATAGCGGACAACTCTTACCGTATGCCCAAGGTCTGTGACCCCGGAACATACACCTCTCAAAACAGGTCGAGGTGCCTCGGCTTGTGGGAACCTTAGTTCAGAAACGGAGAGAGAAGAAAAGGAATCCCCCCAAAGGTAGCCCCTTCCGTATCTCCTACAAGGTTCTGCCTACGAGAGAACATCCCTCTCAGGTCCTAAAAAAAATTTTATGTGGTAAAAAATATATTCAGTCGTATCGGAACATTGGTAGCCAATATGTGTAATTTACCAACACTTAGTTTTACAAGCAAATTTTTTTTCGATGTCCGAAACGTTACACTAGTTATATTTTTTTTGTTTACGCGTAGCAAAAAAAACAAAAAAACCAGAAACTAAATAATAAATACGTGTGTAATGGCCGACCATTGCTATTCCTTCAAATTAATACTAATTATTACATGCAGAGACTCGATTTATTTTCTTTCAGTCAGGATCAATTAAAAATAACGAATTTTAATTTTAATTATTACCTCGGAAATAAGGGTACTTATATACAATTGTCACACGAGGAAACAATGCGGCGAATAGATCCCAAAGACTCGTCACTTTGAACGTTTCATCTAATATGTGAAAGAGAGCGCTCCGACTACTCAGTGGAGCGTCACAAAATACCGATCAGATATATTGGACGCATGGATGATTATACATATACTTGATTTTTTTTCTTTAAATATCAGGAATCTATTCCTGAATTTTTTTTCCCGTCAAGTTTCGTTACACCCTTTGTAAGTTAAATCAAATAAGTTACTAGGGGGAGTTTTCAGTAAAAAATAAGGATATTTATATACAATTATTGCACGAGTAAACAATGCGACGATTAGATCCCAAAGACTGGTCACTTTGAACGTTTCATCTAATATGTGAAGAGAGCGCTCCGACTAGTCAGTTGAGCGTCACAAAAACCGATCAGATATATTGGACGCATGGATGATTATACATATACTTGATTTTTTCCCTTTAATTATCAGGAAACCATTCCTGAATTGTTTTTCCGTCGAGTCACCACCCTCTGTAAGTTAAATCGAATAAGTTACTAGGAAGTGTTTTCAGTAAAAAAAAATTTGAACTCATTTTTTTTAAAGACGGAAGACTTTACGTTTTAAGATTATATAACTGAATGTGAAGACAAGGCATGGTTTTTCACAGTGAAAATAAAAAAAAACATCAGAATGCGTAATAACACAGTTCCTCAATATCCCAGGCACCGTGAACTATTATTTTAAAATTTTTGGTACGGTTTCTAAAAAAATATGGACGTAGAAAGAACCCACGTATGTATTTTTTTTTTACCTTCGCTGGAGACGGAACGAATGTCGTAGGAGTTTCTTCTGACGGAGTGTAGACTTCCTCTGGTGGAAGGGAACATTGTGCTCGAATCGGATGCCCTTTTCGCATAGCTGAGGTTGCTTAGCTCGTGGATAAAAACAAAGTGCGAAGGAGGTCTGGAAAAAGAAGAAAAAAATTATTAACTACAATAACATTTTACTCGTGAGGAACCAGTCACATTATTACACAACACTCAGAAGTTTGAATAATTTTTTTTTCTTATGCACAGTTTATCTTAATACATTCATTCTTGTTATACGCTAAACCACGAATAATATAAAAACTAAATTAATATTGTCTTCATATATATATATATATATATATAGAGAGAGAGAGAGAGTGAGAGAGAGAGAGAGAGAGAGAGAGAGATAGATAGATAGATAGTTGCTTGTACATAAAAAAATTGATACTTGAACAACCATGTGAAATCTACCACTGCGTGGATCACTAAATAAATATACATTATTATAAATAAAGTAATTAACAAATAGTCTTTCCAAAACGTAATTGCATTATTTGGTACCATCTTGTACAGAATTTAATTTCGGTGAGAGGAAATGATCAAACCTGTTGTTTTTTTTAGGCTACATGAGGCTAAACCACATGATGGCAACTCCCCTTTAATAGCATAGGAAGGGATTTGAAAGGGGGGATGTGGAAGTGTAGAGGAAGGTAGCCAAAGGTTAACTAGGGCCCCCGGGCTATAGTTTAAGGATCCTTCTTTTTTTTAGGGCAACAGGCTACATGAGGCTAATACACATGGTGGCAACTCCTCTTTAATAGCATAGGAAGGGATTTGAAAGGGGGGATGCGGAAGGGTAGAGGAAGGTAGCCAAGGGTTAACTAGGGGCCCCCGGGCTATAATTTAAGGATCCTACCCGGCATTCGCTAAAAGTAATGCAGGGAAAACCCTAGAAAAACCTCCATCAGGTAGGTCGGGCATTTGGAACTTTTCCCACGCCCTTCCGATGTCGGGAGAGGGGGTTTTCTGTGGGGTCGCAGCTTTCCCCTCGCTGTGCCTTGACGGGTTTTGGAGGCAGCTGGCCGACTATTCCTATAGGAATAGCCGACAACTCTTACCGTATGCCCAAGGTCTGCGACCCCGGAACATACACCTCTCAAAACAGACCGAGGTGCTTCGGCATGTGGGAACCTTAGTTTAAAAAAACCTGAGAGATGTGCAGACATTCTTCAAAGGTAGGCTCCTCCAGAACTCTCTGGGAAGGTTCTCGAAATGTTCACCTGCTGATCAGCCAAGATTAATTGGTGTTTCTGCATCAAGATGTGTGTGTGTGTGTGTGAGAGAGAGAGAGAGAGAGAGAGAGAGAGAGAGAGAGAGAGAGATTTTTGAGGAGGAAACCGGGAGAAATGAACGAAGTGTTTTACGTTGAAATAAACGCCAGTATAACTGATTATAAAAGGTTTGTTCATCTTGGATAAGGAAAAGAGTGCACGACGTCACCACAACAATACGGCCGTGACGCACAGACTGTCAAACCTGCAACAATGTCACCGGAGGACATCGCCAGCACGTCAGCCGACAACCATCAACTAACATCCGCAAGAGGACATCAATCCTCTTTATTTTTAAAATTTATTTTGTTCAGTTTACTTTCCTCAACTATCATACACAGCCACAATTAATTTTATCACTGATCACTGTTTCGCAAAGAAGTGCAACATTTTAAATGTAAAGCAGTTTTTGGGTGCCTTGAATTGCTAACTTTTGTCTATTGGCAGACTCGACCCGACTTTGAAACGTAATGCAGGAACAGTTTTTTGACTCCAATGGAATCAGCGGGCGACAACGGCGAAGACGCTTGGCCAACAGGAGATAAAACCGAGGCTTGATTCATAAGTGAAACTCATTAGATAAGATAAAATTTATGTACTGGACGCAAATAGAAATAACGTGTAAGCCCCTTGAGATGAATGATACGCTCGCCGTGGTAACGATACCCTCAAGACATCTGCCATGCTTTGCATCTAGGGAATACAGTGGCCGAGCTGTTCTCCGCGCGCATTCCGCAAGAGATCTCCAATAAAACGTCAGCCACAAACAGTGGTAACAGCCGGCTAATTTACGGCCATGTTGTGTGTCGCTATCTGGAGTGGTCGGGGCCGTTTCAAAGACTCTCCTCCTCCTCCTCCTCCTAGAAGCGTCCCGCTTCGCTAACTTTTTATGTGACGATATAAATCCGGCGAGAGACAAAGACGTTTCGAGTCGAGTCTTGCCAATAGGACCGAAGTTCGCTATTCAAGCCGCTGAAAACAGCCCTACATTTATAATGTTGCACTTCTTAACGAAGCAGATCTCTAATAAAATTAATTGTTACAAACGACAATTTTAATTTCCTTAAACCATTTCCACATATATTTTACCCAAAAAAAGAAGTGACTGCTTCAACACTCTCTTAGATGAGGTGTTAATTTTTAATTTATATATTGAAATATATATTGTAATGAGCAAACATTTTCAATGCCTCAAACATCGTATGAAAAATTAATTTAAATTGTCAAGGACTTGGAGCGCCTTGGAAAAACACGAAATGTGAGGAGGGGGGAGGGGGGGCTGCAGGTGTGTGAGCGACAGCGGCCGGCCCTATTGTTGAGAGGGTTACGGTCTGTAAATTGATGACGGTCACTCTCAACACATCCTGTCTGGCAGACCAGAGGAGTAGGACAGTAGCTGGCGAGTGCCCGTCATGAACGCGCAGAATTTTCGTTTTCATTACGTTAGCAGTGTCTATCAAATATATATTTCCAACTATTCCTTCATTCCGTCGACCTTGGTGATAAGCCACTGTGTTGTACACAAGGTTCACTGTAATAATTACTGCAAGGCCGCGTACATCGGCCAAACAAAACGAGCCTTAAGAACTAGGAATTAATAAGGCACATCGCACCATAGTACAGAGTCTTCTCGAAACAGAATTTATCTACTAGTCATACTTTTGGGTTGGGATAACGTCAAGAACCTGAACCACAGTTCATAAAATCAGCCCAATCGAAAAATTGACAGGTACTTTCTTTAAATCTACGAGAAGTCAAATATTTACATATGAAGAAGAAGAAGAAGAAGGGTTAGACAGGCTAATCCACATAGGGCCAACTACCCTCTTATAGCATAGGAAAGGGAGCAAAAGGGAGGAATCCGGACAGGTAGAGGAAGGTTAACTATGGCCCCCGGGCTATGGTTTAAGGATCCTACCCGGCAATTCGCCTAAAATTGTCGCGGGGAAAACCCCTAGGAAAACCTGCATCAGGTCGGTCGGGCATTGCGCAGTTGTCTCACGCCCTTCCTTGGATGGCGGGAATGGGGGCTTTGCTGTGGGGACGCAGAATTCCATTCTCCGTACCTCGACCAGTTTAGGAGGCAGCTGATCGACTGTTCCATTGCGAACAGCGAACAACTCTTACCGTATGCCCAAGGTCTGTGACCCCGGAGCATACACCTCTCAAAACCAGAGATATTTTTTTTTAGGTAACAGGCTACATGAGGGTAATCCACATGGTGGCAATTCCCCTTTAATAGCATAGGAAGGGATTTGAAAGGTGGGATGCGGAAGGGTAGAAGAAGGTAGCCAAAGGTTAACTAGGGCCGCCGACATATAGTTTAAGGATCCTACCCGGCATTTGCCTAAAAGTAATGCAGGACATACCCTAGAAAAATCTGCATCAGGTAGGTCGGGCATTGGGTACTTGTCCCACGCCCTTCAGATAGCGTGAGAGGAGTTTTCTGTGGGGACGCAGCATTCCCTTCTCCGTGCCTCGACCAGTTTAGGAGGCAGGCAGCTGGCCGACTGCCTCCTATACTGGTCGACCTGCCTGATGCAGGGTTTTTAGGTTAATTTCCTACAAATATGCGTAGTTTTCTTTATAAACAAAATGTGCACTCATGGAAACAGTAGAATTGTAAATTCCAGGTTTTTTTAATCTTAGTTTCTGATCACGACTCGTAATTTGATCCTATTATTTGTGAGGGTGTGTAAGATCAGTACCCCCAAAATCTCCTCTATTTTTAAAAACAAATGTTACTGTTAGAATTAAAATTAAGTGAAACAAAATATAAATTTATTTGTATTAAAATAAATATTTCCACGTGGTGGTGGTTGTTTTACCTGCCCGGGGGCACGACGGGTAAGACGCGGCAGCTGAGGGGCACGGAGTCTCCGGCCTTGCGAGGCCACGCCACGGCCCCTTCCCACTCGCGGCCTCGGCTCAGCTGCTGGAACATCAGCTCCTTGCTGTCCAGCTGGTTCAGCTCCAGGACGTTGCGCCCCACGAGCTCTCGCTGGCTGTAGCCCAGGAGGCGCTCCCCTGCGCGGTTCACATACTGCAAACACACAACAGCACGGGCTCCGTAGTCGTCGGACCGTAGAAGGTGTTAGGGATTCGTTCGCAGATTTTATTAACAGGAAACGTCTCACAAAACAGACCGGTGTAAAGGGATTGAGGACGGCGAAGTGGATGTAGTACAACAAAAACAGTACAACTATATACGTAACACCTACACACACAACCAATATATGCAAATAAAGATAAGATACGGCAAAAATACCCAACGTTTACTGAATGTGGAATTTTTCCCCATTTACGACCGAAATTACGTATGTAAAATCTTTCGCTTTATTTTTTTTTTAACAAAAATTGCCTCAGTTAACTTCTTATCTTTCGGTTTTACAGTTGTGTTCAATTCTATTGAAATTAACACGGTAACATGCAGTTTGCTTGCAAACCTTCAGGTTGTCCATAACCGCTTATTATAGCATCTTCCTTACCTTCTTTTTGTTCACTCTTTCGACTACTTCTTTATATATATTTTCTTCAGCTATTTTTTTTATTTTTCCGTGCTATACGTTTGCAATAATTCCAACATTTAAACCGAATATTTTACAATATTGATGACGTTAATATGTTAAAATTAATATATATATATATATATATATATATATTAATTTATGGTGGTTTCCAGGTCAATTTGTCGTTTTCTTTTCAGCATTCTGAGGGTTTTAGGTGGAGGATCTGCATTAGCGATAATGGGGATTGAAGTGGTGGATATTTCTATTACGTTGGATTAGGGGCGGTTTGAATTATGGTTTTTTGGGGGGATGCAGGGAATCATTGTCGTGTTCTAGTGCTAGTAATGTACCAAGGACAGTTAGTTACAAAGCGACGTATTTTATTTTGGAATATTTGAATTTTATTTAAGTGGGTGGTGGTGGCAGCCTAACCCCAGATATAACAGGCGTAAAACCAGAGGGGATGCGTGAAGGTGTTTTTTTTGTTGTTGTTGTGAAAAATAGCCAAAAAAAAGTAAATAAGTGATACCACACAACGTTTCTGGAAGCCTTCAGGTGCATAAAAGATGTAACAGCCTAGAGTGACACAACTGCACTAGTCAGCTGACGAAACTCGAAAAGCCTTTTGAGGTTGTTACATATTTTCTGTACCTGAAGAATGGAACAAGGTTTCCAGAAACTTCTTTTGTCAGTTATTGGCTACGTTTCTCATTATTATTATTTTCAGTCACACGTAAAAAATTTTTCATTTTAATTTTGAATTTAATCCGTATATTGCAGTAACTAAAAACAACTCACGTGTTCCACAGAACGTCGTCAGATGAACCAAGGTTTTAAGGACTATTATGTTTAAGCGTTTCACGTACAAAATAATTTAAATGAGAGGGAGGGAGTTGTTATTCACTTCTGTGTTTAATGAAGTTTTTTTTCCTCACATCAATTGTAAAAATGGAGACAGTTTTCTTCCTTCGAGATGGTAATGATTTCTGAATCAGTAATTAGTCAACGAAGGAGCTGGAAAACAAAGGAAATATAAATAGGGACAATTAGAATCCTTGAGTTTGCTTTCTGGTTTCCATTCCAATTATTCTGGGTTAAAGTTTGAGCAGTACGGAACCGAGAGGCAGGTCCCCTTTAAACGCACATATTTTCCGTTTCCTTCGGTTATTTTATTGCGATTTTATGCTGATTTAAGAATTAAAGTCAGGGAGATTCTCAAATGTTTCATAATCTGTATCAAACAACCTGGAGGCTCAACCATCAACGTCCGAGTGACGTCACTCACCCACCCACCACGCTGTAGGTCTGACATTAGAATAGAATGACTCCTACGGCGAACGAGTTGTCCGCAGGCCACAGGCCGCTTTTCAAGACTTGATAACAGGTTCCAGGGGTTTCGAGATGCCAGAATTATTCACAACTCGTTCCGTCACCGTGTTACTTGTTTCCCTCCCCCCTCCCCCCCTCCCCGCCGCCGCCCTACGATGCTGTAATGCATTTTCGCACCTTATTAATTCCCACGCGGGTCGCTTACTTAACAAACCTTCTGGAAGGCAATTTTATTTAAAATCCTCGTCCTTGATCTCTGACTAAGCTGTACTCCACTGCGTCATTACTAGAATATCCAACGGATTTATATAACTTCACTCGCAGTTCCGCAATGAGGAATTATTATTATTTATAAATTTCTTGGATTTGTAAAATCGGATTTATCGGAAGGGCGTGGGACAAGTACCCAATGCCCGACCTACCCGATGCAGGTTTTTCTAGGGTTTTCCCTGCATTTCTTTAGGCGAATGCCGGGTAGGATCCTTAAAATATAGCCCGGAGGCCCTAGTTAACCCTTGGCTACCTTCCTCTACCCTTCCGCATCCCCCCTTTCAAATCCCTTCCTATGCTATTAAAGGGGAGTTGCCCAATGTGGATCACCCTCATGTAGCCTGTTGCCCTAAAAAAAATGTAAAAACGGTTACATCTGAGCAGAAAGCTTTTATAAAGGTCAAGAAGAAACGAAAGTGGTTCCCCCGTCCGTCCGCCGGGGAACAATTATCGTCCTTGTACTGCACCAGAAAAAAAAAAAGAACCATTATGAAACGATTGCGACACAAAATGTTGACACGACTGTCGGCTGCGCGCTCCAACGTTCACGTTGAATTGCCGCTGTATTGTGTTGTTGTCGAGCCAGGAACAAAGCATTCAGTCTTATTAATTTCTTTAAGTAGTGTCCTTCTATTACAATTGGGCAGCATTAATTGCCAGTTAGTTGTTAGCCGGAATGAAATCACGGCGGCAAGTGAGGTTGAACAGTATAGTTACAGCGGAGAGGAAAAAAAAATTACTTAAAACAACGAGAATACTTAAATCTGCAGCGGCAGGGTAAGGAAAGGAAGTCAACACCGAGGGCAGAATATAAGGGAAAGAGAGGATGTTATTTTTCCGTGCTATTCACTTAAATAAATTTATAATAAACTCAGAATAGGGAAAAATTCAAAATGATAAATGTGGAATGATAAAGTATGAATCGCCAAACAAAAAATAAAAATTATTCCGAAGGGGCGACACAGACACACACACACGGGAGAATAGTAGAAAGGATAGTAATTATTTAAAATGCATCAGGAGAGTTATTAGAGAGGAAGCAATGGCAGCAATTATCAATAAACCATCAGCCAGCGACGACAGCAACAAAACACAACTAGTCCGCACGCAGAATTCATACCATTCAAAGGTTTACGTGAAAGATAAATATACAATCATTTTTATTTGCATAGCTTTATTTAAAATTACTGGACTAATTGGTTACAAACAACTGATTCGATTTAGCAACCACCTTTAACTTTGAGAAAAAACGTTAATATTATTTTTAATTTCTTTTTATAAATTTTAATAACTATTTCTCAATATATATATATATATTTTTCAAAATAAATTTAAATACATTAAGAAACAAATATTTTGATGAAACCAACCATACAAATAACGGCTTTATTCATAGTGTAAACAATTTAATGAAAGTAAAAAGTATACGTTAACTTTCTCATATTAATTACTTTAAATAGGGGAAAAAAATAGTTACACTACGATCGAAAGTGACGATGAAGCAAGTATTCAACACTTTATATTCCTTTACATTTTTGTTTAGAGAAAAGTTTGTTGAAAACAAAATTCGTCTGTATATAATGAAAATTTAATACTGACGATGGAAAAAAAAACCTGAAATTTCTAATAACTACGGCTTTTGAGTCAGAAAATTACGTTTACAAACCAATAACAATTTTATAAAATCTCTTTTAGGCCCTCTTCAAGGTTCAATAATTTTGTACATTTGTTTTCATTTCGTTTACAACAGGCAAGACAGAAAAAAAAACTTGTCTTCATGTTTTTATTCAGTTTTTATATACAAAATTATTGAACCCCCGAAGAGGTCCTAAAATAGTTTTTTTTTAATATTTTTTGGTTATTAAACGAAATTTTCTGACTCAAGGCCGCCTATCGACGACTCCAGAACACTCTGGCACCTCCTAACCCTACCCCCATCTTCACACCCACATCACCAGTGAACCCTCACAGCCCAACACTCAATTTAAGATACAAGAATAAAAATTATGCAAAATTGCTGGGTAAACCGAATTAACCATGAACCCATGAAAATTATGTACATATTTTTAAATTTGTATGTACTGTAATTATTACCAAAAAAAAAATAATCTTAGGATAAAAGATTTGTCATATATATTTATTTGTGTATTTATTTGTAGTATTAAAAATTCAAGTTTCATTTCGTTTACAACAGGTATGGCAGAAAATATATTTTTTTTTCTCCCAGTAGTCATATACAAAATTATTGAACCTGAAGAAATCGTTAAAGAGTTCGAAACGTTCCTTTATTTATATAAAATATAATTTTTATTCAAATGGCTTTTCAAGGGTCACGTTAAAGCGGACGATTATACAGTAATTTCAAGCAACCCTTATAATAATATCATCTGCGTCTATTTTATTTAAATTAATTGTATCTACAAGAATATCAGGCAATTTACGCGAGACCAATGCTGTCAGGTTCACTTGAAGAGCGAGCGTTATACACCGGAGCGAAACACACACACACACACACACACACACACACACATAATTTATTATTGTCCACCGTCATAAATGTTGGTTAGCAAAAGAGGCGGAGCTAAGGATAAATGACTAAATGAGAAATGTCGGGGAGGGTAATGAATTATTTCACGCGGAAACCCCGACACCCGCATTACGCGCGTTAATGCGCCGACGTGACTGGAAACGTCGTCGTGACTTGCGCGCGACTCCAACCAACTCCAGCAAATAACTGCTCACAACAACAACAACAACAACAACATCCGGCAAAACGTTCGTTAGTGACTGTACATTTATACATCATTTTGAATAGCCTTTTTCTTCTCTTACATCGAAGCCAATCTTCTTCTGAAATATCCAGAAACACTTGCAAGGTTAATATGACACCTGGATAAACCTCTTTAAATATATATATATATATATATATATATATATATATATATATACATATATATATATATACTTCTTTACACGGAATGCAAAAGTTCACCTTCTAACAGATTTCGTTTTCTTCGGATGAAATGACTTCTATCAAAACAACCGGCAACATTAAAACGATTTGAGATTACAACCTCTCTCACCAGTTGGTGTTTTTTTTTACGAGGTTGGTTTTGGTAGGAAAAAAACAACAAAAAAGTTTGGAAAAGGTAAACCTCTTTACGTTTTCATGAACTATTTAAAAATCACAAATTATGGACTTTTTAACAGTTTCACGTGTTGTTGTTCTACGCCTCTTTAATTCCCGTTGTCCTGGTTAAACTGATACACGTTTTTTTTAATAGGCTAAATAACTTGAAGAAGAAAAAAACAGGTTGGTCGGGCATTGGCTACTTGTCCCACGCCCTTCCCTCGATAGCGGGAGAAGAGATTACTGTGGGAACGCAGCATTACCTTCACCGTACCTCGACCAGTTTAGGAGGCAGCTGGCCGACTGTTCCAATGGGAACAGTTAAACAACTCTTACCGTATGCCCAAGGTCTGTGACCCGCGAAACATAAACCTCTCAAAAACAGGCCGAGGTGCCTCGGCTTGTTGGAACCTTAGTTCAAAAAACGGAGAGAGGAAAAGGCATCCCCAACGGTAGCCCCTTGCAGTCTCTCCTACAAGGTTCGGCCTTCGAGAGAAAATCCCTCGTAAGTACTGCTTGCGAGAGTTATAAAATACAATTTTGTAAATTTTTTTTTAGGGTAACAGGCTACATGAGGGTAATCCAAATGGTGGCAACTCCCCTTTGATAGCATAGGAAGGGATCTGAAAGGGGCGATGCGGAAGGGTAGAGGATGGTAGCCCTCGGGTTATGGTTTAAGGATCCTACCCGGCAATTCGCCTAAAAGTGATGCAGGGAAAACCCTAGGAAAACCTGCATCAGGAAGGTCGGGCATTTGTTTAAAAATGATTTTCAGGGTTTTTACAGGGAAATAAATATTTATTTAGCTACTTTTATATGCAGTCGGATTAAGATGCCCCCGTCTCTCCCCCCCTCAATAAAATCAAAATATTTATATATAAAAAATACCACAAAAATATTTAAAACTCAATTATTCCTTGAAACGTGAACAAAAAAATACCATCAATTGCATTACATAATTTTCAAACAACATGGCGGAAGAAAAAAAATTGAACTTTTACTTTTAGTGTGAAAGATTGACATACGTTATGGAAATATATTGGATTTAATTAAACAAAAATGCAAATATGGGATCTGAAGGGAAAGTGTGACTCTAGAGCAAGGGAAGGCTAGAAAAAATATTTATCGTGAAGGTCTCCGGGTACTGTCACTCAGGATCTTGCTGATAACAATGCAATACGGCGGTGGCTATCCGGAAGGTCAAAGCACACTGTTGTCTCTTACGTGAAGGAAAACAAATGCAAAGGAGTTTCCTCAACGTCGATATTTGCATATGTATACAAATTTGGAACTTGAAGGCCGAGTTGCTGGTTCGGCATCAATCAACATTGCCGGATTATGAATTTATATATATATATATATATATATATATTTAAATTTGTCTTTTGGAATCCAAATAATTTTCTTAAAAGATTACCAAGAAGACCAAGTATAAAGTATGAAGGAGGGGGGGGGGGGAATAAACTATTTCTTGGATAATAATGGTCTGAAAACAGTTGATCGTCGATCAAAATTATAGGAAGTAATGTTAACGCTGAAGGTTTCAACAGTCTCTAGGGACACAGGCGAAAATTGAGATGAAAAAAAGGAATAGAAAACGGAAGAAGGAGGAGGAGGAAAGAAAAACCCGAGATAAATGCCGGCAGGCAGGAATGAATATATATTTTTTTATGGAAAGGCTGCGTGAGGGTAATCCACATGAAATAAAGTAGAACCAAAACTTAATATAAACTACCAGGAGTAGGTGAAAGGAAAGGAAAATAATCGGATAATGGGAGCTGTGGAACTCTAAGAGAAATTAAGTGAGAAACAGAAAAAAACAAGAAGAACTGGAAAATTGCATTTAAAAGAAGAGTCAATAGAGAGAAATTAAGAGCAATTGAAACACAAGTTATTTTTAGATAAGTAAAATAATTCTAATAGTGCATTAAATTACGAAAAATTACACTAATAATTAAAACAAAATTTACGACACCTTATTGTTATAAAGGAATCAATTTAAACGCATCATTTTGCTAATTAGATTAATTTCAATTAGGCCCCACAATTGTTGTAAGTCTTGTTTTGTTTATATTTTAACAGAGAGTTTAATTTCAATCCTAAATTACTTATTCAACTGTGTTTCGCTCAATTTACATTATTAATTTATTATGGAAAATTTACTAATCAAGCAACATCACTTGTTTACCCGAGGAGGTCCAAAAATTGTGGACGGAACGTCATTAATCAATCGTTTTCTTTTCTAACATCTTTTCTGAATTGTTTAATTTATCAATCAAATGATAATGGTGATATTAAAAAAAATATTAAAAGTTCACTGGCATGTGACAGAGAAATAGAGGAAAAGCATCTATAATTTAGGTAAGTAGAGGAAAAGATATGGGAAAGAAGAGGCATTAACAATGTGAAAAAAATTAAAGGCCGGCCGAGTCACAAATTTGGTGGTAAAATTTAATAACGGCAATGAGTTTGATGTCGATGTTCAGTAGAAGATACCTGTGAGAGTAGAAAAAACGTGAACCAGACTGGAATAAGGAACAGAAGGTTCTAATATGGAGAGCATTCTAAAAGTAACAAAGTAAAGAAAAACACTGAACGTTTTGCGTCTAAATGACGACCGATGAAGGGACTACTCGATGCCAACAGCGAACAGCGAGAAGGTCAAATATAAAGTATGTATGAGGGGGGAAAAATAACTATTTGTTGGATAATGGTCTGAAAAACAGTTGATCGTAGAAACGAAAAATTACGGAAATGAAGAAAAAAATTGTAGGAAGGAATGTTACCCTCAAGGTTTCAACAGTCTCTAGGAACACAGGCGAAAATTAAGATACAAAAGGAATTGAAAACAGAAGAAGAAGGAAGGAAAACCCAAAATAAAACGGTAGCAGGCAGGCAGGCCGGGACGAAAATTAAAAAGAAAACACGTAAACAACACACGGAGATATACAGATTAAGAGAGAGCACAAGAGAAATCAGGATAAATGTTTTTGAATGAATGTGAAATAAACTACTTTAGGAGTAGGTGAAAGGAAAGAAAAATAACAGTCCATGTAAAGACAAGGAACCGGAAATCCACGCTGAAACTATAAAGTGTGCTGGGTTTACCTGAATGCTGTGGGAGCTGTCGGTTATGTGGATGACGTCACGACTCTTTTCGACGGCCAGGAAGAGCGCCTGTGAGACGCAGAGCTGCTGACGAGGAGCGACGTCGCTGTGCTCCAGCTGCAGGAGCTCGCTCATGCACAGACCCACGCTCGAAGTCTCCAGCAGCCACTGAAACACACACACACAGCCCACATTACCTCCAGAATCAACAACTCTTCCCTCTTATCAACAGAAAATCTCCCATATCCCTCAGCACGAAAAGACTCCTCCCCTTTCCTTAATCCACCCCCATATGGGGGATCCACTGCCTATTTTCCACTCCAGAAAAATACAAACCAAACAGAACAAAATTCTCCGTTTAATATGAACTTCCCCCTGGTACCTTCGCAACTCAGTTATCCACAAAGACCTTGAAATTCCCCTAATTCCTGCCATAATTCGTAACTCTACCAAGTCACAAATAAATAGCTGCATCAACCATCCAAATCCTACCATTGAGTTCTTCTACAGTAACCCCACTCCCTTACTTCACAAAATCGCAGACTAAACCGTAAACTCCCAACTGACATGCTCCTCCCCCTAAATCACTAACTCTAGCCCCCTCCTACCAACTGCCACCACATACTCCCATCTTCCCCCATAACATCCTTAACATGTAGTTACCCACAATGACCAGATCCATCGCTAACATCATGCCTGCTAATATGTTAGTCGCTTTCCCTCGTCTCTAACTTGGAATGACAAAGGGTCACACATCCAACACCACACAAGTTTACATGTGAAATATTTACAAATCCTAAATACCTTGTTATTTGTTTAATTTCTAACAATTGTAAATACTGTTATTATTATTATTATCACAACTGTAAAGTCTCCGGACTAAAAGTTAACTTTAATAAATAATAATAAAAAAAATTTGTTAAATTAATTTTCCGTGTAAAAATCACGCGAAGAAGAAAAAAAATACAACGATTTGTTTCCTACCGGCAAAAATTACATCGGGGAAAAAAAAAATTATATTTCACATTCACAACAGAATATTGTCGTAAATTTTTAACCCAATTAATCTAAAAATAAATTGGAAACAAAAATTAAAATGATAATTGGAAAGTCTTTGTTGATCTAAAATTTTTTTTAAAAAAATTAATTAATTTACAAATCCGTTAAGGCAAAAAAAGTCTGAGATGCTAAAATTCGTTACCTTTTTTTTGAATCTCCAAAAAATTATGTACAAAATAAAGAAATCTTATCCAATTTTGTTAATCTAGTAAAATCCAAAGATAAAAGTTTTAATTTAACGTATTTTTTATTAATAAAAATACCCGAAGAAGACACAAAAAGGCACCGAAACGTCGTCATAACAAAAATTAAAAATAAAAAAGTCTCTGTATAAAGTCATCAATTGTTTTGTTAATAAAATACAAAAATAATAATTATAAATATTAAAACATTATTACACATTAATTTTTTTATACCGACGGTTGTTATTTTTTTTTAGGGCAACAGGCTACATGAGAGTGATCCACATTGGGCAACTCCCCTTTAAATAGCATAGGAATGGGTTTTGAAAGGGGGGATGCGGAAGGGTAGAGGAATGTAGCCAAGGGTTAACTAGGGGCCCCCGGGCTATGGTTTAAGGATCCTACCCGGCATTCGCCTAAAGAAATGCAGGGAAAACCCTAGAAAAACCTGCATCAGGTAGGTCGGGCATTGGGTACTTGTCCCACGCCCTTACGATAGCGGGAGAGGAGTTTTCTGTGGGGACGCAGCATTCACTTCTCCGTGCCTCGACCAGTTTAGGAGGCAGCTGGCCGACTATTCCAATGGGAATAGTGGACAACTCTTACCGTATGTCCAAGGTCTGTGACCCCCAGGAACATACATCTCTAAAAACAGGCCGAGTTGCCTCGGCTTGTGGAAACCTTAGTTCAAAAATGGAGAGAAAAAGGCATCCCCAAAGGTAGCCCCTTCGTATCTCTCCTAAAAGGTTCGACCTGCGAGAGAATATCCCTCCCAGGTTTTTTATTCGACGGTTATTAAAATCCGAGTTCGAATTTCACCCCCCTCCCCCCCCCCCGCCCGTAACGACGACGAGAGGCTTGCAGATTGACTCGTCCGCTGATTACGTAAGCTGACTTAATAGCTTTCCTGTATCCATCCGCAATGCCGCATGAGAATAACGTGCGCGCGCACACAGCAACAGCAACAACATCTATCGCTTGACGCAAGCAAATTAACCTTCCAATTACAGAGAGGAATGTTTAATTACAGAATAACCGACATTCCGAACGTGGGTACGTAACAAACAAATCGCCAGTTTAACCCCCCCCCACCCGGATCCGTCAATAGAATATACAGGAATAAATATATGTGGGGGTTGGGATGGGTGGGACAATGTCTGGTGACGATTCACGCAGACACGACTGCACTTTCATATTTTTTTTGTTCTCGTACACAAAAAAAAACGTATTTGTTCGTAAATAAAAATCATTTCAAACTAGAGCAACGTTGCGATTATTACATGATAATGCAAGATATAGTTCCATGAGTAAGTCTTATTAAAGCCGACACCAAACGAATCATTTTGTAATCTATTCGTATTTAATTTTAAAAAATTGAAAAATTGAAAAAAAAACGTGTTTTACAATAAAAAAAATTGGCGCCGGGTTGGAAAAACAACGAATAAAATTATAAATAAGTTCGGTAGAAAATTAAGGAAGGGTAACTGGAAATAAAATTGTGAAAATTCGGGAATTTAAGGTTTCTACAGACCCTGTTGCTTTCCTCAGGTGTACACAAGTTATAGAACTCTTGTGAGCATTTACTTTAACAAAATTATTAAAAAAAAATGTAAAAAAACGTGTTTTGCAATAACGAAAAACAACACAATTTGTAAAAAAAAAAAATAAGTGTGATAGAAAATAAGTAGAAGGTAAAAAGGAAAGAAAATTGTTAAAAATTTGGGTATTTAAGGTTTCCACAGACATTGTTGCTTTCTTCAGGTGTACACAAGTTATACAACCCTTGTGTGGCATTTATTTTAAGAAATTTTTTAAAGAAATTATAAAACAAAAGTGTTTTAGAATAACAAAAAACAGCACAGGGTTGGGAAAAAAACGAATAAAAGTGTAAATAAGTTCGGTAGAAAATAACTATAAGGGAAATGAACAGAAAATTGTGATTATTTTGCCAATTAAGGTTTCTACAGACCTTGTTGCTTTCCTCAGGTGTACTCAAGTTATAAAATCCCTGTGTGCCATTTATTTTTATAAGAAAATTTTTAAAAACTAAAATCCAAAAGTGTTTTACAATAACAAAAAACAGCACAGGGTTGGAAAAACAACAAATAAATGTATAAATAAGTGCGGAAGAAAAATTAATAAAAGGTAACAGGCAAAAAAAAATTGTGAATATTCGGGTAATTAAAAGGTTTCTATAGACCTTGTTGCTTTCCTCAAGTGTACGCAAGGTATAGAACAGTTTGTGTGGCATTTATTTTAACTAAATTTAAAAAAAAAAATTAAAAATGTGTTTTATAATAAGAGAAACAGCACAAGTTGAAAAAATAACGAATAAAATAAGTGCGGTAGAAAATAAGTACAAGGTAAAAAGGAAATGAAATTGTGAAAATTTGGGTAATTACGGTTTCTACTGGCCTTGTTGCTTGTATAAGGTGTATACAAGGTATATAATCGTTGTGTGCCATTTATTTTAACAATTTTTTTTTATAAAATTAAAAAAGAAAAGTGTTTTACAATAACAAAGAAACACCACGGGGTTGGAAAAACAACGAATAAAAGTAGAAATAAGTCCGGTAGAATATAAGTAGAAGGTAACTAAAAAATGAAAATTGTGAAAAGTCGGATAATTAAGGTTTCTACAGACATTGTTGCTTTCTTCAGGTGTACGTACATAAGTAATAGAATCCTTGTGTGGCATTTATTTTAAAAAAAATTTAAAAAATTAATAAATAAGTGTTTTACAATAACAAAAAACACAGGGTTGTAAAAACAACGAATAAAAGTATAAATAAGTGCGGTAGAAAATAAGTAGAGAGGGAAAATGAAAGAAAATCGAAAAAATTTGGGTAATTAAGGTTCCTACAGACATTGTTGCTTTCCTCAGATGTACACAAGTTATAGAACCGTTGTGTGGCATTTATTTAAAAAAAAAATTAAAAAAGAAAAGTGTTTCACAAAAACAAAAAAAACAGCACAGGGTTGGAAAAACAACGAATGAAAGTATAAATAAGTGCGGTAGAAAATAAGTAGAAGCGGAAAGAACAGAAAATTGTGAAAATTTTGGCAATCGAGGTCTCTACAGACCTTGTTGATTTCGTCAGGTGTATACAAGTTATAGAACCGTTTTTAAAAATTAAAAAAAAGTGCTTTACAATAACAAAAAACAGCACATGGTTGGAAAAACAACGAATAAAAGTAGAAATAAGTCCGGTAGAAAATAAGTAGAAGGTAACTAAAAAAAGAAAATTGTGAAAAGTCGGATAATTAAGGTCTCTACAGACATTGTTGCTTTTTTCAGGTGTACGTACATAAGTAATAGAATCCTTGTGTGGCATTTATTTTAAGAATATTTTAAAAAAATTAAAAATTAATAAATAAGTGTTTTACAATAACAAAAAAACACAGGGTTGTAAAAACAACGAATGAAAGTAGAAATAAGTGCGGTAGAAAATAAGTAGAAGCGAAAAGGACAGAAAATTGTGAAAATTTTGGAAATTGAGGTCTCTACAGACCTTGTTGATTTCCTCAGGTGTATACATGTTGTAGAACCGTTTTTAAAAATTAAAAAAGAAAAGTGCTTTACAATAACAAAAAAAACAGCACAAGATGAAAAAAAAAATAGTAGGTAAAAGGAAATAAAATTGTCAAAATTCGGGTAAATACAGTTTCTACGGACCTTGTTTCTTTCCTCAGGTGTTCACAAGTTGTTGTGTGGCATTTATTTTACCTCCTAATTATTTTTTTTGCTAAAAAATGGTATCTTTTGTCTTCTTCACTGTTACTGATTTTTTTCATTGATTCATAATTGATTTCGCTGATTTTTAAATAAATTCGGTCTTTCTTTTAATACGTACATTAAAAGAGGTTTTAGTCTTCTTGTACAATAATTTGTTTCTCACACGCATTAAATTAAAAATATTAACCTTCAATCGATTGTTGCCCGAAACATGTGTGGTCTAATTAGATTCTTCCTTGGCCGCCGACAGGAACAACAACATCTGCGTACTAAAAGGCAACCAGCTGTAATTATTCACTAGAGCAATAGTAATAGCAATAGCAATAGTTAAGAGTAACTTTAACAGCCATTTAATATAATTTACCAAAGTTGTGCAGATGAGTTACTAATTGAATAATTGTCAGAAACGGAGGCACACATGCGATATTAAAAATTAAAAAATTAACCGTAATTATTCCTCTTAGTGGCATTACACGACGTAAACCTTAATAATAATATGGCCACGAACAAAGTCTCCGACTTCAGAGAGTCATTGTGTCACTGAATGGAGCTTTTCTTGGAAATATTCTGAACACTCACTCACTCCCTCACTCCCTCACTCCTCCTCCTCCGAGGCTCCTCCATTCATATTTAAGGTTTCACCTTAATACCTCTCAGGAATATGGTAAAGGATTTAGTCACATACAAAAGCCGTTCTGCTTCGTAAAAAAGAGGTGAAGCAGGGGTGGGAGGGGGAGGGGGAAGGGGGTGTATAATCTTTTTATGGCAATGTGACACGCTAAAAATAAAATTATCCGGTGAAATTGATTAATCAAAAAGATGTCTTTAGTCCACAAATTGTACTGACAACTCTGTAGAAGCCAATAAGTAGATAAATACTTACGAATAATACGTTGATGTTATTATTTGTCTTTATTATAATTAAAAAAAAATCATTTAAGCAGGAATAAGAGGCCATTTTTTTCCCGTAATAATTATTAGGTAATAAAAATTGGTGAGCTGGTAAACATCGTCGGTAGCATTAAAATATTATTAATTAGAGCTTGATTTCTAATTACTGTTAATTTATCAACTATAGCGGAATTATTCAACTTGTTGTTCGGTTTTAGTTAAAATCGAAGAACACGTTTGGGCAACAAAAATAACGTTCTGATTGGCTGACTTTAATGCCAATTAAATCGTAATACGGCGCAACGTACCGCAATTATTATTTTTTCTTAACAATTATTTCTCAGTCCTGAAACAACCCTTACAATATTTTCAGACTTTAACTGACCACCCTGTATATATATATAAATTATCAGCTAGCCTTAACATACTTACTATAATTAATAATTATATCGTATTTGGCAAATTAATATTATTTATGTGCTTTACGTTTACACGTTCATATGTATTTATACATTCATAAGCCAAGTGTCACGACACTTTAAATAGTAATTTTGGAAAAGTAAATTTGTTAAAAGTTTTCGAATTAATCATTTGGAAATATCTCCACTATAGGAAAATTCCTGAAGCAGATATAAAAATGTGTCGACACGTCTTCAAAATATAAATAAATAAAAAGTGTCTGTATAAGGCCATCAGTTGTTTTCTTTAGGGCAAGAGGCTACATGAGGGTAATCAACATGGTGGCAACTCTCCTTTAATAGCATAGGAAACGGATTTGAAAGGGGAGGGAGATACGGAAGGGTAGAGGAAGGTAGCCAAGGAGTTAACTAGGGTCCCCAGACTGTAGTTTAGGGATCATACCAGACATTCGCCTAAAAAGTGAAGCAGGACAGACCCTAGAAAACCTGCATCAGGTAGGTCGGGCATTTGAGGCTACTTGTCCCACGCCTTTCCCTGTCGGGACGCAGCATTCCCTCCTCCGTGTGCCTCCACAAGTTTAGAAGGCAACTGGCCGTCTGATCCAATGGGAACAGAGACCAACTCTTACAGTACACCCAAGGTCTGTGACCCTCGAACATATACTTCTCAAAACACGGGCCGAGGTGTCTCGGCTTGTGGAAACCTTAGTTCAAAAACGGAGAGAGGAGAAGGCATTTCCCCCAAACGTAGCCCCCCTCCGGCCGTCCTAAAAGGTTCTGCCTTCGAGAGAATAGCCCTCGTGGGTTTGTAAATTGGTTAATGTATACATGAAAATTATAATTGCCTGCAGATTTCATTTCTATTAACTTAAGGGGCTAGGAACCGAGTTTCAGGTATTTGATCGCCCCAATTTTCATTGTATTTTATTATAGTTTTTAATAATAATAATAATAAGTGTATTTTGTAAATATTTAATATTACATAAAAGTAAATTTGCGTAAATCAATGACGGAATTTATGTTTAAATCTATATAATAAAAAAGGATGTATATTTGTATGTATGTATGTATGTATGTATGTATGTATGTATTTATTTACGTTGTTCTTTATACAAATTTTATCGCGTGGACAGAATGCAACAAAAATTGGTAAACGTATTCTGCCAAAATCGAGAACCGGTACTGTGAGGGTGAGAAACCCATAGCATACATGTGGAAAGAATTATAATTAAAAACCGTGATCATTAAATATTAAATTACTGCGCGCCAAGAGACAATGACGTCACGCGAGAGAGAGACGTTACTACGCAACGAACAAAGGAAATATCTCCTTTATTAGGAATGAACTAAAGCAGAAATATTTTATTTAAATAAAAAGTATAATTTTATACAGCAATACTCCATCGAATGATAATAAATAAGAATACTAATTACTTTACCATCCTTGCGGAAAATTTAAGTTAATTTTCGCGCTGTATTAGTTGTGAGTCTAGCTAACAATTTCATCAATGTAATATTTCGTAATGTATGAAGACTGAGTGACGATTATATCCTGAAATACTCAAGGAATATATTTAAGTATTCAATTAAATACTTTTTCGAGTTTATATAAATAAGTACACGATCAACGCCGGGCACTCAGCTAGTACGTAATAAAAAATTAAGAATTAATTTTTTTATTGACGTGTAGTTGAAGAAAAAATAATATCAGTCAGTTAAAAACGCAAAGAACGGGGTTTCCATGAAGAAATAATTGAAGTAAATATTTCCGGAGCTCTTGGGCAGACTAGGCGCTGGATGGCTGAAGATTGTCACTTCCCGTTTCCAAGGCAACGACGGTCCCTGGAGATGAGGTCTAATCGCAGGCACGTCTTCCAATGACCCGAGATCTGATTAATTTGTTAATGGCGTCTCTAGATTGCCCGAATTTCGGCTTCTCGGCAGGAGACAACGGGATGCGGTCCCCCCACCCCCACCCCCCGAGGGAATTGCAATTGAGCGCCACTTCGGCGGAGAATATTCCCACTGTGCGTGAGCCAACACCTTCCTCGAAGGGGGTTTCTTTTTTGATATATATATAAAATAATATTAGCGTGGAAAATCGTAACGACCGAGTATTCAGATTATTTGTACCGCATTTATTTAGAGTGAAAATACAAAACGTATTTTGAGATATTAGCTTGTAAACGTAATTGTAATCAGGTGTTGACATTGCAAATTATCCCGTCAGTCACTGCAAACCAACCAACGAAGCCAACGTCACAAACGACAGATGGAATGGGATTAATTTCGCGGGGAATGGTTACTAATTATTCCTACGAGTCCATATCAAACTGAAACAGACCTACAGCGACACAAAAGGGCTGAAGGTATGATTGACGGGCAAACAACTGCTGACCTGTCGTCAAAAGCAGTAAGATCAATTAATTGTCACGGCGTTCGGCTCGAAACGAAGCCGTTCCACCGGTGAAATGTTTGAAGCGCCACGTCATCAATCGACGCCCTTAAAAAAGACGAACGAAAGTCGTTTACGCTTTTCACCTGCGGACTTTTACGGTTCGTAGTAAATTAAAGAACATAAAAGGGAGTACAAAAACTGAATTTTTCCTGACACACAAAATTAAAAAATCTCCACACTGAATTATATCGTACTCTACAAACACAGCGTGACGTCACAGCCCGAGCACCAATCAGAAAAAACTATCACGTCGAAAGAAAGTTGTTTATTGATCTCATACACGAGCAAAGTGACCACTAAAACGACTACAAACTGATATCTCGGGGCCATGTGAAGCCTGTGAGAGCTTCCTCTCCCCTTTGGGGATGCCGTCTCCTCTCTCTCTCTCTCTCGGGTTTTTTGAAGTAAGGTTCCCACGTGCCGACGCACCTCGGTCTGTTTTGAGAGGTGTATGTTTCCGGGGTGCAGACCTTGGGAATACGGTAAGAGTTGTCCGCTATTCCTATTGGAATAGTCGGTCAGCTGCCTCCTAAACTGGCCAAGGCATGACGAGGGGTAAACTGTGACCCCACAGCTAACCCCTCTCCCGCCATCGGAAGGGTGTGAGACAAGTACCAAAAGCCCGACCTACCTGATGCAGGTTTTTATAGGGTTTGTCGTGCATTACTTTCAGGCGAATGCCGGGTAGGATCCTTAAATTATAGCCCGTGGGCCCTAGTTAACCCTTGGCTACCTCACTCCACCCTTCCGCATCCCCCCTTTCAAATGCTATAAGAGGGGAGTTGCCACTATGTGGATTACCCTATACATAGCCTGTCTACACCCCCCCCCCTCCCCTCCAAGTGAAATGTTTTTCTGTGCCGTGTAGGTTCCTTAAAATAACATTTGAAATTCCCCCCCCCCCTAAAAAAAGAACCGCACGTCAACGTTCGCTATTTGGCCATCTTAATCTGCTACATAACGTCGATATACAGTAAAAGCATAAACATGACTAAGATTGAAGTCTTTCCCGGTGAAGTTGTTCAGTAAATAGTTCTCGGAATTCACACGGGTTTTGCATATTTATATTAAGACGCAACGTTTCGACGACTGAAAGCAACTGTCGTCATCTTTTAGAATCGCCTAGAAGATGACGACAGTGATTTCAGTCGTCGAAACGTCTTAATATAAATATGCAAAACCCGGGTCAGTTCCGAGAACTATTTATTGATAAACATTACTATATATATATATATATATATATATATATATATATATATATATATATATATTTACACATTTACTGTTGTAATGTCATATTTTAAGAACCATATTCCTCCTCTTGCTTCGTTTTCAGATGTTTCAACGTACCCCAATGGGTCTGATAAATACAAAATTGATGTGTATTGCTGGACAGCGACCTTAACGAATAAAAATAAATAAGAATGGATTCTGGATTTTTTTTAAAAAAAACAACATCAAATGTGACCCAAAAAAATACAACCAATTGGATTTTTTTTAAATATAAAAATAACTTATGCAATCTTCCCAAAGTTTTTCAAAATAGAAATGCGTTCAGTAGTATTTCAACTACTTAACCGGCTAATTTCACGATTTAATGGACGTGGCAACCCTGTATAATGTAAATTTTTTTTCTTTCAACAGGGAACACATTTATTTTTTTTAGGGCAACAGGCTACATGAGGGTAATCCACTTAGGGCAACTCCCCTTTAATAGCATAGGAAGGGTTTTGAAAGGGGGGATGCGGAAGGGTAGAGGAAGGTAGCCAAGGGTTAACTAGGGCCCCCGGGCTATAATTTAAGGATCCTACCCGGCATTCGCCTAAAGGAATGCAGGGAATTTACAATTCGACGTTAATAAAGGAATTTTACTGATGTAAAAAGTGCCACTATATAGACGATATCACTTAAATTTATAAAACTAATGTATTAATTACAATCGTCTGAACAGGGGAAAAAAAGGTTTTTTAGGCTTAAACCACTCCATGTATGTTTAAAAACACCCTTCAGCATTTTATTAATACAACTAAATTTCTTCCTGCGGATAACTCACCCTGTCGAAACCAGCGTTGAGGTACGGGATGACAGCCGCATCATCCTTCTCTGCCGTGCTGCAAAAAAAAAGAAATAAAGAATACAGTCTGAATCGACGTAATAGGTCGAGTCACGACTCCATTAACAAGCCGCTCTTAAATTAATGCGTTCGGTAGCTGTGCCACTAACACCCCCCCCCCCCCTTCCCTCCTTGGCAACCCTTTTAAAATCTAAGCCACTATCTGTAAAGCTTCACGCTCTTAAGAACTCTACCACAACAAAGATGGCGCACACATATTTAATGATCAATTACGGTCTTACACACGATCAATACTGATACAGTTTGTAATTCATAGAATAACTCGCTGCACTAACTTCAGGAAAATTTTTATCAATACTTGGGTGAATTTTTTTGCACCTTACAGTTTTTTTATGTGAATAAGAAAAAATTTAAAATTATTATATATGAAAATATATTTTCAAATTTTATAATAATCTTGGTCCCGAATTACCATATATTAATATATGTTTTTTAATTGACTAGTAAAATTAATTATAAAAGTATTGACTCAAAATAACAATACATAACAAGTTTAATTAAATTTAAAAGGGTTGAAACAACTTAAGTAGCTTTTTACTCCAAAACTTTTGTATAATGCTTTTGTTTTCTTATAATTCATGACTTCATTTTAAAAAAATTAATAGATTGTAAAATTTAAAAAATATTAATAGATACTATAATTTTAAAAAATATTAAGATACTATAATTTTAAAAAATTATAACAGATACGGTAATTTTAAAAAATTAAATGGATCTATAATTTTAAAATTTTTAATAGTTTATATAATTTCAAAAATATTTAAAAAAATATTAATGGATTCTAAAATTTGAAAAATATTAATAGATTCTATAATTTAAAAAAATATTAAGACATTAGATTAATTTAAATTTATTAGTAGACTATAATTTTAAAAAATATTAATGGATTATAAAATTTTAAAAAATATTAAGTTTCGATAATTTTAAAATTTATTAATAGAATCTATAATTTTATAAAATATCAATGGATTATAAAATATAATAGAAATATAAATAGATCTATAATTTTTAAAATATTAATAGTTTCTATAATTTAAAATAATAATAATATATACTATAATTTTAAAAAATATAAATAGATCTATAATTTCAAAAAATATTAATAGTTTCTATAATTTCAAAAAATTTTAATGGATTCTAAAATTTTAATAAATATTAATAGATTAGATAATTTTAAAATTTATTAATAGACTCTATAATTTTAAAAATATAAATGGATTATAAAATTTAAATAAATATAAATAGATCTATAATTTTAAAAATATTAATAGTTTCTATAATTTCTAAAATATTTAAAAAAATATTAATTGATTCCAAAATTTAAAAAATATTTTTAGAATCTATAATTTTAAAAAATTTAATAGTTTTATAATTTCAAAAAATATTAATAGTTTCTATAATTTCATAAAATATTAATACATTCTACAATTTTAAATTTTTATAATAGATTCGATTAATTTAATTAATTAATTTAATTATTAATAGACTCTATAATTTTAAAAATTATTAATGGATTCTAAAATTTAAATAAATAATAGATTCTATAATTTAAAAAATTATTATTAGATTTTATAATTTTCAAATATATTAGTGGGTACTAAAATTTTTTTAAAAAAATGTTAATAGACTAATAATTTTCTATTTAAGGTTATGCGGTTGTTTTACGCAACTTTCATAACTAAACTGAACAAAGGAACGAAGCCGCAAGTGGTATTTATATTATCATTTCTTTGGTCCGTATTTGCCTATCTGCCTTATTATTATCAACTTTCAGAATTAGTTCAGTGTTTTAAATTTAAGTGGTGTAAGGACAATGCAAAATCGATGTTATACATCACATCAGTTGGACATTGATAAAACTATTTTAGCAGAAATTTATCTGTGTACATTTTTATTATTATCCTTAAGGATCAATAGGCTTAATTGTTTTCAATTACATCTATGTTATTACGAGTTGTGGTTTAGATCCACACATTTTTGTTGTTTGAATTGTGTTTTTCTTCTGGAAAGACATGATAATATAAATACCACTTGTGGCATTGTTCCTTTGTTCAGTTTAGTTATGAAAGTTGCGTAAAACAACTTAATAAATACATATATACTTAGTTTTCATAATAGGCACAAAAGGTCATGCAATAATAGCATAGTAACCCTGGCCGTATGAAAACATGGAGACTATGTTCCTTACGAGTATTCTATAGAATCTACCGCTAGTTAAACTACGATGAGAGCTTAGAAAAATTTCGGGGAATCAGAAATCATATTTTACGACTACTTCAATTTAAAGCAGGGAAGTTTCTACGAAGAAATAAAACGCTTGATTTAATTGCCATTGTATTAGAGGAAGCTGACGCTTCTATCTGTAGAAACTTGATAGCTCTCCTTAAGTGGGAAAGAGATTTATTGCGGAAATTCTCCCCCCTGGGGGAATCTAAATTTCAATTGAGATCATGAAGCAGGACGTAAAACGGAGTTTAGACCGAGGCGTGTCTTGTGTCTTTAAGCAGCCTGACAGACAACGCCTCAATTAAGCGGGGGCCATAACACGCAGTAATCGTCTCGCACCGGGGCCGTAAAAGGTGAGGATCAACACTGGACGAAATTTTGAAATTCAGATAAAAAACATCCACTCGACGAAAATTTTCCGGGATCGAATCCGTCATTAACAAGTGACGAACAAAATTACATTTGTGTGTTTTATTATCGACACGTCATACGATGACGTCATTAGGTGGTGCTGGTGCTGCTGTTGTCAGAGATGACAGGTTCCATTTAGCAGAACCAATATTATGCTTGCACCCCGTCAATTGTTTATGATATTCTGCACTCAAGCTACGTTGAGAAATAAAGGTTCCTCGATGGCGGCGAAGGTTCCACGATTCTATTATTTACTAAAAAAAAAAGACCAGTCTTATTTCTGATTGAAACGTTGCACCGTTTTTTTTAGGACGGCATATTTTTTTAAAAAAATAGATTGATTACCAATCTCGGTCAATTTATTTAATGAAAACGACGTTTCGGTTCGAATACGGCGGCGCCTCCTTCTGGTCATTTACAAATTATCAACATTTATGGAATAGAAATTTCGGGGACGTGCTGCTTCTAAGAGTATGGACAGGCTTTTAAACTCTCAAAAGAAATATTTGGTATGAAATAAAAAACAACAACATATTCATCTAAATTAATATTTCACAAAAATAAAATACTAACTGTCTATTCTCTATATATCTTTAAAACTGTTATGATGATAAAGAAGGCGGCGAAAAAAAAAAACCCCACCCACCCAGGACAAACGAGACAAAGATAACCCTTATAAATACTAGAGGACTATTTTTTAGAGTGCGGACTAATACAAAAAATATATATCTGAACATGACCTATAAGGAATTATAATTTATAACTGCCACTGTACCATAAAAGACTTTAATGGCAAACACTCAGAAAGAGAAATAAGGTAAGAGTTGTGATGATACAACTGTAAAACTGATTATTTAAATATTTCTTTTTCCTTTTGTATTTTTTTAAATTTATTATTAAACCATACGTTTCCCCATATTGTATGTATACAATTATATGAAAATAAATCTTATATTATTATTATTATTAATAATAAATTTTTAAGTGTTTCTCGAAACTTTTTTTGACACTCTTACACACTAATTCGGTCATGACCAAAGTATCTTTTGATAATTAGAAGAAGAAGAAGAAAACTCTCTCTGACGATGGTACAAACACGTACCAAAACGTTGTTCTTTCAATTAAATTTTATGTATAAATAAATAGGTGTTCATATATTTAAATAAATAAAATAGACCACACTTGGTGAATTACAAACAAACGTATGAAAAGAGTATGTAAAAAAAAAAGTTACATATCACACGATAAGCTATAATAAAATAAAATAAAATTTTTGGTAACTTGACACAAACCTTCGTTTGACGAGGGCAACCAACACGGTATATTGACTAACTTTGTTGCTCTTGAGTGTCCTGAAAAGACAAAAAAAAATAGAGGTAATATTATTATTAGTTACAAAGCAACAAAGAATAAATAAATAAATTTAATTTTGGTAGCATCGTCATGGCTGAAACAAAATTATTCCAGTTTAATATAATGTTCATTTTAAAAATTATGACCAAGTCCAATGAAAATGCTTTGAATAAAGAATAGTAATCACTTTTTTAAAAAAAAAAAAATTTAGACACTCAGGAAGGAATAACAAATGGAGAGAATTTTATTAACATGTTTCTCGTTTTGCTGGAGACAAATCAACGACTGAAAACTTTGTATTTACACGACTATCAATTCCTAGATATCCGAGCTATGGCGTTCGTCTAAGAAATAAAATTAATATTTTTTATTTAATTAAAGTATCACGCAGCTCAATTAACAACATTAAGTCGCATGGGATTCCTCTCCTTTCCTATTGGCTCTCCCCTCTTCAAAGCATAATTACTCTTGTGTGTTCTCAAACGCAGCCATTTTATTAGCTTGAAGGGGGCGGCGAAGCTGCGTGCAAAACACAACGCCCGCCCTTGCTTGCATGCTTTTAGGTCAACTACGTACATTTCAATCAAACGCACTTGGTAATCAAAGGTACGACTGACGCAGTCCTCCGAAACAAACTTCTGTCCCTCAGCTAAGCTAACAGATGATCCGTCTCATTTCAAACGAAATACATTGGCGGAATTTTTTTTTTTCAGTTCAAATTGAAGAATGATGATATTATTTCCCTCCTTCCCCCTCACACACATTTAATATACATACATGAATACTGGAACATTACTTTCCCATGTTTACTGTGTGTGTGTGGGGGGGGGGGAGGGGAGTAAAGCCGTATAAATCATCACCGTTACCCACGATGCGTCACGATGGTACACTTACTTTAAATTCCATTCACGGATCAGACACAGAACCACACCTATACACACGATATTTGTTTGATTAGATGTATGTGGTTGATCTGTAACTACATATAATCACTGATCCATTACGCTTTAAACAACAGGGCGTTATCGTTTAAAAATCCGTCCCAAAGTATAAAGGAAGTATAAAAAATTGAATAAATAAATAAATAAATACATAAATAAAAATAGCAAAATTCTGAAAAAAATAAGTGATAAAATAAAGACCACAGAAGGTTTCTTTCTTCTGCGCAGGCGTAGAGCTACAGCAGAGACGGGTCGAACCTGGGTCTGACAGCGGACTTCAAGCGACGAGGAGAAACTTATAGATTCTGTAGAACCAGGCTGTTTTTTTTAGGGCAACAGGCTAAATGAGGAAATACACATGGTGGCAACTCCCCTTTAATAGCATAGGAAGGGATTTGAAAGGAGGGATGCGGAAGGGTAGAGGAAGGTAACCAAGGGTTAACTAGGGCCCCCGGGCTAGTAGTTTAAGAATCCTACCCGGCATTCGCCTAAAGAAAAGCAGGGAAAACTCTAGAAAAACCGGCATCAGGTAGGTCGAGCATTGGGTACTTGTCCCACGCCCTTCCTATAGCGGGAGAGGAGTCCTGCTGATAATCCATAGTTATAAGCACAAGGTAAATGCCGACAGCATTCGAGACCCACCAGAATACTCCGAGAATTAGCGGAGAAATTATATTAGCTGTAAATATTGAGGAATATTTTTTTAAACAAAATTAAAATAATGAATGAGAAAGACAGCCAATTCAGACAAAAAGGGTAATTAATATAAATACCACACAACGACGTATCCGGGATCCTTGTTCCCGTTCTTCAGGGTGTTAAGAAGAGCCTAGAGCGACACAACTGCACTTGTCAAGTTGACAACACTCAAAAGGCTCATCTTCACACCTGACGAAAGGCACAAGGATCCCAGAAACGTTGTTGTGTGGTATTTATATTAATTTCCCCTTTTTGTCTGAATTGGCTATCTTTCTTATTCAAAATTTTTTGTTGTTGCTAATAATAAATTTTAAATCAAACATCAGTAAGTCAATATGACAATAAAGTCGTAAGAAACATCGAATATAAATTCTACTGTCAGAACACTGAAAAGTAGACTTTGGGACAGTGCGACGAGATACTTGAATGTTTAGATGAAAATTTTAAAATACATACAAAAAAAGGGTATGAGTACAACATTAAGTTATCGAATTCTATATATATATATATATATATATATACTTAAAGATATGAAATTCTAATCATTCAGAGTGCCTGTAAGCTTTGGATCGGATAAAGAAAGCTACAGGTAAAAATAATCCCACTAATAAATCTTCGTTCCCATTTCATATTAATGCATTCTTTTAATAAAAAAAAAATCCTGTCGTCATGAATATATTTTTGAATCTGACATGCATTATCACACACACACACAAACAGACATTGTACTCCCGCCGTTAATGGAGGAAACTATTTATTATCCCCCCCTTCCCACACGCCGTGGCAGTGCTAATGAAAACATATAACGTGAATTCGGACTGCGAAAATTAAGTTAGGATAATCCGAACGTATACTAATCCAAACAAGCTTGTGACCCCAATTAGTCAGGATTATCCAAAGGCTGGCCTCCGTGTCGGTGCCGTGCGTGGACCATCAATATTCCGGAGTATTGAAACGGGGGGGTTCCGTCCTGAATACACCTGCAGGACGTTCTGTTAAGGACTAATTGCATTCACCACACATCATAAAGACATCATATATATATATACATATGTGTCACACCAAAATATAATCCTCATTTTAAAAATTGATTGCTAATTCATCGACTGACTACGTTTCACAATACATCAACAGGTTTTAACATAAACGCTTCTAATACTTTCAAATAAATAAAATGATTTGTGTGAATATATTTAAATTTGTATGGCATAATGTATTAAGTACATACAGTATTAAGTATATATTATTTAATTTACAAATGAAGGGATGTGATTTACAAAATACTTATATTTTAAAATTTACGACTGATTAAAAAAATTAATAATAAGAACGATCAAAATGGGGTTTTAATTTTTGTCAAGTTACCAGTGCAGTTGTGTCTCTCTAGGCTCTTCTTAGCACCCTGAAGAACGGGAAAAAGGCACCCAGAAACGTTGTTTTGTGGTAATTACATTATATCACTTCTTTTAGTCTGTATTTGGCCATCTTTCTTATTAAGTTAAATTAATTTTCAATTAAATTTATGTCCTTGATCGTGTTAAATTATTGTTTGAAATTTAAATATAATTTTAATATATATATATATATATGGATTTATGAAAATGATTTTTTCTTCAAATTTACTGTAATTATTTATTACTATGAGTGTGTGCGCGGCGTTGCCACGTGTACTTATTTATATAAACCCGAAAAAGTATTTAATTTTATATTAATCTTTATTTAAGAACAGATTTAACCTAAGTCTAACTGTTCCTAGTTCCGTACACACTTTCGACCACCGATAGTGCATTAATTGAACAGCTGTTAAATACACTGAAGTTTATTGCATCAGTCCCTACAATCACACCTTCAGAATGTCTTCTTAAATATACTCCTTGAGTACTGCAAGACATAATTGTCCCTCAGTCTTCTGACATTACGGAAGATTAAATTGATGAAATTCTTAGCTATATTCACAATGTAAACAAATAGTCGCCATATTGGAGTCACTAAAACTGGCGGCGAAAATTAAGTCACATTTTCCGCAATGATCGTAAAGTATTTCGTATTGTTATTTTATTATTATTCCAGGGAGTATTAGTGGATAAAATTATACTGTTTATTCGTTGAAAATATTTCTGCTTTATTTCATTACCGGAAAAAGGAACTATTTCCTTTATTCGCCGCGTAGTAACGTCTCTCTCTCTCTCACTCGCGTGACGTCTTGTCTCTTGGCACGCGGAGTAATTTATCACGTTTTTTGTGTTATAATTCTTTCCACACCTATGCTAGGGGTTTCTCACACCCCCAGACAAATTACCGTTTCTCGTGTGTTTGAAGAATGTGTGTACCAATTTTTTTGTTGTGATCTGTCCACGAGTTAAAATTTGTATTGAGGTTAACGTGAATACATACATACAAACATACATCCTTTTTTTATTATTATTTATTTTTGATTATATAGATAAATTACGGGAGAAGAAGCGAGCTTATTTAATAATTTTATCATTTTCATTCTGCATCTTTTTTTAAACAAAAAGTTGAATTTGAACGTGTTTGCTTGTGAACATTTATCTTGAAGGCCAGGAGATGAATCAGGAGAGACATTTTAAATGCCACATATCTTTCAATTAATGTAATAGCAATTATTAAGAACTACATGTATGTTACTACATGTACATTTCTCATAAATATTGGATCTTGATTATATTCATAGAAATATTATAAAAGACCCACTACATAGTTCGCCCGCCCCCCCAAAAAAAAAGTACTTGAAGGATCTTTCTTATTTATAACGAAATTCAGAACAGGTTAAACTTAAAATTAACCTTTATTTCTGTCAAATGATAATAAAAATTCATAGCCAATCGTAATAATTTTTTAACAGCAGCTTTCGTCGTTAATCCTACAGACATGAGGCTGAAGGCCGACGAAGAAAAGCTCCTGCTCAAAAAAAAAATTAATAACGAATGTATATGACAGGAATAAAGGTTAATAATAATACAGAAACTTTATTTGATACTAAATAAATATTTCCGGGTGTTTCATAAGTTTTTAAATACAATTGTAGTGGTTACGCGTCCAAATAAAGAGACTTTTTGAGGTTTCAGGACATAGGATTAAATTAATTATCCGTAGTTAATTATCAGAGCATCTGAGACTTAACGTTACAAGTCAGAAATAAGTTTCCTCTTGAACCGAGAAACGGGGTGGTTGGGGGGGGGGGGTGAAACAGACGTCGAAATTTCACACGGAAAAAAAACCAACAACAAACGTTGCCAATTTTAGATTCCTGGAAATTCAGTGTTTTACTGCCGACGGAAGAGGAACGTGTGCTGTATGTTAGAGACATTCGGACAGCATAAAATATGCAGAACTACAGTATAGAGGATCTGTGTGTGGACAATGAAATGGCCTCGAAATTTTTCTCGGTTGTGACCCTCAACGTCACCGTCTTTATTCAATCGCTAGACTAAAGAACTAATTCACACACAATAATTTTATTTTATTTTTTAAATAAAAAATTCGAAAAAATTGTGGCACGACGAGTGAGCGAGCTGTCAGGCAGGGCTGGTCGTTTATCTGGATCACTAAAAGTGATTTATTAAACGCTTGAAGTGAACGTTTCAAGTGTTTCCGTGACGTAGCAAGTGTCCATTAAAACCCCGATTTAGTTTCTATTTTGCCCCCCCCCCCCCCACTCGTCCTAGAGTCTTGCGAAGTGTGGGGAGGGGGGGGGGACAGGGAAACAACAACAAAGTCGTCATCTGTGACTGATGCTGTACAGACCTAATTCAATCTCGAGGCGTTGGCAGCGCGGTCACAAAGCGAGTAACAATATATTTCACTTTAACCGCAAGTTACAGCCCGTGGAGTGGAGGTCAGCAGCGGGGTAAACAAACTCAAACACTTGTCGTCGACGTCACAGAGACACACACACACACACAATTGTGAAGAAGCACTATGAATCTTCATTTGCACACTCGTTGTGTGCAGTTCCATTATTTAAAACTAAATTGGCGCTAGAGAAGTGGCGCTGTCAACTTTGATGGGGGCCAACAATTAGTCAAGGTTCTGGAGGCCGTCTCCATACGCGAAGGCTGACTCACTCCAACTTATGTTCTCATTAATGGAACCTTTTAGAAACTCGGGAATGCTAAATAAAAAACGCAGATAATTTTTGTCTGTAAACCCGAAACCAATATCTTTGTTTTGCAGTGGCTATTTAAGTAATACTTAAGTGAACACACGGGCGGATAGCCCAGTAGGTAGAGCTTCCGCCTTGTAAGCGGAGGTCGCCCGGATCGATTCCTGGTCAGGTCAAGCCTTTTTTTTTTGCATCCTGAAACAGTCATTCAATAAAATTTTTTGGGCCTCTATGGCCTGAGCTTGTGTAAGCTTCCTCTTATATTCTTTAACTGAAGATTCTAAAACCCTCGATTAATTTAACAGTTCTTCATTGCAGATCCTAAAAATGCAGGCCTTGTAGGTACTGTGATTTAGCAAAAAAAAAAAAAAAATTGACGGTGAGTCTCCCGCAGGTCTGAAAGATTTTCTTCTCTAAATTCATACTAATTAATAAAAAAAAACCATTTCTGACCTTTTTGATTAAAAAAGGTAGCAGCCAATTCAGACAAAAAAAGTGATAATATAAATACCACACAACAACAACAACGTTTCTGGGACCCTTGACCCTTTCTTCAGGGTTATAAGAAGAGCCTAGAGCGACGCAACTGCACTGGCACGCGACTAAAGGAACAAGGATCCCACAAACGTTGTTGTGTGGTATTTACATCATTACTTTTTTTTGTCTGAATTGGTTATCTATTTTTCAATCAGACGTAAATTTTTTTATCTTAACAGACAATTTTTATTTTTTGCACTATAACGACGTTTCGATACCTTTCTGTACCTTCTTCAGGTATTGACCAAATTAACACGCACTACAACGAAACAAACTTACATTTACACAGATTTTTTATAGAGGATCCGAGGCAGATTTAACAGCTTGTTTCGTTTTATTGTGTTTAATTTGGTCAGTACCCGAAGAAGATAAAAAAAAAGGTATCAGAACGTCCTCATAATGTAAAAACTGAAAAATCTCTGTATAAGGTCATAAATTGTTTTTATTAATTCAAAACAGATTCATAGTAATTGTATTCCACGATACGAAATTAATATTCTCGTATCTACTACCCATTTGAAATTTACTAACATTACTTTTGGTTAGGTAATTATCTAGAAATAGTATCAATAAGGTACCACAAAAAAATCAGACCTAACCATTTTACTGTTTTTATTTTTTTTGTTTCATGTCTACCAAATTTCTCAATTTATTTCAACAATTATTATGTCTTCACCCCTAACCAGCCGTCGTACAAATTTATAAAAGGCCATGACGATTAATAAGCGTAACGTGATTAATTTGTATATGCGTGTAGGAGACGGCGATTTATTAAAATAAAAAAAATAATTGCGACGAACCTGGTTGCCAACCCAAAATAAAGTATGTGAGACGTCTTACAGTATCTAGTCGACCACTGACCTCGGCTTCGATTCTAGGATAACCGAGGTATATTTCGATGAGGTAAAAAATTATTTCATCAAGGTGGCTCAGTACGAAGAAGACGAAGGTGTAGACAGAGACAGGCTATGTATAGGTTAATCCACATAGTGCCAACTACCCTCTTATAGCATAGGAAAGGAGTGAAAGGGGGGATGCGGAAAGGTAGAGGAAGGTAGCCGAGGGTTAACTATGGCCCCTTGGCTATGGTTTAAGGATCCTACCCGGCAATTCGCCTCAAAGAGATGCAGGGAAAACCCCTAGAAAAACCTGCATCACGTAGGTCAGGCATTTGGTTCTTGTCCCAAGCCCTTCCGATTTCGGGAGAGGGGTTTGCTGTGGGGTCGCAGCTTTCTTGATCAGTTTAGGAGGCAGCTGGTCGACTATTCCAACAGGAATAGCGGACAACTCTTACCGTATGCCCCAAGTTCTGCGACCCAGGAACGTGCACCTCTCAAAACGTGCCTCGGCAAGTGGGAACCTTAGTTCGAAAAACCGGAGAGAGAGGAGAAGGCATCCCCAAAGGTAGCCTCCTCCAGAGCTCTCTAGGAAGATCCACCTGCGAGAGAAATCTCTCACATACTTCATTAATTAAAAATTTTGGAATAAAACGGATGTAATAATTGAGTTTGTGACAGTCCTTAGATCGGTCAAAATCGTAGAGATTTTAGAGAGTTACATTAAATACGAACCAGTTAACGGCCATCAAAGGTAAATCGTTCCGTATCACTACCACAATTTTCTACCAGAAACAACAGAGTCACATCACTTTATTGATTCACCTTCTCCAGTCAATCTTACAATTACCAATATTTATTCCGTCAAAAGATAAATTTTATTTTTGGTGACTTTCTGGAGAAGTGAATTTCTTCCAGTATGGCCGCAGCAGTCGGCACGTGGTCTTAATTGCTCCCCGCCGAGGGGCGGAGGCGACGATATTTGCATGACAATGGCAGTCAGTTGAGAGAGAGATCGATATGGCCGCCGCATTGTTGCCGACGTCTCGATTTAGCGCAATCTTCTGTGACGGGCTTAACCTGTACACGCGCTTGTAATTGGGGGGGGGGGGGGTTGATGGCTTAATACCAACACGGTCTCAGTTTCCTGCCCGAGCCTCGTGCATCGGCTTCTTCGACAACGGACACGAACCACCTGTCGCGCCTTGCTCCGTCCACCATCAATCACCCAAGACTGCATCGCGAGGCCAATTATGTGACCACTTTGGTCCCCTTATCTCATACACAATGTCTTGAAAATATGATAGCATGAAATATGTACGAGTTTAATCAAATAAATTTCGCATACCAAAACGGCAAATTATCTCGATGTTGCAAGCTCAGAAATAATCTATAATATAACAATTACACAGTGGTTCCACGAGTACCTGCGCATGCGCACTTTAATCATTAATTAAGCTCGTAGTTAAACAGCACGAGAGAGATACGGAAACTTTTTTTTACTTCACATGAATCGCATGAAATTTTAACATTTTTATTTTGGAAAATAGTATATTGTTGATGTTCATGGTCTCTCGCACATAATTTTCACGCACGTATTAAATATATAGAAAGAAAAAAATCGGCCAGCTGCCTTCTAAACTGGTCGAGCCACGGAGAAGGGAATGATGCGTTCCCACAGCAAACTACTCTCCCGCTATCGGAAGGGCGTGGGACAAGTACCCAATGCCCGACCTACCCGATGCAGGTTTTTCTATGGTGTACCCTGCATTTCTTTAGGCGAATGCCAGGTAGGATCCTTAAAATATAGCCCGGGGGCCCCCAGATAACCCTTGGCTACCTTCCTCTACCCTTCCGCATCCCCCCTTTCAAATCCCATCCTATGCTATTAAAGGGTAGTTGCCCAACGTGGATTACCCTCATCTAGCCTGTTGCCCTAAAAAAATGATGATAATTCAAGTCAAAGGCCTGCGAGGGCTATTCTCTCGCAGTCAATACTAGCGAGGGATGTTCTCTCGCAGGCAGAACCTTGTAGGAGAGATACGAAAAGGCTACCTTTGGGGATGCCTTTTTCTCTCTGTTTTTGAACTAAGGTTCCCACAAGCCGAGGGCTGTATGTTCCGGGGTCACAGACCATGGGCATACGGTAAGTATTGTCCTCTATTCCCATTGGAACAGTCGGCCAGCTGTCTCCTAAACTGGTCGAGGCACGGAGAAGGGAATGCTCCGTCCCCACAGCAAACTCCTTTCCCGCTATCGGAAGGGCGTGGGATAAGTACCCAATGCCCGACCTACCTGATGCAGGGTTTGTCCTGCATTTATTAGGCGAATGCCGGGTAGGATCCTTAAAATGTAGCCAGGGGGCCCTAGTTAACCCTTGGCTACATTCCTCTACCCTTCCACATCCCCCCTTTGAAATCCCTTTCCTATGCTATTAAATGGGAGTTGCCACTATGTGGATTGCCCTATACATAACCTGTCTACACCCCCCCCCCCCAAAATCTAATAATTAATCAAATTAAAAGCGTTTATTATGCCAAATTAAATATGGATCAAAGGGTTAGTCGTGTTTTCAATTTTAAATTGTCCAATATATGTAGAACTAATCCATCCAACTCTAATAATAGAGATTGTTATAAGAATATGAAGAGGACGAAACTTGTATTGACGTGACATACTAAATATAAAAAAATAATGAATCAAAGTGATTGTGGAAACTATGACAATGTTATTAAATTCTACGCTACTGTACTCACCCCTACTTCAACCTCCTATCCAACTACCTTACCAACCGCCCTTACTTTGTCAAATTTCAAAACCATTTCACCTCAATAAATAAAGGGTGTCCCTCAAGGCAGTGTCTTTGAGTCCACTCCTATATTCCAACCGCAACAAAAACTGCAATATAGCCATACTTTGCCAGTCCCATGACTACGATTCGGCTACAATACAACCCTGCAAACTGCCATTAACCATGTAGCCATTTGGGCTAATAATTGGAGAATAACCATAAAATCAAACAAATCCATCACAATTACTTTCTCCCTAAAAAAACAAAAAAAGATACCAACAGTACCTGCATTAACGACACACCAATTCCAAACAAACAAAACCGTAAATACCTTGGTTTAATCCTCGATTCAAATCTGACGTGATCCCAACACACCAGTCACATTAAAAAAAAAATCAGCAATCACCGGTTCAAAATTCTAAAACCATTCACCATAATCGCTTTCAATGGAACAATTACTTTATATATCCCTTATTCCTCCATTATGGGAAGTAAGGCTGCAACATTTGGGGGTTCAGCAACCAAAACACACATCAACAAGAGCCAAATATCTTAAAATAAAATTATTAGTCATATCATCAAACTTCCCTTGGTACTTCTCGCATCAAAAGTAACCTCATTATTCAACGTATCCACCAAAAAATAACCAAATACGTACTTATTAAATATAAAAAAAGGCATAATTCACCCCCTACCGGTTAATATCCGATACAACAGAAAAGCGGAAATGAGTTCACCCTTTTGAGACAATAATTCGAAATTTCCCCTTGCCATAGTTTTGTATATTAAAGGGAATGTTAACCGACTCACCCACCCCCCTCCACGGTCCCTCTAAATGTTCATACACGCTGTCTGTTTTTAGGGGTTTGAGGAGAATCACGAAACAGCGTTCCTCTAAAATAGAAGCTACTTGCCGCAGTGCTTCTAAACAACAATAATGTTGTTGCCTCCGCACTATAGTCCTAGTTACAATGTATGTCTCCTCCGGGGTGGAACACAAACCTTCCCCCCTTCCTCTTTCCCTCCCTTCACATTGTGTAGCAAAGTTTCCACAGACGACAAACGAGGTTACTTACTATTCTACGCATGACATTAAACCTACTGTAATGTGCTAATGCAGGAGAGAGAGTCACCTATACATATATTCCTTATTTACCCTGAATATGGCCAAAGAGGGGCTGAAAAGGCTACGGTTTTAAATAAATTATTTTTGGTGACTGGCGGCGGTTTAATTTCGCTGCATACGAACAAGTAATTATAATAAAATTATTGAGTCAATAGTTACATTATTCTAGTTTTATTTGAACAGTATAATATATGTCAATAGTATGTGCATTCCATTTATCTCTCTACACATATATAGAATTATTTTTTAGTTAATTATGGTAATTCCCGGCTACGTTGAACTAATTCTCTAACCTACTCCAAAGTCAAAAATATGTCTAAATTCAAAAAGGTAATCGATATTTACTTCCAGATTCCTTTAATATAATTTGTAATATATTAAATTATTTTTTACTTAATTAAGGTAATTCCCGGGTACGTTGAACTAATTCAGTAACCTACTCCAAAGTCAAAAAAATGCCTAACTTTAACAAGCCTATTTATAATTACTTCCAGGTTCCTTTAATATAATTTTCAATATATTAAATTATTTTTTAGTTGAATAGGTTAAGTCCCAGGTACGTTGAACTAATTCAGTAACCTTCTCCAAAGTCAAAAAAATGTCTTAATTTAACAAGACCATTTATAATTACTTCCAGGTTCTATTAATATAATTTGTAATATATAGAATTATTTTTTTAGTTAATGGGGGTAAATACCGAATTTTTTAAACTACTCCAAAGTCAAAAAAATGTCTAAATTCATCAAGCTCATCGATAACTACTTCCACATTCCTTTAATATAATTTGTAATATATAGAATTATTGTTTTAGTTAATTAGGGTAATTACCGAGTTTGTTGAACTACTTCAAAGTCAAATAAATGTCTAAATTCATCAAGCTAATTGATAACTACTTCCAGATTCCTTTAATATAATTTTTAATATATAGAATTATTTTTTTTAGTTAATTGGGGTAAATACCGAATTTTTTAAACTACTTCAAAGTCAAAAAAATGTCTAAATTCATCAAGCTCATCGATATTTATTTCCAGATTCCTTTAATATAATTTGTAGTATATTAAATTATTTTTTACTTAATTAGGGTAATCCCCGGGTACGTTAAACTAATTTAGTAACCTTCTCCAAAGTAAAAAAAAAATAGTATTAATTTAACAAGTCAATTTATAATTACTTCCAGATTTCTTTAATATAATTTGTAATATATAGAATTATTTTTTTAGTCAATTAGGGTAATTACCGGATATGTTGAACTACTCCAAAGTCAAAAAAATGTCTAAATTCATCAAGCTGATCGATATTCACTATCAGATTCCTTTAATATAATTTTTAATATATTAAATTATTTTTTACTTAATAAGGGTAATTTCCGGGTACGTTGAACTAAATTCAGTAACCTTCTCCAATAATGTCTATAATCGTCGAAAATTACTTCCAGATTCCTTTAATATAATATTTAGAATTATTGTTTTCGTTAATTAGGGTAATTCCCGGGTTTTGTTGAACTACGAAAGTCAAAAAATTGTCGAAATTTAACAATTACTTCCTGACTCCTTTTCATATAATTTTATTCCTAGTTTTATAGAATTTCTGTCTGTATTTCGTCGATGAACTGTGATATTAATTTCCCATGAATGTTTCGTAATTAGTTTAGTAACGTCGGTAATTCAATCAGATCACCGGGATCCAATAATAATAAATTAGTGTTGCTGCTAATAGAATTTCTATTTTATTTTTTATTTTTTGATTATTATTGGACGTAATTGAATACTAGAGGTTGTAATGACAGCTGAGAACAAAACCTTCACATTAATTCATCGCGCACGACCCCCTGGTGGTGCCGCACCACCGAGGTCTCTATTATATGAAGCAGCTGCATTGTACCAGCTAATTAAAACAGCAACATCATACATCCACAACCAGCCGCCCTTCCCCGTCTCTGCCAGACTAATGCAATATAACGTCTCTCCCAGGGCACGAGTGCGGTAGGGATGAACTGGAATATCAGGCAAGGGTTTACGTTTTATAATTGAACTTCTCCTTACGTCACCACCAGAGAAGACTCTCTCCCGAGTTCATACAAAATATCCATTAAGATGCTTCCAAAATTTTAAGTCTCATATGAGATGCAATCACACTTGTAATAAAAATAATTTGATGTCGAGTACCATGAAGGTAAATATTGTTATAGCTTTGCTTTCCAAAAACTGGTCCCTCAATTTCTTTAATATCTGGCGAGTAAAATGATGAAAAAAAAACAAGATAATTAAATTAATCCTTCAAGCTTTGTAGAAAATATTACTTTCAATAAATTCCGGGGGGGGGGGGGGTTGGAAACAGGATTATTTTTTTAAAATGAAAATTGATTTGAAATTTTAATTATTACTTTAATTAAAAATCGCTTATATTTACATTACAGTGAATTACGTATGATCGATAATTAAATGCTACAGCCTGAAATAATGTTATAAAATATAAACTTTTAAGTTAAAAAAATATGCTCCTGTAATTATCACGTTTATTATTTATTCAATTTTTGTATCTCAACGTAAAAATGTTGAAATATAAATATTTCACCACATTTAATTTATCTCTCGATTTTAAAGCCTAACTAAGGGAAAATGGATGGAAAAATGTCGGGAATCGAACTTCAGGACCTACCGTTCGATTCCCGGTCCGGTCGACATTCCTTAATTAACTTGTGTTACGTTCAACACGTTTTGGTCTTGAAATTAATAAATATAATTTAATACAGCGATGAACCGAGCATCCCCTTTCAACTACAGCGGCTCGAGGGATAGGGATAGACAGCTTTGTATGTTACATTTTTGTGACGCCGACTATATTAAATGATTATTCTCTATAAATCTAATATTACAGTATTTCTGTAGAATAATATAATACTTAATGAATAAGAAAGATAGGCGATTCCGACAAAAAACACGTGATAATATAAATACCACACAACAACGTTTCTGGGGATCCCTTGTTCCTTACGTCAGGTGCAAAGAAGAGCCTAGAGTGATATAACTGCACTGGTCAGTTGACAAAACTCTAAAGCAAAGGCTCTCGGCTCTTTTTCGCACCTGACGAAAGGAACAAGGGATCCCAGAATCGTTGTTGTGTGTTATTTATATTATCATTTTTTTTGTCTAAATTCGCTATCTTTCTTATTCATTATTTTTCAATCAGACGTAATTATTTTTCATTTTAATCAAATACTGATGTGAAGTTGTGTAATATTAATTATTAGAGAGAGGATAAGATCATTGAAGTAATATATCGATTTTCGAGAAATCAAAGCAAGCCGTTATTAAAAGACAGACAGTTGACATCACTGCTCTATATAACAACGAAACACACATTTTCATCAAATAAGTTGGAAGCGTTTAAGGTGAAAAGTTTTAGAGTGCCAGAAAGAATTTTGACGCTAATTGGTTTCGACTACAATAAGACGTGAAAGGTAAAGAAACTATTAGGCGCTTCCAAGCAGTGGACAGACTATAGTATTATTTTATTTATATAGATGCTATTTCCAGAGTTTAACAATATTTTTAATACCTTTAAATGAGAGACTTGAAGTGAAAACTGCCGCGTTACCACGAAAGAAGCTTTTTCTTTACCTCGTCGGCCCCACGTCACATTCGGCCGCAACGAGACGTCAATCACTGGCGAACACAAAACCCCGTATTTTGCCGCTGTGGACGTTTTTAGTGGCGTCGCGGTTTATACCTCGTACCTAATAATTCACTCGCATAATCCCGGAGACGTAAACCTTGGCGCTGAGGCGTCGCAGCTGCGCGTCGGATAAGAGACAGCAGACTAACAGAGCCTCGTAAATTAGCAGCGACCTATTTATAATCGCGCTCCGCCATTTCTGTGTCGCTGCAGCGCGTCGCGTCGTCAACGTGCTTCACGTTACGGTGGTCGTTTAATTGATAACTGTTTGGCAGGGAAGACGATCGTTCAATTATGTTACCACCCCCCCTTTTTGGTGAAGTTCAGAGGACGATCCCCTTCCGAAGGGGGAGTCGGAGAAATGGAGTGAGCTGTGGATGAGACGCGGAGTTTCCATTGATTACGGTAGTGGTAGGAGCACTCCAGAAGTCCTCGACCTTTTCATCTATCTATATAATAAAAGAATTTGTATGTATTTACGTTAATTTCTATACAAATTTAGACGGGTGGATAGATTGCAACAAAAATTCGTTCACAATTACTAAAAAAAACCACGAGAAACGGTACTGTGAGGTGTGAGAAACCCCGAGCATGAAGGTGGAAAGAATTGTAATTGAAAAACGTGATAATTTTGTGTTAAATTATTGAACGGCAAGAGGCCGTGACGTCACGCTAGAGATACGAACGAAGGAAATAGTTCCTGTTTCCGTAATGAAATGAAGCAGAAATATTTACATTGAATAAAAAGTATAATTTTCTACAGCAATACTCCATCGAATGATAGTAAAAAAAAGAATAAGAAATCCTTTACGATCCTTGCGGAAAATGTAAGTTAAATTTCGGCGTCATATTAGTGACTCCAATATGGCGACTAATTGTCAAGCTAATCGATATTTACTTCCAGATTCCTTTAATATATATTCTAATACATTAAATTAATTTTTACTTAATAAGGTTAATTCCCGGGTATGTTCAACTAATTCAGTAACCTACTACAAAGTCAAAATAATGTCTGAATTTAACAAGCTCATCGATATTTACTTCCTGATTCCTTTAACATAATTTGTAATATATTAAATTATTTTTACTTAATTAGGGCAAGTCCCGGGTACGTTGAACTAATTCAGTAACCTTCTCCAAAGTCAAAATAGTGTCTATAATCGTCGATAATTATTTCCAGATTCCTTTAATATAATATGTAGAATTATTTTTTTCGTTAATTAGGGTAATTCCCAGGTTGTAAATCTAGATAACAATTTCGTCAATTTAATCTCCGGTAATTTCTGAAGACTGAGGGACAATTATATCCTGCAATACTCAAGGAGTATATTTAAGAAGAAACTCGGAGGAATGTTTGTAGGGACTGATGGAATAAAAATTCAAAGTAATTTACACCTGCTAAATTAATGAACTATCGGGCGAAAGTGTGTACGGAACTAGGAACAGTTAGATTCAGGGTAAATCACTTCTTGACTAGAGATTAATATAGTTTCTTCGGGTTTATATAAATAAATACACGGGCAACGCCAGCACCGCCATTCAGATGCGTAAAGGCTGAGCTACTTCTAATTTCCTCTACGAGGCTAACCGGAATCAATAAGAAGCACAGCGAACCCGTTTCCGAGAATCCTATTATCCGTGAAACGTCTTTAAAATTTCCTAGAAGTAGGCAACTTGCATGTAGAGTAAACATATAACGCTATTATCGTAGCTATCCTTGAATCCCTGCCTGTATTTGGTGTCGCTGAGGATAAGAAAAAATAAATACTGTAAAATAGCCAGACTATCAAAATTTTAATCATATATATATATATATATATATATATATTCTGACTATTTAAGATAAATTATAGATAAAAATCGACCTTTAACGCACGCCAGAAAAATATATTTAATAGAAATTAGACAACGTCGCTATTTATCACCTGCTCAGGAGTGACGTTTTAAACTATTAAGTCAATTAGATATAATAATTAAAAAATATTTATATATATATATATAAAAGAAACGAATTAACGAGTGTACCCCTTTATTTTTATTTTTCCTAGCACAATTCTTATATTTTATTTATGTTACTTCCACTACTAATTATTTATTATTACCAAAAAGTCTCGGATTGGAATTTCGTAAACAAAATATTTATTTTCATCCACATACACCTTTGTTAATATAATCGTGTTCTCACAGATAGGATTTTCTATTTATTAAATAAAAAAAATTGTTCCATTCCTCTACCCTTCCGCATCCCCCCTTTCAAATCCCTTCCTTTGCTATTAAAGGGGAGTTGCCACCATGTGGATTACCCTCATGTAGCCTGGAACCAAAAAAAAACTCTCTGCGGAACCATTTTACGTAACACCAAACAATAACCATGCAAGATAATCATTTTTCAAAATATTAATTACCAAAATTTGTCAGTCTAAATATTTTTTTTAAAAAAATTTACAATTTATTAAAACAAATTTGTTCCACATTCCAAAAATTAAGTCTTCGTGTACGAATTAATTTACATATTTAAAACATAAAACTTACATTCAATTTTTCCAATTAATAAATGAATGTTACTTTTATATAATTATCCCTTAACATAACCAATACCTGAACGAATCCTAATGCAAAGACGAAACGTCGTGTACGTCTTAAAAATTGGTTTCAAATATTTGTAACTTCTTTGTTATTAAATCTTCTTTCCTAATTTTGGCCTTATAACATTTGTAATATAACTTTTAAGAATGTCTGATTATTTTCGATTCATACACAAATAAATTTCGCTCCATTAATCACTCTTTCAATTTAATAATTATTTAACGATATATATATATATATTCTGACTATTGAAAAATTTAATAAACAAAAACCAATTTTTAGTCAGAAAAAAATAATTTTGATAGACAGGTCAATCTCTGCTGACTGCCGTGGCCGCCGAAAAAAATATATATTAATTTTAACTTGTATCTGATGAGGTCGCCAAATAAGTGACGAAACGTTGTAAAATTTTTTTTCTGGCTTAAAATTGCCTGATGCTTATTCAATATCCATTTCTTTACATTAAGACGTTTACTCGTCCACATATCTCTAAAATGTGTTTATATATATATATATGTATATATAAAGCACAAAACCTTCCGAAGTCTGCGTGTTTATGAATCATCAAGATTTAAACTCTCATTTTTTTATGCATCCGGCATGGACCTCAACAAATACCTTTTACTGCCTAAAGGGCAACTTCACAACTCTTCGATTTTACAATCATTTCACACGTCCCGGCGGCTCATTAATCATCACGTATTGTTAAAAAAAATAATTTATGGAACTTAACTTTTTTTTTTAATTCATGTAGCTGAGAGTTGATTAGTCCTATTCAGCACACGGACGTCAGGTGAGATTTAGATGGGCTAATAAATAACAGTGAAAGCTCCCTTCGATATATCTAATGGCATTTATGATCAGCCCTCGGGCTTGTTGTTTGGGAGGGGGTCAGCGAGGGGGGGGGGAGGAATCTCAGATTAATCAGCGGGAAGAACTCAGATCATCAGCAAATTACCATTACTCACGACTTGAGAATCTAACCCCTTTGGTATGTTTCATTTCATTCGTGAGATTCTAAATTGATATAAACTGTCATACATCATTCCCCCAGCGGCGTCGCCGGACGTGACGCCCTTAGACTTTTACTTGTAGGAATTACGTGAAGCAACACGTGTACAGTAAACGACGCATCCTTAACCGTGTGTGGGAAGAACTTGAATATAGTTTAGATGTGTGTACGGCAACTGCTTTGAATCAGGTACGAAACTTTGTAAGCGTTTTCCTTTCATTTCCATCCTATTCCGGAAGAAATAAAAACATTTAAGTATAAAAAATTTATTTATAAAGAGTTGTAAATGTCTGTTAACTAATGGAGGGTATTACTCGATGAAAGGAAGGACAGATTAGATCCTCTTCAATAAAATAGTTTGCTGGTATCCTGTCAAGTTACGATGATAATATAGAATTTAACTGCTGACTTCTTTTTCGTGCTCGACGGGAATCGATGTAAGATTTTCTACTGGAAACACCGTCGAATGAAAACACTTATCATTTCCTTAATTACTAATTACTGTCGCATTAATATATTTAACGTAATTTTAAATCATTGCCACCACGACGATACGGACACACTGTACACTGTCACGTGCCTCGATTTAACGAGCAATCGAAAGCGGTGAGGGGGGGTTGGAAGGGATGGTTTACCTGCACAGCGCCTCCCCGTCGAGAACCCTCGGCGTCCTGCAGTCTACGATGACCAGATCCGGAGGCGCCGCCTGGAAGGACTCGACGACGGCGTCCTTGGTCCTGGCGACGCGGCACTCGTAGGCCAGACGCTCCGCGGCGGAGCGGACGGCGTCGCTGGCGGCGTCATCGCGAGCCAGAGCCAGCAGCACCTACGCGTACAAACACAAGTTGCAAACAAACAAAAAAATTACAAAAACAAATCCGATCAGTAACACAAGCAGTTGCAGTCAGATCGAAACCTCGCCAACGTGGGCGCCTGTGCGTGAACGTCCCACACGTCATCTCCACCGATGATTTACCAATAACTTACGCGGGACATTTCATTTTTAATAATTTTCGAACAAATGTTACACTCACAGTGAAATACGATTGTCAATTCCCACCCCTCCCAGTAACAACAAAATATATAAATATGTACAGCCAAAATAAAACCTGTCCATTTGTCAGTCATTTTGAACGAGATAGTCAGATAAAATGGCTCAGCAGTTTTCATGAATTTTAATAGTATTTTTTTTAAAGAGATTATTTTATTAAAAAAATTCTGACTTATTTATTTATTATAAATTTTCTCATTAGTCAGAATATATATTTATATATATCATTATCAAACGTGGTGGTTTATAAAATAGTGGAAAACAGTTTAAACTATTTAAATTAATATACAGCCAATTTTAAGTCGGAGAAAAGAAATTATTAATGTAAAATTAAAACAACGTCAGATAAGGACGGCTCAGCAGTTTTCATTAATATTTGTATTTGTAATTTTTTTTAAATAAAAATTAATTATAGAAAAAAATTCTGACATATTTTTTATAATAAATTTTTTCATTAGGCAGAATATATATACATATATATATACATATACATATATATATATATTTATATATATATATATATATATATATATATATATATATCATTATGATAGGTGGCGGTTTATTAAATGGGAAAAACAACGTGTAAATTATTTAAATAAGTATGCAGCCAACTTTAGGTCGGAAAAAAGAATTTATTAACGTAAAACTTAAAACAACGTTCCGTGGCTTATTTCGCGACCTCGTAAGGTTACAAAAATAACAAAACAACCTGTCACGTTGTTTTTGGACACCGCTACGTCCGACTAAACGTACTTACGATAATTACACCTGTGTTGTGTAACCAGGGAAGTTTAAAAATAAATATATATACATTGGAAATACGAATCCAACCCAAACCAAATCGTCAACCAATATTTGCAGGTAACGTTAATGCAAAAAAAAAAGAATTATAAAACCTCTTGTAAATCCTCAAAAGAGAAATTTTACTTCAAATCGTGAAACTAAACGGTTGGCGGTGAAAATAAAAATAAAATTGTATTTCGAGACTCGGCGGAAGAAACGTTAAAAGACTGAGATAATTATAAATTTTGACATAATCATTATTTTAAGAAATTTCTGCATAAAATCCGGAACCGTTGCTCATTTACTGGGTTAAACGTAAATTGGGACCTGTTTTTATTTAAACCAAGAAACAGATTCACATTTTGTATTACTGCATCTTTCAGGATTTTTGAAAAATAAATAATAGCGTTAATAATACAGGTTTATACGATTGAATGTATGGATCTCAATATTTGACCTCATCATCTAGAACCGGAAACTTGTAATTGTTTCACACTTGCCATCAAACAGTCTTCATCTTTGAAGACATAGGAAAATAAAAATGGAAGTTCTTACTAGGTTTTTATTTTAGAGAAACAGGCTACATGAGGATAATCCACGTTGGGCAACTCCCCTTTAATAGCAAAGGAAGGGATTTGAAAGGAGGGATGCGGATGGGAAGAAAAAGGTAGCCAAGGGTTAACTAGGGCCCAGGGCTATGGTTTAAGGATCCTACCCGGCAATTCGCCTAAAAGTGAAGCAGGGAAAACCCTAGAAAAACCTGCATCAGGTAGGTCGGGCATTTGATGCTTGTCCCACGCCCTTCCGATGGCGGGAGACGGGTTAGCTGTGAGGTCACAGCTTTCCCCTCTTCGTGCCTTGACCAGTTTAGGAGGCAGCTGGCCGACTATTCCAATAGGAATAGCGGACAATTCTTACCGTATACCCAAGGTCTGCGACCCCGGAACATACACCTCTCAAAACAGGCCGAGGTGCCTCGGCTTGTGGGAACCTTAGTTCAAATAACCAGAGAGAGAGATGTGAAGGCATCCCCAAAGGTAGCGTCCGCCAGAGTCCTCTGGAAAGGTTCACCTGTGAGATAGTTCTCTCGGAGGATTCCCTAGCGTGCTTACTAGGTCATAGTATATATATATATATATATATATATATATATATATATATATATATATATATATTTGTGTGTGTGTGTGTGTGTGAGAGAGAGAGAGAGAGAGAGAGAGAGAGAGTGTGTGCGGAACCAAAATACGAGAAAAATAGAAATTGTATAAATGACATTGGCATTTTTTTTAAAAAAAAATTTTTTAGCAAGTTAGTAAATTGCAATTTATAGAGGATAAACAAATTGAGTGAAATGGAAGGAACAGTGGAATTTATTGTACAACACACTGACCCTTTTGTAACCCAATAAACTTTAAGATAACGAGCTGTGAACGTAACTATTACCAGACTTTACGATCACAACCAAACAGGTTTTTTTTTTCGTCTCAAGAAGAAACACGTTTTAGGGAACAAGCAAAAAAAAAAACAGCCCGCCCCCCCTCGAGGTATGTAAATGTGTGGAAAATTGTGCAAATATCTGGCGGTATTAAAGTCGGCGTGACAGTCGCACAGCCAATTACTGAGTTTTGCCCCCCCCCCCCCCGTTCCCCACCAGAAATTCTGGGTGACGGCAGAAAAATAACTTCAACAAGTTAAAATTGCGAAACTCCTCAAGTTTGCGGTAACCGCAATGTTGTTACACCGAAATAATAGATTGTTACCTGGGACGGAGAATTACACATATAATTACGGTCCAGGGTTTTCTGTTACCATTACCACGATTTTCAATCAACAAAAACACCCTAGCAATTACAACCTCGGTAAATGTTTAGAACAAGACATTCCGAAAAATTAAGTGGAAATCTGAAAAGCTTTAACAAAATCAACAAAAAATAAACACTCTAGGGCTTGGAAATCAGAATAAATTAAAATTATATTAAATTTACAGTTTAACGTAGACAAAAATCATTAAAGTTATGAAGTAAAATATGGCCTATTATATATTATATCCATAAAACACAAATATTTTAATTAAAATAAAATAAACTAATATATTATATCCATGAACCACAAATATTTTAATTAAAATAAAATAAAATAATATACTATATTCATAAACCATAAATATTTTAATTAAAATAAAATACAATAAAATATTATATCCATAAACCATAAATATTTTAATTGAAATAAAATAAAATAAAATATTATACCCATAAACCACAAATATTTTAATTAAAATAAAATAAAATAATATATTATATTCATAAACCATAAATATTTTAATTAAAATAAAATAAAATAATATACTATATTCATAAACCACAAATATGTTAATTAAAATAAAATAAAATAACATATTATATCCCTAAAACACTAATATTTTAATTTAAATAAAATAAAATAATATATTATATCCATAAAACACTAATATGTCAATTAAAATAAAATAAAATAATATATTATATCCATTAAACACTAATATGTTAATTAAAATAAAATAAAATAAAATATTATATCCATGAACCACAAATATTTTAATTAAAATAAAATAAAATAATATATTATATTCATAAACCATAAATATTTTAATTAAAATAAAATATAACAATATATTATATCCATAATTTTAATTAAAATGAAATAAAATAATATATTATATCCATGAACCACAAATATTTTAATTAAAATAAAATAAAATAAAATATTATATCCATAAAACACAAATCTTTTAATTAAAATGAAATAAAATATATTATATCCATGAACCACAAATATTTTAATTAAAATAAAATAAAATAATATATTATATCCATAAAACACAAATCTTTTAATTACAATGAAATAAAATAATATATTATATCCATGAACCACAAATATTTTAATTAAAATAAAATAAAATAATATATTATATCCATAAAACACAAATCTTTTAATTAAAATGAAATAAAATATATTATATCCATAAAACACAAATATTTTAATAACATTTTATTAAATAAATATAGTTTCATATCGAGTCTGAAGAATCGCTCTTTAACATTGTCTAAAAGTCTGTTTAATAATTAAAAATTAAGAACCCATATTAATCTTTCTTCAACTGGATGTTTATTTGTAATTGGAATTTTTTTTTCCAGTAATGTGAAAATTATGGCATAAACAAATTATTCGTTGTGTCGTAATAACAATAATAATATTTTTTTTCTTTCTTTCGTGATTTGCCATTGATACTAACTCAAAACTGAAAACAAGAGTTGTACTTGAATAATTTCTGGTGTCATGAAGACGACAGCCAAAGTCGACAAGTTTTTCCAGCTGCTTAATCTGAATAGATGCTTGGAAAATTATAGACATTTTTTTTTAAATTCGCGACTAATGAAACCTGAGCCTGTTATAATTTGAAGTAATTAATATAAATCGTTGTTACACATAATTGTCAAAGGTCTCAATAATCTTCTTTATATTATTAATCATTTTCTTCAGTGTGAGACGACCAAATTAAGGTTTTAAGTCTACAATTTAGATAATATTTCATTTATATTTTGAAGATTATAAAAATGTTTATATTAAAAGACCGATAATAATTTTTATTATTACTCTAACGATTCCATCGTGCATTTTGGTCATTCCGTCCCAGCCTTATTTCTGCTTAAATTGCAAGAATGTTTCACGTTTACGGTTGAACATTTGTCCACTGATATTTGTGTAGAGATACACACACACACACACACACACACACACACACGTCTTGTGCTCTCTCAACGTTCATATACAAAGTGGTTCTTGAAGCTGGGTATTTTTTTTATTAGGCGTACGCTTCTCGTGAATTTATACCACGACGAAGAATGTATTTAAAATTCTACATGTACTTCAATAATCCTTACAGTTCCTGGCGCGTGACATGTAAAAATTTTTCATTAGCTTCAAGGTATTGCAGGAATATGAAACGTTACAATTATACGGGAATCTGATAATATTTTACAGAGTCTATTTGTAAAATAGACTAGCTTTAAAAAGCTTAATTATGATTACAGGACTCGTGTAAATGTCTTACAAAATGGGGTCATTCGAATTTATTCTTCAATTTGTCAACTAGTAGTAGCAGTAGTGGTAGTGTGTGTGTGTGTGTGTGTGTGTGAGGAGATTACCTCAACACCCTATTACAAAAGAGGATACACCACAGCACAGACGAGAAAAAAAAACCTCATGGAACGAGAATTTAAGCTCCTCGCCAATGATAAATAACAAGCACTCTGTACACAAATGTCAGGGCCATTAATACTTCCCAGGGATGAAGTGCGAATTACATAATCCCCCAACACCGCGATACGTGAAAGGAAGGAACTTTCATCTGTAATCCCTAATGAACGCGCCAGGCGGTGACACAATCCATTTGTCTGTCACATCTCGGAGATGTTGCGAAAGAGACAGCGAGGGGAGGAGGGAAGGAGGGGGGTTAAACCCGTGAACCGACGAACAATCGACATTAACATAAAGGACGAATCATCAAATTTTAAAAATTGGTGGACTACCCTATTCTTAATAACAATTTTTTTATTATTTATTTAATTATCACCTCCATAGAAAAAAATATCTTTCTTTGAAAACAAAATGAGCCGGACGCTTCCTGCTTCCAAGAATTACTGAGCCCAGTTCCGTACAACGTAGTGTTTCTATATCACTAAATTTAATATTTTCATTCTTCTCGTCGATTTGCTGGGGAGGGGAGGGGGGTGGGGTTCTGCCATAAATTTAATTAATCCCAATATAATACGGCAACTTTTGTTATTTTTTTAAAAAAAAATATGAGAACATATTGACTATGTCTATTGAGATCGAATCATTAATTTCTTCCACAGTTCATCCTTCTAATGATGTCGAGTCTGCGTCGTAATGGTTTTGTGAGACTTGAAGACTATTTACAGGCTAATTTTCATTTTCAGAATTATCTTCCATTATAACAGCCTCACAGATAACTCTCTTTTCCGAGTAAAAAAAAACCTCTGATTATTCAAACTCACACTCCTCTCTCTCTCTCTCACTAGACCCCCCCCCCCCACTAATAATAATTATGTTTCTCCGAACTCGAGTTTCTACCCCTCGAAACCTGACTTCCCAATTCCATCTCTCAAACTCCTCTCTCATTTAGTTTGTACACAGTAGTTTTCTCTTGCATAGAAAAAAATTAGTCGGACGCTTCGTGCTTCCAAGAACTCCTGAGCCCAGTTTCCCGTAAAACGTGGTTTCACATTTAGCTCTGCCGAATAACTGAACCAGCACTTTTGCATGATAAAATAATTTGAAATTGGCTCCATAACAGCGTCAAGTTAATTTCTTTATTACTATTTTTTTTAACAAAATCGCAGACTAAAACGTAAACTCCCAATTGAAATCATCCTCCCCTTAAATAACTCCGGAATTACCTAACTCTAGCCCCTTCCTACCAACTGGCAATACATACTCCCTGAACATCCGCTCTTCCCATCTTCCCCCATAACATCCTTAACGCTTCGAACATGTAGTTTTTTGAGTGACCGAAGGCTTGGCACTTCATACATTGGACAGTGGATCTTTTTGGTTTTGGAGGTTCTATTTTTACCGTGACAGTGGTATAGAGTCTCTAACTTGGAATGACAAAGGGTCACACATCCAAGACCACACAAGTTTACATGTGAAACGTTTACAAATTGTAAATACCTCGTTATTCGTTTAATTTTTACAATTGTAAATACTGTTATTATTATTATTATCACAACTGTAAAGTCTCCAGACTAAAACTTAACTTTAATAAATCAAAAATGAAAAAGTCGCCTCAACATCTGAGGGGTCACCCTCGCGACTCATTAGGGACTCAGTTGCATTTTATCATAGTCTGAGAACTAAGTGAAGGGAGTTTCTCAGTTTGGAAACCCGCTGTTATGTTCTATCTATATATAAATAAGATTTTATACTCGCCTTTAAACACAAAAATTTTATATATTACATATAATATACCACGTAAAAGAAGAAGTAAATTTCGTAATAAAAAACCGTAAGTTTTAATTTCGATGACAACTTAATATTGCCTCAAAGGTGTTTAAAAACAGTTCAGTCGTTTCTTCTTGTAAAATTTAACAAAATCCTTGTCCAAGGAACTGTAAACAGCGAACAAAATCAAAGTAAATACTTTGACTAATTTATGTATCAACGACATTACATATTAAGAAGCAGAGATAAATTAAATGAACAATACACAAACCAGTCGGAAATGTACAGACCAAAAAAGCTCCCAATTTTTACTCATATGTAAAATAAATCCTTTAAGAACCTTAAAACGTCATTTTTTATACTAGATAAAATGTAATAACAAAATCAAAGTTTTGGAACGTCCGCAATATTTTTTGTGACGAACTATACAGATAGCGTAACACAGAAACAATCGGTCCGACCGTTTCACGTATATAAAAAGTAAATAAAATGGAGGTTTTGTAACGTCCGTTTTTTTCTTGGTGTCATATGATGAATGAAAATTTGATATTGCAAAAAAAAAATCTGTCTTTCAAATTGTGTCTGACAAAAACAAATGGGGGGAAAATGGATTGGCTGATCATTTATTATTTTTAAAATGAAGGCAATTGTTTTTAATTACCGGCAACGACTTAAGTGACGTGCCTCTTGTTACACGACGAGCCGAGACGAGACGAGACTTGCAGTTCTGATATTATTAAACCCGAAGCGTGATTCAACAGTCGCCGGCTTCCTTCCAGCTTTGAGACCGACACGTGATGATTTGCGTCACGAAATGGACTCGTTAATGGCGAAATTGGCAATCTCCCGGGCATCGTAGGCTCCTGGCCGGGAATCGAGGCCACCTCGTCGCGAAGCCATTAGCCATGGAATAATAATAAAAAAAAAATCCTCTTGCGTAGCTCGCGACGGCCGCGTTGAGGGAAGGGGGGGCGCTCGCCCCCCCCCACCCCCCCTCCTCTTTTTGCTTTCTAAAATTCATAAATTATTTCCATTCCGCGTCCCCCCCGGGCAACGCGAAAAAAGTTTATTTAATTACGAGGACATTAACCACAAGTTGTCAAACAACGTTGCTTTCTGCGTCTCGTCGTAGTCCTGACCTTTAAGGCACATCATTTAGAAACTTAATTCCCTTTTTGTTTTATTTAATTACGCTGCGAGGTAGAAGTAATTAGTTATCTAGTTATTACAATCCTTGGTCCAGAATAAACTTCTTGATGAATGATGAATGATTGAAAGAAATAAAATTCCAAAAAAGAACGCAAGGACTTTAAGTTTTATTTTATTTGAAAAATATTGTCCGATTGAACTTCATTTGAAAATTATTGACTTATTCCTCTCTTCAGGACAACGCGGAGCCTCTTCCTATTAGGAACAAGGCTTCCAGAAACGTTGCTGTGTTATTTATATCACCACTTCTTTTCTCTGTATTTGGCTATTTTTCTTATTATTAATTTTCAATCAGCCGTAAATTTATCATTTCAAAATCTAAAGAAAAATGTTTCTCCCTTAAAAAAGAAATTTATCAGTGATCAATCCTGGCACCAACTATTTGGCAGCTCACCTAATTATCCCCTGTGACTTGGACGAAAATCCGTGGTGTTTGGGAGTATTTGCACAGCATTGCGTGGACTTGGCGGCGTGAGGAGGCGAGCGGAAATGAGAGGCGGCGAGGGGCTTCACAAGATTAACACCCCCACCCCCGCCACCCCCCGCGTCTTACCGAGACTCTGTTGCTCTCTATTGATTTCGGAGACGCTCCTGGCATTCCACAGACGCCTTCTCAGGTGGAAACATATCTAATTTCACCCAAAGTTAGCGTCTCGAGACGGCATCCTTCAAATTATTGTGTATCGTATTCGAGTACCAGACAATTACGGATAAACACCAACGGGAGACAGACAAATACACGGAAAGTATTGTAACACTGGAAATAAAATAACTTGAGATTAAATAAAAATTATTTCATATATTAAAAAAAATTAAGTTCTAAAACCAGAAGGGAAAAAAATATAATAGGCTTTAAAATTAAATTTATAACTTATTTTTTTTAAAAACAAAATCACGCCCAATATTTTTATTCCATTTAACTAAAGTTCCAGGGAATTTCAGAATCTCTCCCTGATATTTTTCCCCCCCTGTTACTCCGATTTAGCGATCTTACTGTACATAATTCATATAGTATGTTGAGTGGCCTAATCAGTCCCATACGAAGAGTACAGAGAGGAAGCTCTGACAGTCAAGAACAAAAAAGAGTAGGTAAAATAATTATTAATCTATATTATAAAAAGAATGTATATTTGTATGGATGTCTTTACATTAACGTCTATAAAAATTCTTACCAAAAAAAAATTGGTACATATAAATTGCGAGAAACGTTACTGTAGGGGTGTGAAAACCCCCTATCATAAAGCTGGAAAGAATTTTAATTGACAAACGTGACAATTTCGTGTTAAATTACTGCGCGCCAAGAGACCGTAATGTCACGCGACAGAGAGAGAGAGAGAGAGACGTTACTACCCGACGAACGAAGGGAATAGTTCCTATTTTCGGTACTGAAATAAAGCAGAAATACTTTCATTGACTAAAAATTATACTTTTTATCCAGTAATACTCCTTCGAATGATATTACATAACAGTACGAATTTCTTTACGATCCTTGCGGGAAATGTAAGTTAATTTTCGCCGCCATGTTTAGTGACTCCAATATGGCGACCATATGTTTACATTGTGAATCTAGCCAGGAATTTCATGAATTTAATCTTTCGTAATGTCTGAAGACTGAGGGACAATTATATCCTGCAGTACTCAAGGAGTATATTTAAGAAGAAATTCGGAGGTATGTTTGTAGGGACTGATGCAATAAAATTCAATGTATTTTTACAGCTGTTAAATTAATGCACTATCAGGTGGAAAGTGTGTACGGAACAAGGAACAGTTAGATTTAGGTTAAATCACTTCTTGACTAAAGATTATTATAGAATTAAATATTTTTTAGGGTTTATAGAAATAAGTATGGGCACCGAGATAGTTTATATATACATATATATATTTATATATATATATATATATATATATATAATTACATTTTTAAGAGAAACAGCCGATAGGCGAATAAGGAAAGACAGTGGTAAATCATCATCACTTCTAGATTAATGCAGTTTAACACGATTAAGTTCAATAAGCCTACAAAAGTAACCGCTATGTTGACAGGGCGTCGGAATCTAATAATTGGACAACCACGTTGTCGGGGTTCCATACCTTACAAGAAGGCAACGATATATATTGGTAGGGAACCGGATAATTGAATAAAAGGAGCGGATAATGGAATAAGAGTACACGCAACCAGAATTCGAAAATAAAGGCAGCGTAGAAGTTGTTGGATAGATCAACAGATAGAGTGAATGTCAACTATATCTGAACAATAGAAGGGCATTAAGTACTTGTAAAAAAAAATACTTTTGTCAACTGACTTGTGCAGTTGTCACTCACTCTCTGGGCTCTTACATATTTTATGCACCTGAAGAAAGGAACAAGGCTCCCAGAAACGTTGCACTGTGGTATTTATATCACCACTTCTTCTGCCTGTAATTGGCTATCTTTAGTATTGTTATTTAATTTTCAATCAAACGTAAATTTGTCATTTCAAGTATTTTTTTTAATGGAACAAGATTACGTCGAAGTGACATTAAAAGGTGGCTAAAATGGCGTCCAATTAAAAGGGAAATTTCTAAAGAAAAGAATCGGCATTACAAGACATGTCTCACTAACCCATATATATATATATATATATATTAGCCCAACACACACACACACACACATCGGATCGAGGTATCGAGCATTGTTGTGCCATACGTACGTACTTTCAATGGGGACTGGTTGTGGCCTTTGGTAAGGTAACCAAACCGCAGCTCTTGGGACGACCTCTGAAAAAGGAAAGAAAACATTACGATTAATATTCATTTTAGTAAAAAAAACAACGTATATTAAAAAGAGATACAGTAAATGTAAACGTATGTAACTGTACGAATAAAATAATACGCAGTGCTCACATTCGCTTTCACTCAAAATTACCCTCATCATAAACCATCATAATATAAGACACAGACAATTCAAAACGTTACTGTTGTATTTTGTTTTTTGGAAAAACAAAACAAATTTGTTTCAGGACCACAATTGCTGTCTAAATAATCTGTTGCTTGTTTGCTTGAAAACAAAAATTGGGGGGGGGGTGGGGAGGGTAACCAATTTCTTTCCCGTTGTCAGTCAAACAATTTTAAAAACAAAACGGCGACATTTGAAATAAACCCGAATGTAATGTAGAAGCAATGTTTACGAAATATTATTTATTGTTTGGGAGCTCACACAATCCGCATACATTGTTCCATTGTCACGTGAAGGCTACATACAACGTATCACATTTATATCCACTTCTTCTTTTTTTATTATTATGTTCTCGTTTGACGAGTTTCCGAGCTTTTAAAACACAGATAATATAAAAATAACGTACAACGGCGACGAGAGAGAGAGAGAGAGAGAATATTCATGATTGGCAACACTGACTAAATGGAAGTGTTAAATTACGTGGCTGTAGAAGCGGTTCAGTGCTGTATATTTATAAATAAAATAATAGGTTTAGGTACAATATCACCAAAAAAAACAACAAGAGACCTCACAAAAATAAAAACAGGTACAACGAACGTTTATTTCAAAGATTTGAGGACACTCCTTCATTTCGTGATACTTGAGAAAGTCCAACAAGTCTGTGGAAGAAACGTTCGTTGTACCTGTTTTTATTTTTCTGGGGTCTGGTTTTTTTTTGGTGATATTGTTACTAATCGTAATATACATACACAGACGTAAATTTTAACATTAAAATAAAAGTAATACTTGTCTATATAATTAAAAAATAATTTACCGACAAATAAATTATATTTATAATGCTTTCTTGGGAGGCTTCATCGTAATAATCCTTATATATTTAAAAGGAATATTAAATTTGAATATTAATTTCATGTATATTTATATATACATAAAATTAATATCTAAATCAATTACCACACATATATTGTGGTAATTGATTTACGAGCTGCTGATCTTTTATATTTATATATATATACATAAAATTAATATCTAAATCATTTACCACAATATATATGTATATATATGTGTACATATACATACATAAAATTAATATCTAAATCATTTACCACAATATATATATATATATATTGTGGTAATTAATTTAGAAGCTGATATGATATTAGTAAAAGAAGAAAGGTAAAGTTGGTTGCTAAGCAACAGCTTTTGTGAAATCTTATCATCTTTGTAGACTTCTTATAGAGCGAAAGTTTGTAAAAAAAAAGAGAGTTAGGGAATTTAATGTAATTTATTTGGATTGTGAGTGAATAAAGACATTCTTACGCTTCTACTAAAAACTATTAAGTAAATTAATAATTTTGGTTATGATAATTTTTGGCGTAAGAATTATCTTGCGTCCAAAAAATAAAATAAAAATAATATATAAAAATGACGCCTTCCACTATATATATATATATATATATTGTAGTAGACGCCAAAAAATGATTTTATACGAATTTCACAATAAACGAGTGTCATACCTATTTTTCTTTTCATAAAACTTTATTTCGTTGTTATACAAGGCAATAAATAATACTAAATAACTACCTTGACACTCGCAAGTAACGAGATTAGGAAGACAAAGTACCGGGCACTCGTTCTCTTTAAACTACCAATAGTACTTTTTACACGGTACACAAATTATGTCGGCAAGAAGATAATCCTAGCGTCCCCAAAAAACAAAAATAAACAACGTCCACACAATTTTCTCTACCGCACCTATGAAGTGATAAACTATAAACTAAAATGTTCCTTAATTATTTTGTTTTAATTATCTGATTTTTTAGAGGCTGAATTAAAACGAGAATAACAAATATTTGAAATTTAATCTTTTTAAATAAATATTCAAAATATTCTCATTTTTGTTACCGAACGTTTTAATAATCAAATTCGATTATAAGGCGACAAAATACAAAAAAGGACGAACCTGTTTACAGGATTCAGCAACGTGAAACTTTTAAAGATGATTTAGTAAACATAATATTTTATTTTTGTTGCAAATTTTTACATCAAACATCGATTTACGGAAATAATTTACTTTCATACAACATTGTCTGGTTTTTGTTGTTGATTTTTTCTCCTATTTCTAAAAACATGTCAGCGAGTCTCCACATTACGGATCAGAACAGCATTCCATTTACGTCTACCGTGGCTGTACTGTTTCCTTTAATTGACTTTCATTAACTTCGGAGCGTTGCCAACGTTGACCGGACACCCGTTATTGAACCGGGCGAATTCTACAATAGTTATAACGGCCACGGTAAAATATAATTATTTAAAACCATTTTTAATTATTATTTTTTTTTAAAAAAAAGGGAGTCTCAAACGACCTCGATACATTGCCAACATATTTAAATAAATAATAAAGAATTTCCTAATGAATGGAAGCTCTTTTCAAGGTACGAACGGTTTGCTTTAACGATTTAATTTGTCTAAAATCCAGAAATAGACTAAACATAGTTTATATCGCAAGCAGGTGATACGAGGAGGATATAAATTCGGTCAAAGAGTAGTTTTAAATAATATTCAATTTTTCAAATAATTATATAGTCCGTTTTAAATGAGAAGACCGATGGCGACGGGGAGTTGTGACTTTGAATCAACCAGCCACATCGTCACTAATAAATTGAATAATCCTTATATATTAAAACGTAATAATCCTTTTATATATATAAATATATATATATATATATTGTGGTAATTTATTTAGAAGATGATATGATATCCTAATTAATGCAAACCCTTTTAAAAGTACGAACAGTTTTCTTTAAGGATTTAATATATATGTATATACATATATATATATACATAATAAATTACCACAATATATATATATATTGTGGTAATTTATTTAGAAGCTGATATGATATCCTAATTAATGCAAACCCATTTCAAAGTACGAACAGTTTTCTTTAAGGATTTAATAAATATAAAATATTTATATATATATATATATATATATATATATATATTGTGGTAATTTATTTAGAAGCTGATTTAATATATCTGAAAAAACAGAAATATACCAAACATAGTAAAATCGTAAGCAGGAAACACGAGTAAGTCAAAGAGTAGTTTTTAATAATATTCAAATTTTTAAACGTTTTTATATAGTCCGTTTAAAATGAGAAGGCCGATGGTGAGGGGGGGGGGGAGAATTTGAATGAACCAATCACAACGCTAGTAATAAAGCAGCGTCTACTGTTATCGGTGAGTTATATAAGTAGTGTGTTGCACGTGTCTGGCTCCGAAAAAAATGTCACGCCTGGAGACTTGTAGTTTAAGACGGACTATAGTATTGTTCGGATATATAATATTTATAATCTGCAATGTAGACGTGGTAACAGACCAGTATACAATAAAAACAAAGGTTTCACATGTGCACGATTACAAATTTAATGTATTAGTGCACAAGTCTTTCGGGAATAAGGGGCCGGGGGGGGGGATGAAGGTTTCCCATGAGCGGGTCAGCGTGTTATCAATCGAGAATCCCAGGTGAATAGCCCGAAGCTAGTAGCTCCAGAGAGTCTCTCTCTACAGAGAAACAAAGTTTTTAGGACCGGCTTTAAAGCTGACGTGGCACTCGTCAACAAAGTTTTAGTGCAGAGTCCCTTCACAAAATTTATCATCAACGCTTCGGGGAATCCCGGAGGAATAGTTCACGCTCACAACTTGATTAAAATAAACATCACTGCAATCGATGAAACGAAGTGAAACTAAAATGAATATTTAATAGAAACGTCGTATAATTTTTGTTTTATTAAATTAATTCTAATAAATTGACCGGTTTTATTAATTTACTAATTTTCTACACGTTTCAATTAAAATGAGAATTTAAATTAGCTATCAGAATAATTTAAAGTTAATAAGGGTTTGTACCTAATAATTGTTTCCAATGAAGGTGAATCATAATACCAAAAGGATGGTATTTATTAATAATTAAATATAGAAATTATCGGCTCTGTAGAACTCTTGTCGTCCATTACTGTTTTCGTAATTCGGTTGAGCTGATTTTGGAGTTCAACGTGAGAGGAGAAGGCAGCCTCGCTTTACACACACACACATACACACGTCCAGTCAGTCCCTCGTGCAAATATTTGAGCCGGTTTTAATTACGAAATTCCCGAAACCTGCAGAGGGGCTGGCGCCCAGTTGTATTGTTAGTCACTTGTGTTAATTAAAACTGCCATACAGGAAATGGGGAAGTTGAAGATGCGTCTTGCAGCCTCCGACTGACAACACGACGTCAATACGTACGAGCACGATTAGCAATGAGCTACACAGCCTCACCCTCACACAACGCAACCGACTACTTATAATTGAGGAATTCAAATACTGAAAAATTTAATTAACTATTTATTTTTCATAATAAATTGAGTGCCTAATGAATTAAAATAAACTGGTTAACGACAAATCTTTGCCTTTTATGAAAAAAATAAAATAAACATTCCTGTCATATGAAATTGTAAAGATCGCAACCAACCGTATTTATTGTTCACTGTCTAGTAGTACCGCGAGTTTCACCCCACTGTCACTTCATTATTATTGTACAGTGTGTTTATATACAGGGGGTTAACGTAATCATTCACGTTTCATGAATACAACTGTGTTATAAAAATTTTGCAAATTTTTTAATGACAGATTCCTGTAATTAATTATGAATTTTCTTAATTCCATCCCAGTTATTTTTCCCCCTTATAAAATAACGTTAATGAATCGCTAGGCGCATTCTATTTATCTTCCCACCTTTTCGTTGCCAATAATAGAAATGAAAATCAAATCAGTTTCGGAGGTATGAAGCCTGCGAGGGCTATTCTCTCGCAGGCAATACCTGCGAGGGATGTTCTCTCGCAGGCAGAACCTTGTAGGAGAGATACGAAGGGGCTACCTTTTGGGGATGCCTTTTCCTCTCTCCCTTTTTGAACTAAGGTTCCCACAAGCCGAGGCACCTCGGCCTGTTCTGAGAGGTGTATGTTCCGGGGTCACAGACCTTGGGCATACTGTAAGAGTTGTTTGCTGTTACCATTGGAACAGTCAGCCAGTTGCCTCCTAAACTAGTCGAGGTACGGAGAAGGGAATGCTGCGTCCGCACAGCAAACACTTCTCCCGCTGTCGGAAGAGCGTGGGACAAGTATCCAATGCCCAACCTACCTGATGCAGGTTTTTCTGGGGTTTTCCCTGCATTACTTTTAGGCGAATGCCGGGTAGGATCCTTAACATATAGCCCGGGGGCCCCAAGTTAACCCTTGGCTACTTTCCTCTACCCTTCCGTTTCAAATTCCTTCCTATGCTATTAAAGGGGAGTTGCCACCATGTGGATTACCCTCATGTAGCCTGTTACTCTAAAAAAAAATTAAAAAAAAAAACAGTTTCTGGACGAAAAAAAAACAACATTTTTTTTAAAAAAAAAATCTATTAAGGGTTCGTTATACCAAGACGTCAAAGAAATTCTTAGAATATATTTAAAATAAGTTTATTTTCAGTTACATCCAATTTAAATTACGGACACTTTTGAATAACGCTTACATGAAAGAAATAATTGTGTATGGATGCAGCAGCGCCGTCGTCTTGTGAATTAGCAGTTACAAGTCTTGTACGTAAGTGAATCAAAGGATTCGTTGTTTAAATAGTCACGACGGTTCCGTCTGCCAGGACAGACTTATTAAGGACATTAATTAAGGTCGGGAAATAACCAAATGCATCATTTTTTTAAAGACGTTTAACGCGTTATCTGGTAGCGACCTTGCTTCTTATTGTTGTTTGTCACAGAGAGTTAGGCAAAAATCCAGCTCCAGTGGAGAAACGTTTACGCAATAAGCTTGCGCGAGAGTTCACGTGGAAATTTATACACCTTGAAGACGTCAAACGGTTTCGAGCACAAAAACATGGGGGATTAACATCCATAAAGCTGTTAATCCAATCTATAAAATGTAAGCGGATTACAATGGAATGTTTGTTTTTAAAAACGACAGCAGATGATCTTTTGTGGTCATTCGAGGTAAACGACACACACACACACACACACACTGATGTTAACAACCGATATTTTTGGTCTAGCGACATGATCAGAGATCTTGTTTATTTATGGAAACGTGTCGCCAGATCTACGAAACGAAATTACAAACTTTTTTTGTCTTCCTTTGGACATTAACGCTGAAGAAGGGAAAGATGGATAAGTTATTATATGAACAATTTTCAAGAATGAAACTTGGAGTCAGGCAACCATATTAAAACTCTTATTCCTCTTTTTATAAATGGCGTGATTGCTGAAACAAAATATATTTTTTTAAGTCACTTTATTAATTTTCTAACGAAATATTAGCCGTGTTTTTCGACTTCAATTATAATTAAATTATAAATCGCCAGGGTGCAATCTATTTATATTCCCACCTTCCAGGATAAAATATATTTTTCTTTGCTAATAATATAAATAAAATTGATTCAGTTTCAGGACGAAACGGCTGCCATGACACATTCTAGATTCAGTAGTGACACCTAATCAGAGTGTCGATTCTCCAACAACCTCAACCCCCCAGTTTTATTGACAAGGACGAACCATGTATACATAATTATCAGAGTATTCGGACACACGAAGATCATGTGCGAATAATTCTCGGACTTACTAATATATGAAATACATTCTGGTCTAGAAGTTGAAAGACTATACTCCGTTTAAAATTAGAAGTCGCCCTCGCGCGTGTGTGTGTGTGGAGGGGTTGCGCACTGATGCCGCCACGTGCGACTGCTCGCTGAAAACAGTAGAATAACGCTGTTATTGTTCGGCAACGTTGCTTTATATTTTAAAGCGTTTGGATTGGTTTATTCAAGAACACATCCTCCTCGCGGGTCTTTAAATTTAAAACGGACTGTAGACAAACCTTACGTTGTATCCGAAATTATGACTATCCTGTTTTCTTTCCGTTTATCCACCATTTATATGTTATTTCAAGCCTTGGAGCGCAATATTTAAAATCGAAAATAATTTTTCTTCCTCCACATACAAAAATGAAATAATTGGACAATCGACATAGTTTAATAATTTCGGATCAAAACTCGCCGGAGAAACAAAATATGAATGAAATATATTAAATAAACCCGAAATATTACTCACATGGAAGCGTGCAAGAGAATTCTCTCGCAGGTGAAACTTCCCAGAGAGCTCTGGCGGAGACTACCTTTGGGGATGCCTTCACATCTCTCTGGTTTTTTGAACTAAGGTTCCCACATGCTGAGGCACCTTGGTCTGTTTTCAGAGGTGTATGTTCCGGGGTCGCAGACCTTGGGCATACGGTAAGAGTTGTCCGCTATTCCTATTAGAATAGTCGGCCAGTTGCCTCCTAAATTGGTCAAGGCACGGCGAAGAGAAAGCGGCGACCCCACAGCAAACCCCCCCTCCCACAAGTACCAAATTCGCGACCTACCTGATGCAGGTTTTTTCTAGGGTTTTCCCTGGATTACTTTTAGGCGAATGCCGGGTAGGATCCTTAAACCATAGCCCGGGGGCCCCTAGTTAACCCTTGGCTACCTTCCTCCACCCTTCCGCATGCCCCCTTTCCAATGCTATAAGAGGGGAGTTGCCACTTTGTGGATTACCCTATACATAGCCTGTCTACACCTCAAAAAGAAATTATTTTAAAAAAAACATTCCCATAAAAATACATACCCACATTTAATATTAATTTTTTTATTATAATACTGCGTTTGCCATATTCAAACTCGTTCTTCCTTATCTGTGGATAACGTCGGGAAGTATAGAAGAGAATAAAGAACATGTATTAGTGCCTTATTTTATTCTTTCGTCATTCCGCGGTAATTTCCAAAAATTTAATTTAATATTTACTATTTTTCATTTACTTTTTATGTTAATTTTTAAAATAAAGATGACTTGATGAGGTCTCAAAAATATAAAGAATGAAATTTTGAGTATTAAGTTCATTGTAAAGTTCATTTGCTTCCGATAATTTCGTTTTGAAACATTGCATTGCTTTGACTGACTCGTAGTGTTTCATCCGTGAAAACATATCGATATATCGAGGATATCGATCGTAAAGAAATGATTGCAAATGCTTCAACTTAAATTCTAATTGACACAATATCCAAAAAATAATAATTGCGTAGTGCTGTTTCATTTCTGATGTTCATAGAAATTTTATAATTTTTGTAAATATATATATATATAATAACGTGGGGTTTTCACTTTGTCATTATCGCATACTCGCTGTCGCTGTTCAAAATCGATGGAATATTCACTAATGCCTAAACCGTGACACAGTCTTGATTCCGCGGGCGGAGTGGCTTAAGTCCTCTTACTCCAACGTCAGATTATCGGGCAAATCGTAAATCAAGAACTCTACGTCACGCTCTTTTAACCTTGTTTTTGATAGTCGCCTTCAACGACAGGTTTCCCATTGCGACAAAAGTGACGGGAAATAAATAACGTGATTCACAGGCGATTTACGCTGAACTGTTGACGGAGTTTGAATGAGTAACTCTTATCTCGTAATGTCCGCGTTGTGTTGATGGGGGCTTATCCTGTAGGGCCTTAAACGCAACTAAACGTCATACCGCATCTTGTACAAGTTTCTGAAGGGACCTTCTGTTCTCAGAATTTTCGTCCATTTTTTTTTTCAATAATTTTGAGAAGGGTGTAAGATTAACTCCCAGTGTCTTATTACTTCTTTAATTTCCTTCTTAGTGACTTACACCAGAGTTATGATTTTTCTTTTAAACTCGAACGATGCTATCGATTTAATACTGTATATAAAGAAAAACTATACGAAGACGTTTCGATCGGTAAACATTCGTCGTCTTTCTGGGAAAAAAAAAAATTAATTAAAACATGACAGGGGTCAGACGAGGCCAATCAACTTGACCGAGTCGAATTCGTTGCCGTCTCTCTGGAATAATTTACAAAATATATTTCAGCGGCCGATATTTATTTAATTACCTACAGTTAAAAATTAATAATTAAACTTTTGAGCGATGTCAAGTGTAGTTGTGTCTCACTAGGTTCTTCTCAACACCTGACGAAGGGGAACAAGGATCCCAGAAACGTTGATGTGTGGTATTTATCACTATTTATCACTATTAAATAAAATGGTTTTTAATTACTGGCTGTTGCATTTATTTTTGTAATAATAAAACTGTCAGAAATAACGTAATACTTTCCTTTATTTCTTTAAGAAGCGATCGAATTCTTTCTGCCGTTGAGGATGAATACTGTCTGAAACGTTGTATTTGTTATTCCTCACTAAGTTGATGGTAAAACGACCAACAACATTCCAAATATGTCGATGGATTGTCGTCATCTGAATTATGAAGTTATTTTTAACTCCGCACCTTCACGAAGGGAAGACTTATAATTTTAAGCGGACTATAGTTAATAACAAAAATTGTATTTTATTTTTCTAAAAAAATAAATCTTCTTTGAAGCTTAACGTAAATCGAATTTTGTTAAAAATAAATTACCTTAACGTCTGTTTTTCTTTAATTAATAAAATAACTGATGACCTTATACAGACACTTTTTATATATATTTTATTAAATATCTGAAGAAGGTACAAATAGGTATCGAAACGTCGTCACAATATAAATAAAAGTGCCTGTATAAGATCATCAATTGTTTATTTTAATTAATTCAGTGAATAAATTTATTCTCTTTCTTTTGGGCATATTTCATTATTTAATTATTTTTGTTCGTCATTGATTGTTATGATCGCAAAAAGAAATATATATTATTTTATTTGGACACAAGCTAATAACAAAAATTGTATAAAATTTTTAAAAAAAATAAATAATCTTTGAATATAATTTTACTAATTTTGGAAAATGAAATTATTTTAACGCCTGTTGCTTTTTTTCAATTATAAAATAATTGATGACATTATACAGACCATTTTTATTTTATTAAGTATCTGAAGAAGGTACAAAAATATATCTAAAGGACGTTACAGTATAAATTAATAATAAAAAGTGTCTGTTTAAATTCATGAATTGTTTACTAAAATTACAAAAATTAAATAATTTAATAAATAAAACCGTTTGAAGCGAAAACCTAATTTCTCCGAACAAAAAAATTCACGTCGTCAAAATCGCTGAACCTCTTTCCCTCACCAAGTCTTCGTAACGTAATGTCGACGTACGAGCGTCGACAAAACTCGTCTTTCACTCCGTGAGCCGTAACCAGACCGTTTCAAACTGTTATAAACAAAAGTTCAGTTACATAAATATTTTATTTCAGATTACGTACGAACGTGCGAGATACGGAAGACCTACGCAAATCCCCGAGAGGGGGGGGGGGCGGGATAATCACATCTCGGATTCAGATTTAATAAACGCGTAATTGTATCGTCAACAACGTTACACGCTATCTCATCCTGACAATCGATATCGTCAAAACAAGGGAATCTGTCACATCAATCTTATCTGAATGTCGGACCGACGCTCAACAGGTAGAAATGACGAAAACGTTCAATCGCGGACATCAATTAAGGGTTAAAACATATCAAGTATCTTAAGGTGGTTACAATCCATCAATATTTTAGTTTTCCAATTATCTTGAAGCATCTCAATTAAATAAATAAATATTTAATTTGTTTCCACTTTTTTAGGGTAACATACTACATGAGGGTAATGCACATGGTGGCAACTCCCCTTTAATAACAGAGGAAGGGATCTTAAAGGGGGGTGCGGAAGGGTGGAGGAAAGTAGCCAAGGGTTAACTAGGGGCCCCGGGCTATAGTTTAACGATCCTACCAGGCATTCGCCTAAAAGTAATGCAAGGAAAACCCTAAAAAAACCTGCATCAGGTAGTTCGGGCATTGGGTACTTGTCCCACGCCCTTCCCTGGATAGCGGGAGAAGAGTTTACTGTGGGGACGCAGCATTCCCTTCTCCGTACCTCGACCAGTTTAGGAGGCAGCTGGCCGACTGTTCCAATGGGTACATGGAACAACTCTTACCGTATGCCCAAGGTCTGTGACCCGTGGAACATACACCTCTCAAAACAGGCCGAGGTGCCTCGACTTGTGGGAACCTTAGTTCAAAAACGGAGAGAGGAAAAGGCATCCCCAAAGGTAGCCCCTTCTTATCTCTCTTACTAGTTTCTGCCTGCAAGAGAACATCCCTCGCAGGTACTGCCTGCGAGAGAATAGCCCTACGCCGACAGCCGTTATTAATTTGTTTCCTGGAACACTTTTGTACAGTCGACGTTATCAGATAAAACAACAGTGAGAAAAATGACAGGTTCTCTAATCAATATACTTCAACCGATATCCAGTTCACCCACTAAAGTTTCAAGAAGAAGAATAAGTCAGAAACTTAATAAGATTTCCAAATACTGCAAATATATTTCTTATAAACTCCAAAAATATAGTTGAAAATTATAGTAAAACTTTTTTTTAAAAAAAAAATTACCACTTATTGTAAAAAGAACGAAAATTATCAAGCAATAACAACTAAATTAAGTGGCCACCTTTCAGACTTTTGGGGTTTATAATACAGACCTATAATAAGGATTAAGAATTTAGGAAATACAGTGAATACATTTAAAAAAATAATAATTGGCCAAAAAATTATTTGACGGATGAGGTTTGTACACTTAATAATTCAAATAAGTCATATTTTTTCTCCTTTTCACAGACAGGTGGGTTATTAAAACCACTTTCAGACACAATAAAAAACCTTATATATTTTTTTACTTAAATGTTACTATTAAAAATTTACCGTTGATGTAACAACAACAAAAACAACACGTGAATTTTACGTACAATGATGTTTTTGATTCAAAATAATATTTTCTCTTTAGCAAAAAATAGAAAATAAAGATATATTTCGGGGCTAAAAAAAATAAAACCACTTTCAGACACAATTAAAGAAAAACATTAATTTCTTTTTTTAATTAAATACTATTCAAAATGATTCCCTTTCAAATTTACCGTCGATGTAACAACACGTGAATTTTACACACAGTGATGTTTTTGATTCAAAATAATATTTTCTCTTCATATATATATATATATATATATATATATATATATATATATATATATATATTTACTTCGGGGCTGAAAATGGGCATAATAGTTTGGTTGAGAGCTACATTGTTAACCCTTGGCTACCTTCCTCTAGCCTTCCGCATCCTTTCTTTCAAATCCATTGCTATGCTATTATCCTCCTGTAGCCTAATATATATATATACATATATATATATATATATATATATATATATATATATATATATATATAAAGTATCCTTAAACTACACCCCGGGGCCCCTAGTTAACCCTTGGCTACCTTCGTCTACCCTTCCGTATCCTTGCTTTCAAATCCATTGCTATGCTATTAAAGGGGATTACCTTCCTGTAGCCTCTTTTATATATATATATATATATATATATATATATATATATATATAAGTATCCTCAAACTACCGTCCGGGGGCCCTAGTTAACCCTATGCTACTTTTCTCTGCCCTTCCGTATCCCCTTTCAGTCCCTTTCTTATGCTATAAGAGAGACAATGGCCACTACTGGATTAACCTATACATATATATATATATATATAGCATTCTCCTTTTTTTACCAGTTACACATTCGCTTAAATCGCTGATCTTATATACTTTATTTTTTTTTAATTGACTTGAGTCTTTTCAATAGTATTATATCTGATGCATCATTTAATAGCAAGACAGACAAATACCGTGTAAATGGAGTAGCTAAATTCTATCAAATATGCATCCCGTAGAATAAAAGGGTATTGCTTGTTGCATACACGAGGAACGTATACCGTCTATGACTTCGTTTGAAATTCTTAGTGCATGTTTTTGTAAGGAGAAAAAAAAAGAAAAGGAATACAGGTGTCGTTCAAGTACTTAACGTCCTGTTCCTCTCAAAGAGATGAAGCGGCGATTACTGAAACAGTTATTCCAACCCCCCCTCCCGCCACCAAAAAAAATGTGACTACCTACAGCGGTTCCTAAAGGAGTATTTCTTGCACCTCCAACAAGTGACGGAAGTTTGCTTCTACAATCTACTTGGATGTCTTATTAAACGCAGCTATTCCCAAGCGTTTAACACACTACGGAAAGCACACTGGAAGGAAGAGGACTAACGCGGCACATATCTGCAGGTGTCACGGCGCTAATTGAATCGCAGATGTGCGCAAGACAGATGACAGGCAATTAGAGCTAAGGAGGTGGCTGTGACAGACGCGCCGGACCGGTTACAGGTCCGTCTTAATAACCACCTTGAGCAGAGTCATCGCTATTGATGTCACGGACGTCTCAGAGTCTTCGTGATCTGAAATATTGCGACCCTGACTCGCTTACCTCGTCCCCAGGAAGACTTCGCTTATCTCCAAGACGCGTTTCGATCGCGTATCTGCACATCGCCGATCCCTGATAATTATGAGAGAAAATTTATGAGCCAGTTATAAAAAGCCAGGCGATACCCTATTGAGAGCGGGAAGTAAGCGGTCAGCCTCAAATATTCCCAAATTTCACATCCAGAATGTTGTAAAGCGTCATACGTCAAAAACAATAATAACTAAATTATTTAAAAATGTTAAACCACTGCTGAAAAACTTCTCTGAATAAATTATTTTATTGAATAAGAAAGATATCAAATTCAGAGAAAAAGGGTAATATAAATACCTCACAACGTTTCTGGGATCCTTGTGCCTTTCGTCAGGTTCTAAGAAGAGCCTAGAGCGACACAACTGCATTTGTCAGTTGACAACACTCTAAAGGCTTTCAAGTTGTTGTGGTACTTATATTACCCTTTTTTATTTGAATTGTCTATCTTTCTTATTCATTATTTTCAATCAGACGTAAATTGTTTCAAATAATTTTATTACATAGATTATTCGGGTATTATAAGGTCTTGGAGTAGAAAAGTGAGCAAGAAAAAGAGAAAAAAAGGCAGAGAAAAGTAAAAAAAGGAAAAGAAAGGAAGGAAGCAATATATAGGTAGGTTAAAGAGATGACGAGAAAGATGGTTTACAAGATTCGAAAAACAAATATACGGATTCACTACAAGTGAGTGGACTCTTTACACACTGGGCCAGCTGTCACTCTAGGGCCAGGCCGAATTTAGTAGGTCTGGTCCGCCACACCTAAAGCGTTTTCGGACTCTCATATTGGGCCTCCGAGTGTTGTTCTCTCCCTGATGACGAACAGAGTTTTTTTTACTGTCCTCTCCGAACCGTTCTACATCTTTTTCTAATCTTCCAGACAATTTTTCACGTCATCCCTACATTTCTACATCTTCTTCTAATCTTCTTGAAAATTTTTCACGTCATCTGTTTAACCTAAATTGGTCCTTTAACACTGTCTCTCTCTCTCTCCTTCCGTTTTTTTCTTTTCTTCTTTGCTATCTTCGCTCTACATCTTTTTGTTGATCTTCTAGACGACCTTTCACGTCACAACCTATTTTAACCTGCCTCTTTCTTGTTTTATTCGCTTTTCCTTTTGCCTTTCCCCCCTTCCCCTTTTTTTTCTCACCTATCTACTACAGGACAAAGGTATACCAGAATAATCGAAATAATAATAGTTACCTAACACATTTATTTCATTAAATTTGAGATCCATTGAATATTTTCTAGTTATTTCTACTGCCACGATTTTTCCACGACATTATAAGTTTAATATTTCATTTTGCATAATGTAAAAGCCTTTATATTTATACAAACACACACACACACACACACACACATATATATATATATATATATATATATATATATATATATATATATTGTAATATTTACGTCCATAGTCAAATAGTAAAGATGCAGTTTAAGTACAAAGTGGTAAAAGACTAGCAAATCTACAAACCACGGAATTCACCTAAGGCAAGCAGTCAACAGATAGCTGACAAAAAGGAGGATCATCCGAGTCCCTGACATCCTATCAATTTTAAATAGAATCAGTGTAAAATCTGTGAATCTTAGAATCAGTGTAAAATCACGCAATAGTGTATTTTCGAAACCAAAAGGGATGCTGGAGCCAAGTTGGACAGATGTGAGTAACAAAATACAAAATAATGATTTATTTAAACGTAATTAAAAGATAGAAGTCAGATTTAGATCTCCTTTTAAATTGTTAATCAGAGTTAATTTAATTTCTTTTAGTCGACGTATTGTTTTAGGTAAATGTGATTTGCTGTTAATAAGATTTTAGGTATAATTGATGTGTCCATTATCAAACCCAGTGAAGACCCTGAGATTTAATATTTTAAATTTGTAATTGTTTTTAAATTATTGCCACAAAATAAATAAATATTGTTCGTAAATTTTATTAATTCTTTTATTTAATTAACACCTTCCATTTGATTATTACATAAATAGCTTCGACGAGAGGCAAATTTAATTTAATTAACGCCTATTAGTTGATTATTACAATATATACATATATATATATATTTACAACTAAAAACTGAAGTAATGTTTAATTTTCGCAACACATGAGTCACGCAATGTATCAGGAAAATCGTACAAGATAACTCACTTGTTTGTGATATTTAATTAGCTGTGTGAATGTTATCTCGAGTCTCACCGATCCGTATCAGCCACTCTGTACCAAAATTTGAAGAAAAAAAATCCGTCATTCTTTCAGTCAAAACAAAAACAGTTTCGCGTAGTTAAAAATACACTGTATCCCACCCCCCTTAACCTGGTTGAAAACGGAAAGCACATAAAATTCCTTTCAATCTGTAACACGATCAAATTTAATTTTCACAGTAGAAAGAGTATTTTGGTTTTTCTTTCGTGGCGGGGGGTGGGGGGAAGCGTTGAATGAGAACTGTGACTGTGTTTTAGGGTGAAGTAATGATTGATAATAAGAAACAACATTAAACGCAGAGACGGTTGGAAGTGGTGTCAGGCACGTCGGCGAAGACAGCTGACTGTCATCTCAGAGTCTAACGAAATAATTACACACCAACGGAATATATATATATATATATATATATATATATATGTGTGTGTGTGTGTGTGTGTGTGTGTGTCTGTGTGTGTATGTGTGTGTGTGTGTGTGAAACTAGGGGATTTCCCATACCGTAAATCTATTTCGTACGAATATCCCCAACAAAAATGTCTCTAACACTTTGTCTTCAGGACAAAGTAGTAATAATAATAATAACACAGCCGCCTTAATATATTTATAAAATTAAAAAAATAAATATTTATAATTTTTAAAACAGCTAGTCCTGTAATTAATTAAATTTAATTAGTCTCCATGTGACGAAAAACCGGCTTTATTAAGGCCACAAAAAATACCCTATCCGATTTAACACCAATAGAAATGAAAACTCACAAACTTCACGCAATCGAAACACCCCAAAAACCTAAAAGTATTACTCGACGAACATCAGTTATCAAACAAACGTCGAAAAAAGAGAGACGAGAAACGATTCTCCAAAGAAGAAGAAGAGAGCCTGTTTCATATCTCTATAAAGTTATCCGTTATCACACTCTGGTACAGTATCTCGGAAACTATTCCACTTAAGTCGAAACTTTGATACAGGAGAGCATTAAAAACATTTAAATGACGTCGTGAATCAAAATAAATGGAAAATATATTCCTGGAATATTTTCTAAGCGTCATACAAAAAAATTTTTTTTTTTTTTCGTTGAGAACCGGTCACACCAAATTAACAAAACAACCACCAATATGTGAACACATGTCTTACTCAAACAGTGGACCAAAAGACCCAAGAGAAAGAATCTACTAGGTCACAGCTATATAAAGAAAAAATAAGAGAACCTCCAAAGGTACCGGGCAAATGTAGTAAAATTCTCAGGGAAAATATAAAATAAAGAATAGAAAGAAATGGAAAAAAATATGAAATAACCGCAAACGGAAAACAATGTTAGTGTCAATAGCAGTACATGTAAATATTGCTAAAACGCCGAAGTCTCCAAGCACCTTTATGTAAATGTATGTATGTTAATGTCAATGTATGGTCGCTAAAAAACCTTGAAGCATTTAAAAAAGAAAATAAGCGAACCCGCAGAGTCTCATTTTTTTAAAAATAATATTAATTAGAACCATCAATTATTTTTAATTATATCGCCGAGAGCAAAATAATTTCAACACAAGTGAGCTCGGAATGGATATAAATTTTCACAAATACTAGGAAATATTTTAATTGAATATGAATTTAATATATAAAATATAAGGTTATTTCATTCCGTAATGAGAAATTTGATTAAAGGTTTCATTCTTACACTCGACAATTTTTTTTAAGTCTACACGAGGCTCAGCCACGTGGTGGCGACTCCCCCTTTAACAGCATAGGAAGGGATGCGGAAAACAAATTATCCTGTATAATAAAACCTCTTCATTTAATCCTACAACGAGCTCCCTTTCTTTTAAGATCCAACTGCTTCGAGATATCGATTTTCCATTGCATTGGTACGACTGTGGGACTTTAATTGCGATTGTCGGATTCCACTTCACAACAATAAACACTACACTCGGCTTGTTGGGAGACAAGTGTTTCAGGCTGAAGAAGGGTGTCGTACAACACCCACGTTCATCGGACCTGAGGACGGACAACAGTGTATCCTTATCTTTTTCACTTCATCCTAGTAACATAATAATATGCAACACAGCCAACTATAGACAGAAGAAGTGGTGATGTAAATAGCACACAACAACTGCTTCTGGAGTCCTTGTTCATTTCTACAGGTGCTACGAAGAGGCCTAGAGCGACACAACTGCACTGGTCAGTTGAAACAAGGATCCCAGAAACAGTTGTTGTGTTGTATTTATATCATCACTTATTTTGCCTGTATTTGGCTATATTTTTTCATTTCAATTTTTTTTTAATAAGGAAGATATAATACATTATTAATAATAAAGATAGCCAAATACGGACAAAAGAAGTGATGATATAAATACCACACAACAACTGTTTCTGGGGTCCTTGTCCCCTTTCTGCAGGTGCTAAGGGGAGCCTAGAGCGACAAAACTGCACTCGTCAGTTGACAAAACTCAAAAGCTGAAGGAAGGTAGGTTAAATCACTTCTTCACTAAAGATTATTAAATACCTTTTCGGGGTTTATATAAATAGGGTACACAGGGCAAGGCCGAGCACCCTTATAGTAAATAATAATAATAAGAAGAAGAAAGGTTGCCAAATTAAGACAAAATGTAACATAAATACCACACAACCGTTCTGGAAGTCAACTGACACGTGCAGTTGTGACTCTTTCTCTCTATTTGCGTTTTTTCTGCACCTGAAGAAAGGCACAAGGTTTCCAGAAACGTTGTGTGGTATTTATATTATCACTTCCAGTGTCTATTTCGTTATCTTCTTCTTATTATTATTATTAATTGTCAATCCGTCCTATATTTTTCATTTCTAATATTGAATGAATTAACATCGTAATGAAGAGATTGATGACCTTTTTTTATGAATGCTCGCGATTTTTAATTTCTGGAGCAGGAATACTCGGTAATTCCAAGAATGTGTCTGCAATTGTCTGTCCATCTGGCATTTCAGGTCAGCGTAGTTACGAACACGTGAGCCGCCCTTAAAACAATGGACTCGTGAAGCTCGTCACCAACAAGTGTTTCCAGTTTCACGGGTATGAACGAGAACAGGTTTCGCTCATCACAATTCGAATACGACAAATGATTTACACGCCCGCTGGAGGCAGAGCGTGATTCACCGACCACGCCGACTCACCTTCGCCGAGAAGTTGCTGAAGTGGCTGAAGAGTTTGTCGTGCGCGCGGGCCGCGGGCGGAGACTCGCCGGACGCGGTGGAGGATTCGCTGTTGCTGAGCTCCAGAGAGCCATTGTTGCGCAAGCAGCCCAGAGCCGGGCAGAGCACGTTCCACATGGCGGTCCGGCAGATAACTGCTCAGACTGCCGATAACGACGTCGTCTTACGTGCTATCGCGCTGCCCGATCGCTTATCTCGGCATTCTTCATCAGGCGGTGACCAACGACGCTTGGGAAACAACGAAGACGACGACGCTCCAAATACTTACAAGGAGCCTCCGCAACAAACCACTTTACCTCAAAACACACTACGGACACTCGTTTTTCAGTGGTACTTTATCTCCGCTTATCTCTAACGGAAATCCGGAAATGAATCGGACTAATAACAGAGATGTTCGTTTCGCTTCTGCGGTCTTCCAGCAACGTTAAACGCAGCGGTACAAAAACGCGTCCACAAAGCATGCCATTGTTCTTTATTAATAACTACCTGGGTTGCCCCAGCGTTGCCTGGGTACCCGTTCCTTACACACATTTACTATCAAAAATGTGAAATTATAATCATGTACACACTTTGAAATAATTCGACAGTTACAGCACATTTAAAATCTGAAAAAAAAATTACGTCTGATAGAAAATAATGAATAAGAAAGATAGCCAAATACAGTCAAAAAAAAAGGGTAATAATTACCACACAACAACGTTTCTGAGATCTTTGTTCCCTTTCGCCAGTTGCTAAGGAGAGCCTAGAGCGACACAACTGCACTGGTAAGATGACAACAACACTAAATAAAACACCTGACCAGTGCAGTTGTGTCGCTCTAGGCTCTTCTTAGCACCTGACAAAAGGGGACAAGGATCACAGAAACGTCGTGTGGTATTTATATAACCCTTTTTCTGTTTGTATTGCCTATCATGCTTTTTCATTACATTTAAATTCTATTAAATTATAATGATTAACAAATAACAGGTATTGATTGTTACCGTCACTCTCAGTCTCCTTCAGTTACATACAAAATTGGGCAAAATCACGGTACGTGCCACAATTATGCCATGTCGGTCACTTAAAAGTCAAGACATTTGAAAGGCTGTTTTTTTCTTCTTATCATTCGATTGCTGGATATAATTATACAATGAAAATTATTTCTGCTTTATTTCATTATGGAAAAGGATCTATTTCCTTTGTTCATCGCGTAGTAACGTCTCTCTCTCTCTCCCTCTCTCCCTCCCTCTCTCCCTCCTCCCTCTCCCCCTCCCCATCTCTCCCCCTCTTTCCCTCCCTCTCCCCCCTCTCCCCTCCCCCTCTCCCTCTCCCTCTCCCTCCCTCTCCCTCTCTCTCTCTCTCGCGTGACGGCACGGTCTCTTGGAGTGCAGTAATTTACATAACATTATCTCGTTTATAATTTTTCCCACATTTATGCTAGGGGTTTCATTTCTCTACGCTTGATAAAATTTAATAATATGTCTACTATGTGTGCTGAAGTAAGTGATGATAATTATGAAACATAAAGACCCTGTATCAAAATTCATTGAAGCAACTATGAGTCAATTTATTGTCTGAAAATCATATAAATAATTAATTTACAGAATTCTCAATGAGGAAAAATTCCCATATAAAACCTATATCTAACTTTAATACGTCCACCGTCCATTTTTAAACATTAAAATGGTAGCTGTAGTCATTTATTTGTAAGACATAGGCTATTTAATTCACAGAACAGTGATTATTATTAATAATATTCTATTTCTGATCACCAGGTTACAATTATATATTCCTATTTCTCCGTGCCTTTCATACACTGTGACTAATACCACAGGTGTGATGTATATTTCATTGTAACATTACGTTCACCTCTTCTTCTCAGTACATACTCACTTTATTTTCAGTTACGGAAATTTCATCCATTCTTTTTTTGTGATTATTATTTATTTATAATATTATAACATGACCGTTCCTTATATTTAAATTAGCCTTTATTCCTGTCGAAGGTATAAAAATTCATAGACACAACGTATTATAATTTTTTATAGTATTTAAACAGTTATTTTACGACAACTTTTAAAATTTATAATAATGAACGGAAAAAAAATTGTATCTATAATATTTTTTTAAAACCGTCGACAGTATTAAAGATTAAATTTAATATAAATTTTCACCTGTTTTTAATTGGATATTATCTCCGTGCTTTGACTATCACCGTGGCACGAACACAGTTGAGGAGAAAATAATAATAATAATATTTATTATTATTATTAAGAGACTTATTCTATCTCTTCTGACACTTTTACAGACCTCGAGGGTCGGTTCCATGACACCAAAATAGGTTCATACTCGCTTATGGCTTGTAAATTGTCCAAATGATGCTTCCACGAGTGTGGAATTACGAGAACGCTCGGGCGCGACTTCAACAGTCACATTAAAAATCTATATTAAATAAAGCACCAACACGTGTGTCATTCGGCTAGTTTAACCGGTGTTAATCTGACTGTAATTTGAGTCTATTTCTTGTCTGACAATCGTATGAATAATTAATGTACAAAATGTTGAATGATGCAAAACTCCTATACCCAACTTTAATACGTTAATTGAATTGTTAAGAATTAAATTTGTAGCAGTAGTTGTGTATTTAATTCACAAAATTTGACGTGGCTTTTTTGGTTTTTAGGGCAACAGGCTACATGAGGGTAACCCACATGGTGGCAACTCCCCTTTAATAGCATAGGAAGGGATCTGAAAGGGGAGTGGGTGCCGAAAGGTAGAGGAAGGTATCCAAGGGTTAACTAGGGACCCCCGGGCTATGGTTTAAGGATCCTACCCGGCAATTCACCTAAAAGTGATGCAGGGGAAAACCCTAGAAAAACCTCCATCAGGTAGGTCAGGCATTGGGTACTTGTCTCACGCCCTTCCGATGGCGGGGGAGTGGTTCGCAGTGGGGACGCAGAATTCCCATCTCCGTGCCTCGACCAGTTTAGGAGGCAGCTGGCCGACTGTTCCAATGGGAACAGAGGACAACTCTTACCGTATGCCAAAGGTCTGGGAATCCCGGAACATACACCTCGCAAAACAGGCCGAGGTGCCTCGGCTTGTCCGGAACAACTTGAGGCGAGACTATTTTAAAATTTTAATAAATTGATGGGAAACGAGGAAATGTTCGAGGACAATTCAGATTCAGATAAAAATAATTATTTCAAAGTCTGAAAGGAACTGGAAGAGTAACACGACCGTCGAATCATTCTGTCCTGACGATTCCGTCATAATAATAAATATTCGTAGTTTTCTAACTCTCCTGCAAGGAGTATTGTTCTTAATAATACTTAAAAAATTCCTAATACCTCTTCATGATGAACTGAAAGGACACTCGTGCTGGCTGAACGAGACAAAACCCGTAATAACGTTCATGTACGTGCTTAGCAGTAAAAGGAGCAACGCGCAGTTAATGTTCCTCCTGTAAAATGATGGCTGTAGCCACCTTGAGATGAACACGAACATGCAGATAAAGCACGGAGCATTAAATAATTTACATGTTAAATACACGTTCAATTTTAGATCCTTTATAAAAAGTGTTGTTTTTTTTCCCCCCCTGTGATTAGTAAAAATAAAAATTCTCACGTCTCAAAACAAAGTTGTGATTATTCCAGAAAATCATAGCGTAATGTGGCGTTATTTTAAATGTTTCGGTTGTTAAAAGTAGGGGAGCAAAGGTACGTTCCAATTAACAGGAGACATTCACCAGAGATATTTATTGCCCTGGGGGAGTCAGCGACGCAAAATTTAGTCAGTAAGCTGCAGACTTGTTGGTTAGTAACACCTAAACTGTTGGAACCCAAAAAAAAAAGCTGTCTGCGAGGGCTATTCTCTCGTAGGCAGAACCTTGTAGGAGAGATGGAAGGGGCTACCTTTGGGGATGCCTCCTCCGTTTTTGAACAAAGGTTCCCACAAGCCGAGGCACCTCGGCCTGTTTTTAGAGGTGTATGTTCCGGGCATACGGTAAGAGTTGTTCGCTGTTACCATTGGAACAGTCGGCCAGCTGCCTCCTAAACTGGTCGAGGCACGGAGAAGGGAATTCTGCGTCCCCCACAGCAAACCCCTACTCTCGCCATTCAGGGAAGGCCGTGGGACAAGTACCCAACGTCCGACCTACCTGGTGAAAGTTTTCTAGGGTTTGTCCTGTAATCCTTGTAGAAGAATGCCGGGTAGGATCCTTAAACCATAGCCCGGGGGCCCTAGGTAACCCTTGGCTACCTTCCTCTACCTTTCCGCACCCCCCCCCCTTTCAAATCCCTGTCTATGCTATTAAAGGGGAGTTGCCACAGCGTGGATTACCCTCAAGTAGCCTGTTACCCTAAAAAAACAAAAATGTTGGAACCGACGTCCGACTTAAGTGTGTCGATTGAGTATGAGAAGGAACAACATAAAATGAACTCGTGGGAAAAGAGAAGCCATTATTTCCTTAAATTCAGTTCAGTTACGCTGTCGTCGGTTTCACTTGTTAATAAAGTGACGTTGATAATTCTCAGTTAAGATAATATTGGGGCCAATAAGAGACATTGGGTTGTTTGGTCACGGCTGATAGCAGGAACCAAGGTAATTAGATAAGTCGGCGAGGAGAACATTTCAAAGTCTATACAGACCCTTGATTATCACAACGAAAACAAATATTGAAGGTATCACAACTATTTGCTTCCAAGAACTTTAATAAATAAATCATTTTTAAAAAAAAATGGTGTCAAGGTTTTGCTGCCTTCTCTGATGCACTCCGGTTTAATAATTTTGTACGTGAATCATGCTAAATTATAAAACCTGTAGAGGCTCTAAAACTGGACGAGGCGTCGGTGGTTGTTTTATTTTATTATAATAATTTATTTATTTTCTACACAAAATACCTCACAAAAAAAACAGTATGGGATAAAATTCTCTCTTCTTGTAGTTTGTAATAATATTAATAACCACTTATTCTTCCAAAATTCCAAAATTAAATAATTAATATATCAATCAATTTAAAATAAATAACGACGGCACACGTTACGACATTACGAGACCTTAAGTATTTGGTCGTTGATACTCAGAAACGTTCCACTAAACATTTTTGGGGGGGTGCAAAATAATAATTTGTGCTGAAGTATTTTTTTTAATGACAGCGGAAAAAGGCCGACGGTGTGAAGGTGGGAGACAACCACGGAAGCACGGGCACAAAAGTGATAATTGTAGATAACTCCAAAATTTGATGCAGAAATAATCAAAGATAGGCTGAATAGAAACTAATTTTCACGGATTTGACCGTTAAATAATTTTTAAAAAATGAATTGAGAAGCAGATATAACCCGGAGAGGAGAGGAGGGGATGGAGGGACATCACACGGCTTTACGCACAACTGAAGATGAACTGATGGTATAAATTTCCCGGCGTTGTCAACCAAGGCCGTAGGCTATAAAGTTATAGTTCGAGGAACTTCTTCCGAAAAATAATCTTCATAGATCAAAAATTTATGTCAGACTAAAAGTTAATTATAAGAAAGACAGCCAAATACAGACAAAAGAAGTGATGATACAAATACCACACAACAACGTATCTGGGATCCTTGCTCCGCTTTCTTCAGGTGCTAAGAAGAGCCTGGTGCGACACAACTGCACTGGTCAGTTGAAAAAACTCAAAAAGTCTTTAAAATGAAGAAAAAAATACGTCTTATTGAAAATAAAGAATAAGAAAGAGCCAGACAAAATACATGATAATATCAATACCACACAACGTTTCCTGAAGCCTTGTTCATTTCTTCAGTTGTAGAAGCACATAAGCATTTGAAGAAAAAAAAACGGTTTTCGTTTTCAACTGACTAGTGTAGTTGTGGCTCTCTAGGCTCTTCAAGTTTTTTCTTCTGCACCTGTTGTTTATATTATCACATTTCTTTTGCCTGCCTTTCTTATTATTAATTTCATAAATATTTGTTTATCCCTTTTTCTTTAGACAACTGTAAAAAAAACAGCAGCTGTTTGTCTTTGGAGACGAGTCCTTGGTCTCTTTTTACTTTAGGTCTTTATTTAGGACATCACTTTTGCAACTGTTTATGTGGTAAAAATCTGTGAATCGCTTCTATAAACTTGATTTATTCACCGCCGTCAGTTCCATTATCTTTTAATTTATTCTCCCATCCCGAAGATCCTCTCCAGATTTTTAATTCTTGCCAGAAAATCCCAATTTAATAGATTAAAACGAGTCACCTTTCCCTCAGTGGACGTTCATTTTTAAACATATTTACAACCGTGTCCCGAAAAAAAAATATAGATTCGTTTAAAGTGATAAATAGGGGAAAAGGTTAGAGAATGAAGAAAAATAGAATATTCCACTGGAAAGAGAAAAACACACACACACACACACACACAATGAACACGTGGAATATGAATGATAGCTTTTCTTCTCGTGAGATTATCTCTGGTACAATTGAACACGTAGAAATTTATGGCAGAGACGTTGTTTATCACGCGCAAGATCTGTTGGAGCCGCAAGGCTGGCAAAAATAAAATAAAAATATGGAGCGAAAAGCGGTGCATTTAATATGGACAGGGACGCGACTGTAACCCACCAAAAATTACTGTCTTAACGATAAGTAAACAATAATGTAGACTCCTTAAAATATTCATAACCAAAAAATAAATAAATCTTTATAATAATAACGGTAATTAAAGTATTCATTAGGCTACCTCTGGCGAAGAATATTAGACCTATAACTAAAAAAAAATTTTGGAGAAAAAAAAGAAGCACATTAGACATATTAGGTTAATATAAACTATTCCTTCAATTATTAAAATTTCTTTCATTTTTATTTTTGGAGCGTGGAAGTTAAAGTATTCGTCTTGTATACTTTAAAGTGGCATTCAATCTGTTTTTTTTTACAAATAAGCGAATAAGAAAATTTTTTGGGGGGTGATATCAATATGGTCTATAACAGCTATCAAAATCTAAGACGGAAAGCTGATAGTCTTCCATGGATTAATGGTTTGCCCCTAATTTTCATGAAAAAAATATCAGAAAAAAGGGTGCCGCGTTTCCACAAAAGTAGATAATAAACCTAATCTTGTGTTCGATTGAGTGAGTGCTTTGGGGCGGTGTTCAGTAGCATTCTTGATGAGTTTCTAAGTCGATACGTAAATGCTGATGAAAGATGGATCCACCACTATACTACATACTCTCTCTGTGCAGAAGGCGATGACGATGAAATCGGGCGAAAAGCCGATATTCACTTTATGAAGGTTATTTAAGGATCATGTTAAGTTATAAAGGTGCCAGCACTGGAATGTGACGAGATAGTAATATCCCGAAAAGGAAACCTTCCCCAAATTCGTATTTTACTGTAGCACGATAGTTTTATTATATATATATATGTTTCATTTTAATATAATTGGATATTAGCAAAGGGTTGAGAGCTTGGTAAGTTGGAACTTGAGCAGGCGCCGCCGAGACGGGTAGATAATCCCTTCAGTCTGGAATTGGACACGTATGATGTTGACCCTCGGAAGTTTCCTGGAGACTACGTCACACCGTGGGAAACGTTCGCTGAAAATCCCAGAAATTTGAATTAACACGTGACTGCCTGAACCAATGACATTTCTTCGTTCAGGAAAAATCGATCCGAAGATGATCGAGACGATCGATTTTTGACATCCAGCGAGGGACCTGGAAACGCAAAGTAGAGACACAGAAGGACAAACCGTCGCCAGCGACGGACGTGCAGCCCCCAACTTGCAGTTTTCGAGAGGACCCGGAGAGATCGAGGGTGCCTTACATCAACAAAGGTAACTGCCAATCCTTGACGCGCCTGGGGGAATTACCGCAGACCATGTTTAACTGAGATTAAGGGATCAGATTGTTTTGTCAGGCTAACTGAACACTGTACTTTTTTTATTTTCTGTCCATGTTCAGATGTTAATTAATTCTGTAAAATATCCTCTTAATTTATCATTTAAAAGCCTACCACTACATTACACTCATCGTCTCATAAAACTTTTCGTTTCCTCGTCATAATACCGTTTAAAGAAACGAAAAATAGGGCATCGTTTGAAGCAATTTTCGATATGATTTACACACAGGGAAAAAAATTCACCAGATCAACTCCTCATGGTCCCAATCGCATCACGGATTAACCAAATGAATCGGATCTCACTGACCTCGTCGGGATTTGCGTTGAAAGTACAGTCTAGATTTTTATGCAACAGATTTGAAAATATTTAATTCTGACTATGCAGTTTGGTATTTAATGTGTGATAATTATTTAGAACAGTAATCAATGTACATACTCAAACTAACCGCATCATATCGTCTCGGACACTCAATTCACGGATTAATGCCGAGCAATTACTTAATCCTTCGTGCACTTTTCCAGAGAGTAAATAGCTTGCGGCGACGTGAGACGGAGAGGAAAGTGACAGGTAGCTGTCAGCTCTCACGTTATTAAGGGTTATCACTCACACACGTAATCCTCAGCAGCGGGTTCCATTCACCGCGATGACTTGACAAATACGCGCCGGGAGTTGGAATTGTGAAACATACGCACGCAAAATCAAATTGCTCAGGCCAGAGAGAGAGAGATGGAGAGAGAGAGAGAGAGATGGAGAGAGAGAGAGAGACATGGAGAGAGAGAGAGTCTGTAAATCTCTGCAGCGTGCGTGATCAAAGCCGGTGAAGCGAACGACGAAAGTAATCACCAGAGTGATCCGAACGTCGCAGACCATCAGGAGGGAAAACGTTTTTGACAGCCGTAATAGGAGACTGAGTCACAGGTGGTTTAACCAGGGTCGGAACCATGATTTATAACAGAAAACAGCCTACGTCTTATTACGCAAAGAAATGAATTGTTCAAGATTTTCGATACAAAATTTTGGTTGGTGATAAATCGTGAGATAGAACCGCAGGAAGAAGAAAAGCAAAACGAACAGTCACGAAAAATTCCAATGGTAATATCCAAGTGAAACCAAACAGATTAAGTAAAGCCTGATATAGGAAATATAATTGGATTACCAAAATTAATGTGACGAAATACAGACTTGTATTTATTTAAGGTTAGAAAACAAGAATAATTGTGGTGCTCACGGTACAGAAAAAAATGTTTTCATCTACATTTAACGGATTACCAAGAAAAAAAAATCAATTTTCCAAACACATTACAACGGTGAGGTAACATTATTATTATTATTTATATTATTCGGGTATTCCATTATCTGGGAGTACAAAGGTCAGAAAAGAAAAAGTTGGGGGGGGGGGAAGAAAAGGCAAAGAAAAAAAATAAAATAAAATAAAACAATAAAACCAGAAAGAAAGAGACAGGTTAAAGAGATGACGTGAAAGATCGTCTAGAAGTTCACAAACAAAGATGTAGAAACTCCAACGTTTCGGACAGTACAAACAAAACTCTGTTTGTCAACATCAGGGAGAGAACATTTATTAGTAAGAGTACAAATATACACTGCAGTTGAACTTCAAATTACAAAAGACTCAAAATCGATCGGTTATTAATAAATAAAAAAAAAACCATCAGCCAATTTTAAGTCAGGAAAAACAACGTTTCATCGTTTAATTTGCGACCTCATCAGGTTCAAGTTAAAAAAAATTTTTTTTTTGAAGAACAGGTCATTCCAAGATGATTGCCATGGTCGAAATCTAATTAAACTTGAACCTGATGACGTCTCAAATTAAGCGACGAAACGTTGTTAATTTAATTTTTTTTTCTGACTTTAAAAATTGGCTGACGTTAATTTATTTGTTTTCTCAATAGTCATAATACATATTTATATGGATCGTGTACTATTTTTATAATTTATTTTTGTCAATCCCAGAGTAAGAACTTAAAGTTCGTCATCAACGGTGTCCAGACGGTAGGTTCGATGCTGCTGTTTAACACTTTTAGGACATCCATTAAAATGAGTTTTATTGGTGGTGGAGGAGGAGGAGAAGGAGGAGAAGGGGGGGGGGGTAAAGTCGTATAAATCATGACCCTGACCGGCCGACCCGTCACGCAGGGAGTAGTGAAGGAATCAGCACACATGTTGACGAGTTTTATGGAGACGGCAGAGGAAGCTGTTTGTTGAAAACTGGCTATAGGACAAAAGGAAGGTGGGGCGGGGGTTGCCGAGATTGAGTCTAGCAAAGATCGCCTGGATAATCTGTGTGTGGTTGGGGAAGAAGACTGCAGAGGAAGCTGTTTGGCTAAAACTGACTGGACGATTGCGGGAAAAGCAGATCGAGTATAGCAAGAGCTGGAGATCAAAAATCCTCTCAGTGAAGACTAGCCGTTGGAACCTAAGAAGACACGCCGTTGACACCGGCTGAAAAATCCCTCGGTTGTCTGTTGTCGCGTTTCTGAGTTGTCATTTTCGTGCTTGTTTGTTTCGTATCCTCTTTAGTACATTTTTAAACGTGCGACGTTTCCGTGGTCACAGACCAGCGTCCCACGATGGCTGCTGTCAAATATCAGACGTCGCTGCAACATTCCTAATTGCTAGAGAACGCAGGTTTTCTCCGCGTTCGTGGACGATGTTCTTCACCTCAAGAAGATGGCGGTGTCGGCCATAGAAACGTTGCGTTGTGTGCAACAAATTACGTCATCCGACTGGAAACCCGAGAACTCTTCTTCCTAATTGCTGTCAAGCTGTTCTTAGCACCTGAAGAAAGGAAACAAGGATCCCCAGAAACGTTGTGTGTGGTATTTATACTATCACTTCTTCTGCCTCTATTTGGCTACCTTTATTATTATTATTATTATTAATTTTTAGTGAACATTCCCGCTGGTTCTTGCAGTCACCACATTTTCTCTCTCTCTGGACGTGTAGTTTGGGCGGGCAAGTGCCTAATCGTCTTGGGCTCGGCCCCAAGTGGCCGCAGGCAGTTGCCGTGATCCACATTGCGTCGTGTGTCGCAATCCAATCCAGTAATTGCGTGCGTGCGTTTGTTGCCGTAATGACAGGCCGTCTGGACATGTCACCGTTGCAAAACCGCCAGCGAATCAGACCACGGACGGGGGATAAAAATGTTCCCGACAAGCAATAAACACTTCAATGGCCTGCACCTGTGTCTATTAGATGATCCCAGAAACGGGCATGCGGATGATCGCCGACCTAAGTGCCTCTGCAGCTAACATCAAGAAAGGAAAAAAAAAACTTGCTTTCCTGTTACGGACAGAACGTCACTCGCTCTCGCTTATCCTCACCATTATTCCACATATTTTTCCCTCCCCTGCCACAATTCACGAGTATTTACTTCACTCTTTCTCACCATATTTTTTGTATACCTATTGTTTTCCTTCCGCTATTCCTGAACCTTTTTTTAAAAAAAAAATCCACAAGAAGAGAATTTACATTTACAGAATTGAAACATCATAAATAAACAACAAAATCAGATTTCTTTAAAGGGAAAAAAATTATAAAAATGAAAAATTGTAAAATAATAATAACCGGGAATAAGATAGTTTCTCTACAAAGATTTCAAATGGGGTTAGAATAATTATTAATGCCCAACGTTTCCATGATCGTTCTCTGCCATCATCGACAGGAGTCTTTCGGTTCAAATTAACCATTATTTGCGGTTACAGGTTTTTAATTAAGGCGTTTAATCACCGAAGAATTTTTTTTAATTATATTCTTTTTCTGAAATTTTCCGGACGCATTTCCATTGTTGACAGCCTCTACCAGGTGTCAATCGTTTTTGTCACTTTAAGCACGCCGCGTGTTCGCAATACGTAAGTGGAAAAAAAACGCAATAAAATAAATTTACTGGGTAGGTAAATTAAAAACAAATTAATTTGATTTTTTTTAGGTGTAGACAGGCTACATGAGGGTAATCCACATGGTGGCAACTCCCCTTTAAAAGCATAAGAAGGGATTTGAAAGGGGGGATGCGGAAGGGTAGAGGAAGGCAGCCAAGGGTTAACTAGTGGCCCCCGGGCTATAGTTTAAGGATCTTACCGGGCATTCGCCAAAAGTAATGCAGGGAAAACCTTAGAAAAACCTGCAACATGTAGGTCGGGCATTTGTTACTTGTCCCACGCCTTTCCGATAGCAGGAGAAGAGTTTGCTGTGGGGACGCAGCATTCCGTTCTCCGTGCCTCGACCAGTTTAGGAGGCAGCTGGCTGACTGTTCCAATGGGAATAGCGGACAACTCTTACCTTATGCCCAAGGTCTGTGACCCCGGAACATGCACCTCTCAGAACAGGCCGAGGTGCCTCGACTTGTGGGAAGCTTAGTTCAAAAACGGAGTCTCTCCTTCAAGGTTCAGCCCTCGCAGGGTATTTTTGACTGCGACATAGAGAAATGTCTTATATATATATATATATATATATATATATATATATATATATATATATATTTAATTAACTTATAAAATGACTAGTCGTACGTTGAAAAACAAAGATTGCACTTGTACTAATATTCTACCAGAGTTCGAATAACATTAACAGTGAGGAATTATAAAGCGAAGCGATACAATTAACATAAAGAACAAGGTGAGAAATACAACCGTATATTTTTGATGTAATCATCCCCTAAGAGACACTTATAAAAGTTATCCGTAATTTTCCCTCTTTCTCTTACCAACTTGCTTTACCAAGACTGTATTCAATGTACGAATAACACGCACGGATGAGAATTATTACAGTCACATTTAACTATTGTCGAGTTTATCTACCCTTATCTCCATCATTTGAAGAGGAAATCAATTTCATTTCGGGCGTCTTCCTTTATTAGATTTCGCAGTGTATCATCAGATCCATCATGGTTGTGATTTCGAAGGGGGAAAAAAGATTTATCTCGGACTTTAACCCCCCCCCTAGACATTCGGCTGTTTCGAGTGCTTTATAATAAACGGTGCGAAACGCTTATCTTTGGAATTCTCATTAGAGACCAAACAAGTACTTCACAGAGACTTTAAATTCTATATATATATATATATATATATATATATATATATATATATATCAAAAATGTTATAAATTAAAAATTAGTCCATTGATAATTGTTTAAACGATTGGTAAAGGTCGTTTTATTTGAAGTTTAAAGACGAGGCAATTTAAGGGTTCCAAGTATCACAATTTGATTGAGGTTCAGTTGGATTATAATAAAATGAATATTAAGACGATAAATACAAAGTTTTGGCAGTTGAAAGTTTATATATATATATATATATATATATATATATATATATATATATATATACATATATACGTGCTATTTTTTCAAAGAAAACTGAAGTCTGTCCAGCACGTAGGAATTTTATCCGTTACATCTCCCCCGCACCAGCCACAACAAGTAGAAGACGTTCTCCGGTACGATCTGGTGGCAATTATTTATTTAAATGGTTTACCACGATTTGGTCCACCGCCCCCCCACCCCACCCCACAGTATTTTCTTTTAAGAACTCTGAGAGAAAGAGAGGCTGAAGAAAACTCAATGACACACTTTTTTTTTTACTTGAAAAATTTAGTACCCCTTGGCGGCCCATTAAGGACCTTGGCCAACCGAGACAACAACCACACTGTCGCGTCATACATGACACATTCTTGATATTACGACTGACACGTGGTCGTTGTGTGTAGACTTGAAAAACTTACATGCATGTAATTAAATATAAATGTTTGTTTATATATATTTTTTTAATATTTCAATTATATTTTAATTTTGCTTTCTTTGTTATTAAATTATTATTTTCCAAATTAATTAATTTCTATTTTTTATATCAGTTAAATCAAACGCTGTAATAAAAATATTAAATTTTATAATCCAGCAATGGAGTTCAGTGAATGTAGGAGATGAAACGGACGTGATCGAAGAAAAAAATATATAAAACTGATACAACTGATAGTAAATTGAGATAATTAATCCAAAAATATTTAGAGGAAGTAATTTTCGTCAGTGTAAGTACACAAATGATCTGATATTTTTCAATCTGAAATTCTTTCACGAATTATGTTTAAATAGATCTAATAGTATGGTCGAACATATTTGATTTGATTTATTTTATTTCATTAGTTCTCGTATGAGGAAATAAGATCCGTCATCACATAAAATTACAATATAATAATTGGACAAGGTTTACACAAAAAAATAGCCAAAAAATCGGGGGAACTATATATTAATAATAACTGTATTATTTAACTGTACTAAGGGCATAAAATAAAATTTACTGACCTAAAAAAAATTCAGTACGCACTAGGTAAAAAAATTTTAATGTTTCGCTAATGGGTTTCTGTTCCAAATATGGCATAAATATTTTTAAACACTTTTTTCTGTGTTTTTTTTTCTACAAATATTCCGTACGGTTTCCGTATTTACCCTCCCCAGGTTACGGACACTCCACATGGTTATATGTGTTTTGCAGAAATATGTGTTTCATGAACTCCTAGCAATACACAATTGTTTGTGACGTAAATGGGTTCACACACATATATCAATACTGAGTTGGGAGTTCATGAAACTCGTATTACTAGGAAACCTGATACAACTATGTGCAGTTTCCGGAACCCTGCGGGTGGGTAAACAAGGAAACCGTACTGAATATTTTTAAGTAAAAGCATTGAGAAAAGTGTTTGAGAAAAAATTATGCGATGTGTAATCTATATAATAAAATAGCGTGTATATTTGTTTGTATTTACGTTGTTTTGCATACAAATTTTATCGCGTGGACAGAATGCAACAAAAATTGGTATACGTATTCTGCCAAAATCGAGAACCGGTACTGTGGGGGTGAGAAACCCCTAGAATAAACGTGGAAATAATTATAATTGAAATAAGTTACGAATTAGTGTTAAATTACTGCGCGAGACGATGACGTCATAAGTTTTCAAGACATTGACGCATCCTAAATATAGTTCTGTATTTCGTAATGAAATAAAGCAGAAATATTTTTATTTAACATAAAGTATACATGTGGAAAGAATTATAATTAAAAACCATGATCATTAAATATTAAATTACTGCGCGCCAAGAGACAATGACGTCACGCGAGAGAAAGACGTTACTACGCAACGAACGAAGGAGATTATTAGGAATTAAATAAAGCAGAAATATTTTCTTTAAATAAAAAGTATAATTTTATGCAGCAATATTCCATCGAATGATAATAAAGAAGAATACGAATTACTTTACCATCCTTGGGGAAAATGTAAGTTAATTTTCGCGCTGTATTAGTTGTGAGTCTAGCTAACAATTTCATCTATGTATAATATTTCGTAATGTATGAAGACTGAGTGACGATTATATCCTGAAATACTTAAGGAATATATTTAAGTAATCAATTAAATACTTTTTCGAGTTGATGATCGTGTGGAAATAATATTCGGCAGGCGTTAATGGAATTGATAGTATTTCTACTGGTGAAGTTTGTGTATAATTTCAACTCCTTTCAGTATGAGAGGGGAGGGCGCCTAGGGGTGAGGATAGAGGATCGAGGAGCGTTACATAAAAATAGCGCAAAAGCAACCGAAATTGGAGTGTATCGGGGGTTCTGGATAAATGACATCTCGGGCAACGCCGGGCACCCGCTAGTAATATATAAATAAAGGGCAAGAAAATATTTTAAGAGTGAACTTTGGAGACTCGATGGTCACAAACATCGGATTATCCTCAATAAACGCTTGTAAATATAAATCTTTTTTCTAAAAATGGTTCCGTCTCCGCCGCCCACACACGATTCATAGCCTCGCTACTTGTGAATCAGTCCAGAGAACAAAGCCTCCGTAGCTGGCGCAGATAACATCGGAGCTGGAGACTAGAAACGGCCACAAAGGCAACGACTCGATCTCGCAGAGTCGGTAATTAGCTGGCTGAGTGATACGACAGCCCCGTGTATTTAAAATTCCGGTACGGTGCGGAATTTCCCTTCGTGACCGAACTGCAAATATCCACACAGAGCAAGAGAGTGGAGTAGATAGAGATCTATGAAAGCTATAGTGGAGCAAAGGCGAGCTAATAAAGTTCAATAAAACGCAACTCGACACAGACACTGGAGTCAACGGGGGGAGGGGGAACGGGGGGGGGGGGGGGCACAATAGATTTAGGAGTGCGGCAACACGCCATTGTTCGCGGCAGTGGATAACAAGAGCTCTGTAATTGCCGGGGGAAAGAACGCTATTAGAGTCCTCGGAGGAAAAGTGAGGGCTCCTGATCGCACTCGAAGCTACGCATCTATTCCTCAGAAAATAAATTAAATTACCCGATTTCTGCCAGAAATTTATTCGAACCTCATTTCCAATTCCTGAATCAGTGTTAAAAATATTACAAATGTTCAAAGAGTAAGCAGCGGTAACAAGTAAATAAATTCAATACAGCCGAAGAAGTTTCCGGAGAAGAGGTGTGGAGGACTAAGATGAGAAACCTACAAAGGGGCATTATCATATATTCTACATAATAAAAGAAGGATGTATTTTTATATGTGTGTATTTACGTTAATCTCTATACAGATTTAAGCGCGTGGACAGGTTGGAACCAAAATTAGTACATACGACCTTAAAAAAAAACCACGACAAACGCTACTGCCGAGTGGGGGGGGGGGGGGGAGTGAGAAACCCCTAGCATAAATGAGGAAAGAATTATAATTAAAAATGTGACAATTATGTGTTAAACTACTCCGCGCCAAGAGACCGTGACGTCACGCGACAGACGTTACTACGTGACGAACAAAGGAAATAGTTCCCTTTTTTCCGTAATGAAATGAAGCAGAAATATTTTCATTGAATAAAAAGTATAATTTTATCCAGGAATAGTCCTTTGAATTATAACAAATAACAGTACGAAATTCTTTACGATCCTTGCGGGCAAATGTAAGTTAATTTTCGCCGCCATATTAGTGACTCCAATATGGCGACTATTTGTTTACATTGTGAATCTGACTAATCTTTCGTAATTTCTGAAGACTGAGAGACAATTATATCCTGGAGGACTCAAGGAGTATATTTAAGAAAACATTTGAAGGTATGGTTTTTTTGGGACTGATGCAATAAAATTCAATGTAAATTAGAGCCTTTAAAATAATGCACTATCGGTGGAAAGTGTGTACTGAACTAGGAACAGTTAGATCTAGATTAAATCACTTCTTGACTAAATCTTAATATAGAATTAAATACTTTTTCGGGTTTATATAAATAAGTACACGTGGCAACGCCGGGAACACACATAGTATTTAATACAAGGAGACTATGGAAGATGCGACAAACTTGTCTGTGCAAGGAGAAAAAAGTTGTAGTATTAATCCACAAACAAAGTCTGGAACAGCTGGCCAACAATGCAGTGGGTCATTCAGGCAGAGGGTCAAGTCGTACAACAAGGTGGAAACCGGAAGACAGAAATTCGACGGTGAACTGACGGAATTGATGATAAGTGATATATACGAACTTGAACGTAGAACATATACTCGAAATTGTAAATATATTTTTTAAATCCACCCACCATACTTTGAGAAACGTATTTCAGACATAAAATAAAAATGTATAACGTCACACTAATTTTATAAAAAAAATCTGTTAATACAATCAACAATGCACAGTAAAAAAAATATTTAAAACTGCACTGATGTAACCGTATGGAGAAGAGTAAGAATAAATAGGTATGAGAAAAAGGAAAGTCCCAGAACATACATTATTTTACTTTGCGGTAAATTTTGCAACATTGAGTGTACGTTATAGGATGAAAATAATTTTACGCGAATAAATGGGCGATTAGTTGTTGTTGTAGAGTCCGCCGTAACACGACTTACAATACGCGCATGCTTTTCCGTGACCTCTACCCTCCAGGGGTCAGCACACACGGTAGAGAGCCCACGGGGCTATTGGGAAACCGCGCCCCGGCTACAAATTATTACAGCTCTCTCTGCGTCGTGGTAACAGCAGCAGCAGCAGCAGCAGAAGCATCGAGGGCGTACAAGAGGTCATCCTTGTGGTCGTTTCCCGACAGCAGAACAGACGTGGACGTATCTCAATCCAAGCTAAGAAGATACAGCTCTCGCAAGAAGTATTCCAGTACTACTTTCGATCCATGCTAAGAAGATGAGGGGCACTGGTTGTACACTCCGTGGGGGGCAGTCCTTACGTCCGATTCATATCCTTCCCCCGTTTCCACCAAATTACTCAGCTAAATTTGGCTCCTCGAATCCTTTAAATCTCATAAAACATCCTCTTAGCCTCCTTCCGGGCAGGTCCAGAACTCTCAGCGTGATAAAATCAGGATGTTTAGGTCAAGAACAAAATGACATTAATCCTCAACAGCTGATTCATTTAAAAACTAAGCTGAGCTAACTTAAAGCTCTACTTAAAAATCAGTAAAGAGATTGGAGTCGAATCCTGGCTTATGGATGTCGCTGAGTTTTGACAACGCGGACACACAGACACTATTAAACATTTTCAAAGTTTCCTTCACAATTTCATTTAGCAACGTAGGCAATTATATGTCGATGGAAATTACAGATTAAATTTAAAACAGGCAAAAATGTACACTGTGACACATTCAACAATCTCGAAGCTTCGCTTCTACTTAATATGATTTATTTCTTTAAAAAATAAATTAAAGACATTTACAACAGACATTCAAAAATAAATATTATATGACGACGTTTCTGTACATTTTTGTAATTTAAATAAAATTTCTGTTATAATTGTCGTTTAATTTATCTTATAAATAAAAAATCAGACGTAAAGTAAAATATTATTATTATTAGAGGAAAACGTTTTAACAACGCAGACTAGGGAAATAATGAATAAGAAAATGTAGCCAATTGAGACAAAAAAGTGACAATATAAATACCACACTGCAACGTTTCTTGGATCCTAGCTCCTTAATCAGGTGCTGAGAAGAGCCTAAAGCGACACAACTGTATTTACGTTATTTTATATATTTCTATTTTTTATTCGTATTTATTTTTCGAGATTTTCATCAATGATAAATTTTACAATATATGTAGATTATTATAATTATTGTGTCGGTCTGGGTTCTTCTTAGTACCTGACGAAAGGAACAAGGATTCCCAGAAACGTTGTTGTGTGGTATTTATGTTACCCTTTTTTTGTATGAATTGTCTATCTTTCTTATTGATTTTATTACTAAAAGCCTAAGTGTCTAAATTAAAATCAATTTTTTTTATTCCTTACAAAAATCAGCGAAAATTCCGGTGAAAAAGGATATTTTCAGGTTTAACGTGATTACCCCGAACTTTACGGAGTTTTCCTTAACCTGAGTCGGAGGACACATTGAGAGCATTTGCTAGGGGAGGACGAGGAGGAGGAGGAGGAGGAGGAGGAAGGACCGACAGCTGTGGGAAAGTGAAACCCAGTCCTCTGTATATATGGCGAACCTCGCGATTTGTCATAGGTTATGATATGTGAGGAGACGCAGGTGTCGGTGTCGGGTTGCAGCCGCAGAGACCGCAATAGCTTAGGGTTGGCGTGAAAGGTGACGGAATGGCTCTCGAGACGAGGCTCGCTCACATTCTGCTGTCGTCCACACACTTCAACCCATCCGGATAAATTCTACGAGTAAATGTCAAAGGGAAGAGCAACTGTCTAGGGCAACAAATCGCCTCACGACTAGAGGCTACACAAACTATTTTATTAAAGAGGATCTAATCTGTTTTTAATATTATATTAATATTATAAACGTTTAAATTATATATATGTATTGTAAAGTACAATGCTTGTTTTTTTAAACTTTGTAATTGTAATAATTTATTATTGTATTGTAATCTTACATTATGACGTATCCTATTTTCTCGATCGAGAGACTACGGAACGAATAATAAATCAAATAAACCACGCAGCCACAATCCGTAGCCAGGAGCACAAAACCTTGTTAACGACACTGGTTCGCTATTCCCATTGGAATAGTCGGCCAGCTGCCTCCTAAACTGGTCGAGGCACGGAGAAGGTAATGCTGCGTCACCACAGCAAACTCCTCTTCCGCTATCGGAAGGGCGTGGGACAAGTTCCCAATGCCCGACCTACCCGATGCAGGTTTTTCTAAGGTTTTCCCTGCATTTCTTTAGGCGAATGCCGGGTAGGATCCTTTAAATATAGCCCGGGGGCCCTAGTTAACCCTTGGCTACCGTCCTCTAACCTTCGGCATGCCCCCTTTCAAATCCCTTCCTATGCTATTAAAGGGGAGTTGCCCAACGTGGATTACCCTCATGTAGCCTGTTGCCCTAAAAAAAAAATAAACTGCCGCATTCTAGAAACGTGACACTTGATAGTTTCCCTAGTTTAGCCTTCACTTCTGTAATTTAATTATTTCCAAACTTCTGATTTCAGTTACTTATTCGAACCCTGCGAAAAAAATCTGTTTTTCCCCCCCTTTAAACTCCAAAAATTTAAATAAAAACGCTTTCCATAATTAATTAAAAGAAACACGTCTGAATGAAAATTAATTATAAGAAAAGAGACAAATACACACAGAATAAATGATAATATAAATAACACACAACAAAGTTTCTCGAAGCCTTGTCCCTTTCTTCCGCTGCTAAGAAGAGCCTAGAGCGACACAACCGCACTAGTGAGGTTTTTTTCCCCTTCTCCACAACCCAACGCTTTTGAGTTACGAAAAAAGGTTTCGAGATAATGAGACACGGTTCTATTTATTCAGAACATTAATTTCTTTATATGTTTCTATTAATATAGTAAAAAAATATATAAATGAATAAGTATACAGCATTAAATAGGAAAATTGTGTTTATCAACAAAAAAAACCCATTAAAATGTATGACGTTTCGTTCTCATTTAGGACCTCTTCAGGTTTAATAATTCTAATCATTGCAACAAATTCAGTGTCAATATTTTTGCTCCCTTTGCCTGTTGCAACCAAAATGAAACTCATAGACGTTCGAAACGTCCTTTATTTAAATTTTTGTTAATGAACAATCTGACACAAGGGCAAATAATTTAATTACTATAAATGAAATAATTTTTGTCAACTGACCAGTGCAGTTGTGTCGCTCTAGGCTCTTCTTAGCACCTGAAGAAATTGACAAGGACCCCAGAAACGTTGTTGTGTGGTCTTTATATTATCTTTCTTAGTATGTTTATTAATTATTTCATATCCTACGCGTCTCAATCCTACGAAATAAATAAATATACGTGTAATTATTTTTTTCCCAGAAAGCTTGAATATAGATACATGAAACTGTTTTAACTCCCTACATAAAAAACGGCCGGAACATTACGGTCAAAGTTAGCTTCAGGATTTCCCGTTGCCATGGCAACATCCAATCACACGTCCAGGCCCCACGCACTCCCACCAGGGTGTAAAGTACGTACTTACACCGGGTAAAAGCACCTAATTCTGATGAAAAGGGAGAGAAATAAAAAAAATACATTTGGTTTTTCACTCTTGTGTGTGTCCCTACTCATGCAATGACCGGTAATGACGTTTATTGATCATTATAATTACATTACTTTTAATCATTCCCGACATTTTTGTTTTAAACTGCGGATGACTTGTGTAGGACAGAGTCTGTGTGTGTGTGTAGTGAGTAACTAGTTCACCAGTACTAACGAGGGCGCTGAAGTCTATATCTGGAATCGAAAGCTTGAACTTTGAAATATGTAAATGGCCCGAGGGGCGTCTCCGCTAACCGGCGCCACAATTCTTGTTATTACACGTACTCAATACATCAAGTACGTGATAAGAGAGATGCAGGTATTGGCTATTCATTACAGCTGCTTCCTTTCTTCATATTATATTGGTACAGTTAGGAAAAACATCTCAAAGAAAGAGCACATTGATAAATCATTGGCGTAGTCCTTATGTATTAAATATATATTTAAACCGGCTCATTTACCGTACAAATTACTTCTCTTCAATTTTTACAATTAACGCTATCTGCGCTATAAGGAAAAATTAACACGTTAATTGAAACGAGTTAATTACAGAAATAATATAATCAGCAACGGAGATATGAGGGTAGTTTCATGAAGCCGTATAACCAGACTCTATATTACTCTGCTGATAATTTGGCCGGAAACCCGGTAAATTGAACTTATAAACTTCAATATGGCGTTTTAGAATATAACAAATGGTTTACAATTAGATGCTGGGGTTGTCACAATTCAACTCAGCGACCTCAATGACCCCGGATTTGACTCCAAACTCGGAGGTTTTCGCGTTATTTTTACTCCAACCCCTAACGGTGCTCCCCTCCTATGCCGAAACTATACAAAAACAACAGTCGATCTCACTGATCCCCGAAAAAAAATTTTATTCGACGGAAATATCAGCCGTTCGATCACGTTTGATGATTTCCACCCCTGTCCACCCTTGCCCCTGGGGTTAAACGAAACTCAGCGACATCCGTAGCCTAGGATTTGACTTCAATCTCGGTCGTTTTCGTATTTATATATTTCTTTTGCAACGCTCCTGCACCCGCACCCCCGAAGGGTGCTCCCCTAACATCCCGGAAGGGGTTAGAATTATACACAAAAAAAGGAGCGGTTGAAACACTGTCAATCTCATTCGCCACGAAAAATATTTTTACAGTGCAAATATCGGCCGTTCGAGCACGTTTAAAAATTTCCACCCCTGTCCAGCCCCCAGCCCTGGGGTTGATAACCCCACAGTGTTTGTTTCCGGTTAGAAAAGAACCCGTGTAAGTAATTTTGTCAAATGTGCTTTACGGAACGTCCATACACGCATGCAAACCCACCAACACACACACACACACGTAAATTCAGTTTTATTTATTGGACGAGTTCTGAGGTTTAAGTATGTCAGTCTAGGAGTGTGCTGTATTTTTAATGCAACAGACATGGAGAGAGATCGGTCGTAATGGTGACCGAGCGGAATGGAGTTCGGTGAAGGAAGGAAAAGCCTAGACACAGCAGTCTTTATGGCGTAAACATTATTTTACCATAGCACAGTTTATTAATTTGCCCATGAAACCCCGAGAAAATTATTTAAGCTGTAAAAAATCAGTATGAATAAATTTGTGCAAAAATGTGGATTGTAAATATAATCAATAAAATTATTTTTTAAAAAATAAACCTCTTAATTTAATTTTTTTAATATGTTTCCTCCAGACTGTTGATTATCCTATGACGTCATTTTTTATAAATATATTTGTGCAATAATGTTGATTGTAAATATAATCAACAAAATTATTTTTTAAAAAATCAAGATGCTAATTAAAATGGCATTTAATAATGTCTCCCCCAGACTGTTGATTAGCCTATGACATCATTGTTAATCAATAAATTTGTGCAATAATGTGAATTGTGAATATAATGAATAATTTTTTTTAAAAAAAAATTAACATCTTAATTAAAAAATTTTAAAAATGTTTCATCCAGACTGTTGATTATCCTATGACGTCATTATTAATCAATAAATTTGTGCAATAATGTGGATAGTAAATATAATCAATAATTTTTTTTTAAAAAAATAAACCTCTTATATAAATTTTTTTAAATGTTTCCTGCAGACAGTTGATTATCCTATGACGTCATTTTTTTATAAATAAATTTGTGCATGTTGATTGTAAATGTAATCAACAAAATTATTTTCTTAAAAAATAAAATTAACATGTTAATTAAAATAACATTTAAAAATGTCTCCCCAGACTGTTGATTAGCCTATGACGTCATTATTAATCCATACATTTGTGCAATAATATGGATTGTAAAAATAATCAATAAAATTATTATTTTAAAAAAATGAACCGCTTAATTAAAAAAAATACTTTAATGTTTCCTCCAGACTGTTGGTTAGCCTATGACGTCATTTTTATTAAATATAATTGTACAATAATGAGGATTGTAAATAGAATCAACAAAACTATTTTTTTATATAACAATGAACATGTCAATTAAAATAACATTTAAAAATGAGTGTTGATTAGCCTATGACGTCACTTTCTTTCCCCAACCAGTGTTCTACAACTACTATTAATACATTTAGCAGGGGTGTCCACAGCTGTTGAACGTCACGTCCCAGATACGACTTTATTCGGGAGCAATGTTGAGTCGGAGACTTAACATAAATTAACGGTGAATAACAGGAAAGTTGCGCACAGGTGGGGAAGGAAGGAAGGAGGAGCCCATCAGGTTTCTCCTCACAGAGACGCAGGACCGTGCGTGACGAAGCGGCAACATGACAGCAGAGCTACCAACCAACTAACCAACCAGTCGCCTCACAAACAAATAGCCTGTCTCGTGAAAGGTTGTGTTGGGCGAGCTGTTTCTGCGTGCCTGTCCAACCAAAACGCGCACTGTGAATGCGTACAGCAGCAGCAGCAGCAAAAAAAAAAACCACCACCACCACGGAGACCATCGTGCGTTATCATCAGAGATCAACGGCGTTGATGCTGTAGCAAGTACTTGATCACAATCACATGGGCATGAATACAACGACTATTATTCCAATTACTGTAACGTGGTAACAACCCCCCCCCCCTTGTAAAAAAAACAAAAATAGTGACTGGCCACTGATATGTGGGACACTGCCGTTAAGAAATTGGAGTGGTGTGTCAGCCTAATGTACAGAGGAATGGAGATCCACTAGTAGGCAATTATTCTGAAAGCCAATAAAAAATAAATACCACACAACAACGTTTCTGGGATCCTTTGTCACCTTTCCTCAGGTGCTAAGAAGAGCCTAGAACGACACAACTGCCCTCGTCAGTTGACAAAACTGTAAAGCTTTATTATTCATTATTTTTCAATCAGACGTAATTTTTTTTGCCATTTTAATTGTTCAAAAACACCATCAAAGCCATAAAGAACGGTTCAAAACAACTCATAATTTTTTTATATATATATTAACAGATATTTACCAAAAAGTCTCAGTTGTTGCTATTCTTCTGGTTGAGTGGCAACTATAAACAAATTTCTCTCTCTACCTACACCTACACCAATAATTTACGTCAAATGGAAAATTAATAATGTGAAAGACAGTGATAATATAAACACCTTTACAACGATTCTGGGATCCTTGTTTTACCTTTTTTCAGGTGCTAAGAAGAGCTAAAAAAATAGTTTGACAGCAATTAGGAAGAAGAGTTCTCGGGGTTTCCAGTCGGGTGACGTAATTAGTTGCACACAAACAACGTTTCTATGGCCTACACCGTCGTCTTCTTCAGGTGTAGAAGATCGTCTACGTCGCGGGGAAAACCTCTGGCAATTAGGAATATTGCAGCAGCCATCGTAGAGGATGGTCGGTGACCACGGAAACACAACACGTTAAATGTACTATCGTGACCCGTCGCCGGTCAGGATCATTGTTCCTTTCCTTCAAGGTGCAAATAAAATAAGTGAGAGCAGACAGCCATTTTGAGTCTACACCCTTGTCATCAATATCACTCCATGTAAGATTCTCCCAATCGGCGGTGTTTAATTGACATTTTGAAGACACGTGACGTCACCGGTCGCGATATTGATATTGGCCCCCTGACGTCACACATTTCAATGATCCGCGAAACCACAGCAGATAAAAACTGAAGCGTGAAAATATTTATCTTATTCTCACGCGCGCACAAGATTAATTGCATAGATGTAAGAAATATCTTAATGTCACGTGGATCACGGACGTATCCAGTAGAATTTAGAAATAATTTTTGTACGGTTGCCATGGCAACGTAAATCAACAGGAACTGGTTAAAGTTGTGAGGCTTGTGTTTTTTTTTAAACAAAACACCGACGTTCTTTAGGGCTACAGAGAATAAATAAATTTAACTGGATGGTAGACGCAAAAATTCTTTTCATCACAATTACGGTGGAGATTATAAAAATACTAAATGAAACAGAACTGCCAACAGCAAAACATTAAAATGATAAAAATCAAGGAAATAGAGAGGGGTTGAGCCATCGTGTGTTTATTTTACCTACAAACTGGGCAGTTTTCCCCACTTGTAGATGTATGAAGTTACAAATTAAATACAGGAAGTTACAATTATTATAATCATCAAGGAAGCCTGCGAGGGGATTCTCTCGCAGGTGAATCTTCCCAGAGAGCTCTGGCGGGGGCTACCTTTGGGGATGCCTTCACCACACTCTGTTTATTTTAAAACTAAGGTTCCCACATGCCGAGGCACCTCGGACTGTTTTGAGAGGTGTATGTTCCGGGGTCGCAGACCTTTGGCATACGGTAAGAGTTCTTCGTTGTTTCTATTGGAATAGTCGGCCAGCTGCCTCCTGAACTGGCCAAGGCACGGCGAGGGGTAGGCTGCGACCCCACAGCAAACCCCTCTACCGTTATCGGAAGGCCGTGCGGCAAGTACCAAATGCCCGACCTACCTGATGCAGGTTTTTATAGGGTTTGTCCTGCATTACTTTTAGGCGAATGTCGGGTAGGATCCTTAAACTATAGCCCAAGGGCCCTAGTTAATCCTTGGCTACCTTCCTCTACTCTTCCCCATCCCCCCTTTCAAATCCCTTTCCTATGCTATAAGAGGGGAGTTGCCACTATGTGGATTACCCTACACATAGCCTGTCTACACCAAAAAAAATTATTATAATTCCCAATTAAATAAAAGAAACTCTTTGATTGTTCCGAAGACTACAAACACCGCTTACCGATATATTACATACAGCTGTTAGTACACTACATTTAATTTATTTAAGAAAATTTTTTTTAAATCTTTAATTATTCATCTTATAAAAAAATAGCAATAAAATCAATAGAATAATGAATAAGAAAGATAAGACAATTCAGACACAAAAAAAGGGTAACATAAATACCACACAACAACGTTTCTGGGAATCCTTGTTCCTTTCGTCAGGTACTAAGAAGAGCCGATAGCGACACAATAACTAAATAATAATCTACATATATTGTAAAATTCATCAGAGATAAAAATCTAGACAAAGAAATACAAATGAAAAAAATATATATATAAATATATAAAATAACGTAAATACAGTTGTGTCGCTCTAGGCTCTGCTCAGCAACTGACGAAAGGGACAAGGATCCTAGAAACCTTCTACGGTATTTATATTACCCTTTATTGTAATTTTTTTCATTTTAAAATCAATTTAAACCAATTAAAATTATATCACAAAAGGAAAACATCTAAATTAATTAGAAAATACAGATAAAATCACAAAAAGTCTAAAAATATATAAGCATTAATTTATATAATATATATACATATATTAATTTCTGTATGTATAATTTTTAACCCCCACCCCCCGACTCTTCTCCCAGACACACACGGGTAGTATACTACATTAAATTCAATGACAAAAAAAAATTAAAAAAAAAATGAAAATAATTTAATTTAAACAGTTAAGCGAGATTTAGGGGTATTATTTCAATTGTAAATAAATGTATACAGAATTATATTAATTAAAGGTGAATTTTGAAGAATGTTAAATTAATGAATTAATATTGTCCTGGGCCTGAGAACAAGAAAAGTGGGAAGATATCTCTGACCAGAGATTAACTTACTATCTACGGGGACAAGGATTCCTTGACTTTCATTTCTCAACACCTGTCCATTTCGTTCTGAGAATTTAGGTAACATCTTAATAATAATTAATCGGTATAAACCGTGTGACGCATTGTGACGCGTAATCGATTTCTTCCGCCGAATAATGCACTCAATCACTCTCGAATTTATTATTTTGACATCTCATATTGGAATTCTCACACATGCGACGTTGACGATTATTACCTGTATACATTTATCAAACGCCAATCAAAACCGCCTGACGATAGATAACTTGCGAGGAAACGTTTTTTTCACGTGGAATCAACTGCATTTATATTTACAAGGTAATTTCTGTATAAATAAACATCAGCCAATTTTTTAAGTCACGAAAGAAAATATGGAGAATTTTTATTAAATTAACAAGGTTTATGGATTTTATTTGCGACCTCATCAAGTGCCAGTTTTAAAAAAAGGGGGGAAGGTCATGACTTTTCTGACCGCCAAATGTCTAACATTCTGATGAGGTCACAAACTACGCCATGAAACGTCTTTAATTTAATAAACTGTCCTTTTCTTTCTATCACTTAAAATTCGCTGATGTTTATTTATTTGTTCTCTAAATAATATATATATATATATATATATATATATTAAAGAAGCACGTAATTTTTTTCATAAAGAAGTATAATTATTGGTTTTCGAAATTGAGAAAATTAATAAATGTTAGTAACTGCAGTTGATTTTACGTTGATTGTCTTCAATCTGTAAAATAAAATACTACAATAAATAGGATACATATGAATATATATTAATTATGATAAAATTGAACATCGCTATTTTAATTTGTAATTTTACAGATATAACTTTTTTTTTAGATGAACAGTCCTTGGGCCATACGGTAAGAGTTTTTTTCGCTGTTCCCATTCGAACAGTCGGCCTGCTGCCTCCTAAACTGATCCAGGCACGGAGAAGGAAATGCTGCGTCCCCACAGCAAACCCCTCCCCTGCGATGGGAATTGCATCGGACTAGTACCAAATGCCCGACCTACCCTTGATGCAGGTTTTTCTAGGGTTTTCCCTGCATCACTTTAAGGCGAATTGCCGGATAGGACCCTTAACCCATAGCCCGAGGGCCTCTACCTTGCTCTACCCTCACCGCATCTATCCTTTCAAATCCCTTCCTATGCTATTAAAGGGGATATGCCACCATGTGGATTACCCTCATGTAGCGTCATACCCTTAAAAAAAAATTATTATTCATTCCATTAGTCCTTGGTTGAAGAAATATAATACGTCTAAGATTAACAAGATAATAATCAATTATTACAATTACAAAGATTTAATAAATATTTAAAACTATGTTAAAGATATTAAATATAACAGCAATTAAAGAAATGATCAGTGCCTTAGTCTTCAAATTTCTTTCTAATATTCCGCTATAATAATTTTTTGACCTGTTAATAGTAATATATATATATATATATATATATATATATATATATATATATTTGACACCAGGAAAACTATTTGAAAAGTCAAATTTAATTTATTTTCCCCCTGTAGACGCGTGCAGCATTGCGTCACAGATATTCAACAGGTGATTGACAGCAGTGGTCGATACAATCACAATCAAAATCCATCACCTGCAAAAAAAAATAATTAACCACTATTCTCTGTCTCCTTATCATTAAGATAATTTTTCGATATCCTACGATGCAGTCTCAAGATGATGACAGGTTCCCCCTTTCCTCGTTCTCGAACTCCCTTTATTTTATTTTTTTTAAAAAACGTATAGTATATACATTGTCGGAATTATTGACACTGTAATTCATTAAACCCTTATTATAATACAGTCAGAATATTCTTTTAAATTTGTTTTTTAAAAATTACGTTAAAATTTCAATGATTTTAAATCAATCATGAGGAGTTTTCGTGTTTCTACCGACCACATTCATCTGTAAAAAACAGTAAAATTATTAAGTACATTATTATTGTAATTAAATTAAGTGTATATACTCGCGTTTTTCACGTGAATATGGTCAGGGGGGAAAAAACGAAAGCTCCTGACGATCTATTTAAAATCATTTCCATTTTAATGTAATTTTCATTTTTTTTAAAAAAAATATATCACTGTAATAAAATTAGTTTTTTTTAATCAATTACAATATTAATAATTTATGCATGCAGCCCTTTACCGTTTTTATCGAACAATTACCGGAATATTTTTAACATTCATATATCGACTATTCACGAGATGATTATATTGTTGGTTATTTCAGAGAAACTACCATTAAAAAACAGAGGGATTGACTTAGGATATCGACAAAAAAAAATTAAGTATCGAAATACATAGTTTAATTAAATTAAATTTCATGTCCGGTCTCTGTGGAATTTTAATATACATATTTTCAATTACGAAAAATTTTATTCGAAACGGAAAACTAACTTTTTTCCTATTACCTTTAAATTTAAGAATCAATTTCTCAATTTCAAGTCACCAATAAAAAAACATAGAGACTTGTTCGGAGAAACTTTTATCAAGGCAGAGAAAAAAACAAACATATTTACTCGTAGAGTAATTTGGGGGAGTGATGAAGAAGCAGTGAGGATTAAGTTGGACAGTTGCTAACTACTCGGAGGCTGTTTTTAAAGGCAGTACCCGAATTGTAATTGCTATAATAAACTAAATATATATATTGTTAAAAATCTTTTCAATATGTTTAAAATAAATACCTTTTTAGCCAATATATATATATATATATATATATATATATATATATACAAAAAAAACCTTTAAAATTCTCTTAAATACTTTATTATAGTATTTGAAAGTCTATTCTTGTTGACGTGGTAATAGAATAATAATGCTAAGTTCGTTATGTAGTTATAGAACAAAAACCTATATATATATATATACAGGAAAATAATTCCTTTTCTAACCGTAATTATATATATATATATATATGTATATATAAATATATATAAAAGACATAGAAGTTGAGGAGATCCTAAAGGAAACATAATAAAAAAATAAAGTTTTAATTTAAAGTCTGTTTTAAATTAACAAATCAATTGATGATAACGTCATAAACACTTTTTTACAGTGTTAATTTGGTAAGTTGTTTGTTTTTTCTTTTGTGTGTGTGTGTGAGAGAGAGAGAACTTAAGCTTGCGTTTGTTTACCTTGTACAATGTAATTAATTGTAAAAAAATACCCCTCTGTAGTGAAAATACCTGAAGATGACACAAAGAGGTATCGAAACGTCGTCATAATTAAAATTAAAAATGTGTCTGTATGAGGTCATCAACAGTTTTATTGAAACCAAATATAATATTCATACATTTGTTGTTGTTGTTGTTTCTTTTAAAAAAAATAATGATAACGGCACAATGTGTGTCAAATGCTCGATTGTCCCAACGTATGTAATTTAATGACCCCTGACGCAAAATAATCAAATTTTATTTTTTAAATTATTTTTTTAAGGTTGCAGGCTACATGAGGGTAACTCACATGGTGGTGGCAACTCCTCATTAATACCATAGGAAGGGATTTGAAAGGGGGTATGCGGTGAGGGTAGAGGAAAGTAGCCAAGGGTTAACTAGGGGGCCACCGGGGTTGCAGGTTAAGGATCCTACCCGGGCATTGGCCTAAAGGTGATGCAGAAGAAACCGTAGAAAACCTGCATCAGGTAGCACGGACGTTGGGGTACTTATCCCACGCCCTTCCCTGGATGCCGGGAGAGGGATTTCCTCTGTGCGGACGCCAGCATTCCCTTCTCCGTGTCTCGACCAGTTTAGGAGGGCAGCTGGCCGACTGTTCCAATGGAACAACTCGTACCGTATGCCCCCAAAGTCTGTTACATAGTGAGTTACTGAATTGTGTACGGAAACTTTAAAAACGACTGCGGTATTCCGATATCACTTTATTACGACAGACGTCAAAGCTAATCTATTTATAATTATTTTAATCAAGGCACGTGTTCGTGCATATTGAATAAAGTCTCTTGGGGGACGTGACGAAACCAAGAGGACGGTGACCGCGGGAATCTTCGAGACTTCCCCCAATATTTGCTAATAATCACTTGCATTTTCAATTTATTTAGAATAATTTAACAACCATATTAATTCTTAAAACGGAATCCACCTCCCCCCCCCCACCCTACACAGACGACTTCATTCCCGAAAGAGACCGTAAATATCTTTTTTTTAAAAAAAAAAAATACCTGACGAACCCAGTATGTGAAATAAATTTCTTTCCTAGAGACTAAAATCAGGTCTGCTCCAGCAGTCAGTCAGTCAGTCAAGAGTTATTTTTATCGTGAGATAACATTAAAATTAATCTCGGTTGCGAGATAACAAGAAACGGTAAAACAAAATTTATCCTTTCAAGGTCGCACACAGATTTACTATTAACACGTGAAAAAAAAAATTATTATTGCGGAATATTAGAAAGAAATTTGAAGATTAACAGGCTTATCATTTATTAAATGACTGTTATATTTAATATCTTTATCGTTGCTTCAATTACTATTTTTAAATCTTTATAATTGTAATATTTAATTATCATCTTGTAATCTTGACGTATCCTATTTCCCCGACCGAGGACTAATTGAATGAATAATAAATCTTTTTTGTTGTTGTTTAGGGTAACTGGCTACATGAAGCTAATCCACATGGTGGCAACTCCCCTTTAAAAGCATAGGAAGGGATTTGAAAAGGGGGATGCGGAAGCGTAGAAGAAGGTAGAGGGTTAACTAGAGGTCCTCGGGCTATGTTTTAAGGATCCTACCCGGCAATTCGCCTTAAAGTGATGCAGGGAAAAACCTAGAAAAGCCTGCATCAGGCAGGTTGGGCATTAGGTACTTGACACACGCCCTTCCGATGGCGGGAGACGGGGTTTGCTGTGTGGACGCAGCTTTCCCCTCGCCGTATCTCGACCAGTTTAGGAGGCAACTGCCCGACTGTTCCAATGGGAACAGACAACAACTGTCACCGTATTCCCAAGGTCTGTGACCCGCGGAACATACACCTCTCAAAACAGGCCGACGGCATGTGGGAACCTTAGTTCAAAAACGGAGAGAGGAAAAGGCATCCCCAAAGGATGCCCCTTCCTGTCTCTCCTACAAGGTTCTGCCTAATAGAGAACATCCCTCGCAGACACCCTTGAATAATAAATCTTATTTTTAGGGTAACAAGCTACATGAGGGTAATCCACATGGTGGTGGCAACTCCCCCTCTTATAGCATTGGAAAGGGATTTGAAAGGGGGGATGCGGAAGGGTAGAGGAAGGTAGCCAAGGGTTAACTAGGGGACCCCGGGCTATGTTTTTAGGATCCTACCCGGCATTCACCTAAAAGTAATGCAGGGAAAACCCTAGAAAAACCTGCATCAGTTAGGTCGGGCATTGGGGTACTTGTCCCTCGCCCTTCCGTTCGCCGGAGAGAGGTTTGCTGTGGGGTCGCAGCTTTCCCCTCGCCGTGCTTCGACCAGTTTAGGAGGCAGTTGGTCGACTGTTTCAATAAGAACAGTGAACGACTCTTACCGTATGACAATCAACGTAAAATCAACTGCAGTTACTAACATTTATTTATTATCTTAATTTCGAAACCAATAATATTACCTTTTCCTTTCATGAAAAAAACAATTACGTGGTTCTTTAATAACAACGCCAAAGATACTCTCTCACAAAGGCACTTCACAGATTGTCCATCGCAACATAACATAATATCTTTACTTTTCACAGACATCAATAACAAGAATAATAAAACTTAATGAGATGCAAAAATGAATTTAAATGTCTCCTTTACAGGATACGAAATTAAAAGTGATTTGACGCTTGGTGGATTTCTTAGAATAAAATATCATTTTTTGAGGTTCCGTAATTACGTCACACAAAAACGGTTCGGATTTGTCGAAAATAATAAATTAATACAACATAGAAACGGCACATTGATTACCGTAATTCGAATCCCCGTTGTCGACTTATTATGCATGAACAATTCTCCCGAGTAATTAATAATCCCCTGGACGGTGGTTCCGTTCATCCCCGACGGCCGGCGAGATTACGCTGCACCTTTGGCAGACGTTTCATCCCAAGTCGTTTCATTCGTGGCGCAATGCTTTACACACACAAACACACACACTCACTCACTACACGTATATGTAAATGGGACAGAAATAAAATAAATAACTAAATGAATAAAAACTTCCCATCGCACAAATGAGCACCTTATATGGGGAGAGTGGAATATTTGGCAACTCTCGCCGCCGCCGCCGCCGCCGCTGGGAGGGAAAAAACCCGTAACGCGGAACACGGTTATTAATCTATTATATATTTGAACACAAACCGTCTTCGGGCACAAAAGAATAGAAAGTCGCGTGCTTGCCCCAATGGAATAAACTCTCCGCTTCGTATGGCAGAGGAAGGAGAAGGAAATGGAAGAGCGTGACAGTGATGACACTGAGAATCATCACATCTAGCTGAAAACAATTACGTCTGATTGAAAATAATTAATTAAAAAGGATTTTGACAACTACAGACAAAAAAGTCTTAATATAAATACCACAACAACAACGTTTCTGCGATCCTTCTTCAGGTGCTGAAGAAGAGACTGGAGCGACACAACTGCACTTGCCAGTTGACAAAACTCCAAATTAATTTTTATACCACTTGAGCTGTAACTGTAAACATGAAGAGACCAAAATGAGGGACGAAACAACAACCCCCTCCCCCTTCCCCCGATAAATATTATATTCCAAATAGTAGAATTACATTTTCTTGCTCTTGTTTTTAATATTTTTTTTAAAAAAAATAATGTCATTAATATCTTTCAAATCCTTAAGGACGTTTTTTTAAGTACCCAATGCCCGACCTACCTGATGCAGGTTTTTATGGGGTTTTCCCTGCATTTCATTAGGCGAATGCCGGGTAGGATCCTTAACCCATAGCCCGGGGCCCCTAGTTAACCCTTGGCTACCTTCCTCTACCCATCCGCATCCCCTCTCTCAAATCCCTTCCTATGCTATTAAAGGGGAGTTGCCCAACGTGGATTACCCTCATGGAGCCTGTTTCCCTAAAAAAACACTTTCAAATCCGAAGGGGAAGTAAGCATGCGAGAGAATTCTCTCGCAGGTGAACCTTCCCAGAGAGCTCTGGCGGAGGCTACCTTTAGGGATGCCTTCAGATCCCTCTGTTTTTTTTAAACTAAGGTTCCCACATGCCGAGGCACCTCCGCCTGTTTTGAGAGGTGCATGTTCCGGGGTTACAGACCTTGGGTATACGGTAAGAGTTTTTCTCTTTTCCCATTGGAACAGTCGGCCAGCTGCCTCCTTAACCGGTCAAGGCACGGCAAGGGGAAAGCTTCGTTCCCCACAGGAAACTCCTCTCCCGCTTTCGGAAGAGCGTGGTACAAGTACCAAATGCCCGACCTACCTGATGCAGGTTTTTTAGGGTTTTCCCTGCATCACTTTTAGCAAATTGACGGGAAGGATCCTTAAAACTATAGCCCGGGGGCCTCTAGTTAACCCTTGGCTGCCTTCCTCTACCCTTCCGCATCCCGCCTTTCAAATCCCTTCCTATGCTATTAAAGGGGAGTTGTTACTATGTGAATTACCCTCATGTAGCCTGTTACCATAAAACAAATTATAAAAATTAGAATAGTATATTACAAAAAAATCTTTTATATCTAAACCGCCTTATTTTTATTTGATTTTCGAGAAATGTCGACTCTGGACAGCTTAAACCCACATAAATTTCCTGAGTGAGGTTTAGAGCAATTTTCTTACACTTTGTCAACTGACCTGTGCGGTTGTGTCGCTCTAGGCTCTTCTTAGCACCCTGAAGAAAGGGACAAGGATCCCCAGAAACGTTGTTGTGTGGTATTTATATCATCAGTTTTTTTAGTCTGTATTCTACTATCTTTTTCATTATTCTATTTAACTCTATTGATAAAGTAGAAATAATATGGAATAAAGGATTGATGAGCTGCTGTCTTGAAATTAAAATAAATATTGTAAGATTTTTAAATGTTAGGGACCCTAAAATTTGTATGCTCATTTATAGAATAGATAAGGGGCAGTATTTAAATATTTTTATTAAAATATATCCATAATCATAACACCAGGGGAAGAAAAAAAATTATTTATTTATTTATTGAGCTACAGAATCTAAGAAGTACTAAAAATTCGATGTTTCATACATGTTTAATATTAGATAATGAGTTCCCTTTAGCAGTAAATAATTTGGAATAGTTTAAATATATTTATTTAAAAAATTTATTGTTACACATAAAAAAAGATACGTATTGAAGCGTATGTAATTAGCTTTAAGCTAATTTGTCAAAAATAAAAAACTTAAAAAATACTTTCTATTCGAAAATTCTTTATACCAGAAATATTTGAACGTTTCCTGAGGTATATTTATGAACAGCATAAATCAAAATTATTCGAAAAAAAATTATGTATTTCCCTGCCTGTGCAGTTATTAGCAAAACCTCTCACAAAATATCTTTTCTTTCATCCAACAGAAACATGATTAATACTAAACGTCGATTAACCAAAATCACAACTATTAATGGGTCGATTTTTCCACACATTAAATTTTATTTTTGTCAAGTTGCCTAACGCGTGCGCACTCAAGTCAAAGTGTGAAATACGCGTAGAAAAAATATTTTATCAGCTACAAAGTTGTGTAACAAAGACCTGCATTTCTGTGTTATCAAGGGAACTCTCGTGAAAATTCCTTTCAGCACGTTATTGTTACCTCCACTCGTGTAATTAACAATTTTATCCTCATTAAAAAAAATAATGCAGGTGTCTTGACACTTTTGCGAGGTCCTGTTCTCACGGGGGTGATTTATTATTCCTTTATCATCAAATTCCATAATTCCTAAGTTACTTAATTTCTTATCAAGTGTTTCAAATTTAAATTGAAGGTTTATTAAAGTCATAATATTCAATTTATTATTTATTTTTGTGAGAAATTCGTTTTTATAAATGTCTTTTCAATATTATATTTAAAAAACGGCCGATCTGTTAAGCGTTGGTTGCTTGACGCCAGGTTCTTCCAGTCCTCTGAGGTGTTTGTTGACTCTGGGTGTGTTTTTTTTCCCCCTTCTACCTCTTTAACATATTTTTCTGCGTGTTCGTCCTGGATGCCTGGAAGTCGGGAAAACCTTCAGCCACCCTCAGCGCGATAAATTTTCTCACACGGAGATGCCTAACTACATCTCTATGGCTCTTATTGCCCCTGATAGTGTCTCAAAGTAAACGGGTGAATGTTTCAACATCAACCGTGTTACAACCGCACTATCAACTAAAACCAAACGACTAAACTACATCGAATTTAATGACTTAATCTCATTCTCCTAACTACAAAAAAAAAACTCTGTCCCCCGTAATCATTACAGCTGACTCGCACGCAGCTGGCAGTCAAACTTTGGGTCGCAGACCTCGACTACCGTGCAATATTTTCATACAATATTTTTAATTACTGTTTTAAAGTTGGCAGTAGTGTATACTTCGACCAGCGAATCTGTTAACGTTATTCCACGTGAGGTCGTAATGTTTGGAGCTGCACGAGCCGCGGAGGCGTGGGCGTGGACACGGCGTGTTTAGTTGCGTGCGATTGCCTGGAACACGACTATTGTGAGCCCCGACCCTGACAGGTGAATAGAGCTGTTGCGTAAGCACTTGTTGCCCTAAGTACTTTTCCTTGCGTGGCGTAATTAATGCGTAAAGCTAAACATGAGGCGAAGAGTTACTTTAAACTACAACTACATATATATATATATATATATATATATATATATATATATATATATATATATATATATATATTCGCCATTTTAAAGTTTCAACCATTCGTCATAATGCAGCAACCTGAACTTACACTTCCACAGAGATATTCTTAAATACCCTTCGCCTGTCATATTTAATATTTTAAAAGTGTTACAGTTTAAAAAAATTGATGTTACAGATTTATACCAAAGCCAAACTGTATACGGAACGAAATAGCAGAAATAAAACTTATACTTAAACCAAATATTTTAATTAAAGCCGTATACAAATGTTATGAATTATTTTTACAAGTCGCGAGGCGCTCTTAATTGATGATGGATCGAAATAGGTGATTAGCGCAAACCATTCTCGGTTGAATTTTTTTTTAAGGTAACAGGCTACATGAGGTGGTAACTCCCCGTTTAGAGAGTTTAAAATGAGGATGTAGAAGGGTAGAGGAAGGTAGCCCCAAGGGTTAACTAGTGACCCGGGCTATGGTTTAAGGATCCTACCCGACAATTCGTCTAAAAGTGATGCAGAGAAAACCCTAGAAAAACTTGCATCAGGTAGGTCGGCCATTGGGAACTTGTCCCACGCCCTTTCCTGGATGGCGGGAATGGGGTGTTTGCTGTGCGGGTCGCAGCTTTCCCCGTCGCCGTATCTTGACCAGTTTAGGGGGCAGCTGGCCGACTATTCCAATAGGAATAGCGGACAACTCTTAGCATATGCGCAAGGTCTGCGACCCCGAACCATGCACCTCTCAAAACAGGCCGAGGTGCCTCGGCTTGTGGGAACCTTACTTCAAAATCGGAGATAGGAGAAGTCATCCCCAAAGGTAGCCCCTTTCTGTCTCTCCAACAAGGTTCTGCCTGCGAGAGAACATCCCTCGGATACACATCAATCGGAGGCAGCCAAGGGTGAAACCTATGCTTTAAGGATCCTACCCGGCAATTCGCCCGATACTGATGCACGACAAACCCTAGAAAACTTGCATCTGGTAGGTCTGGCCTCTTCGTACTTGTCCCAGGCCGTAGAGAGTGTTTTCCTTTGGGGACGCAGCATTCCCTTCTCCGTGTTTCGACCAGTTTAGGAGGCAGCTGGCCGACTCTACCGATAGGAATAGCGGACAACTCTTACTCTGCGACCCAGAACCACACACCCTCTCATAACAGTGCCGAGGTGCCTCGGCTTGTGGGAACCTTAGTTAAATAAAAAAAATTCAGAGAGAGGAGAAGGCATCCCCGAAGGTAGCCTCCTCAAGAGTTGTACCGATAGAGCATTAATTCAACAGCTATAAAATACATACGTCATAATTTCTTTACGAATAGAATACTTAAATATACTCCTTGAGTATTGCAGGATATAATTGTCCCTCACTCTTCAGAATATTACGAAAGATTAATTTGATGAAACTGTTAGCTTGATTCACAAATAGTCGCCATATTGGAGTCACTAAACATGGCGACGAAAATTAACTTCCATATCCCGCAAGGATCGTAAATTATTTCGTATTATTTTTTATCTTCATTCGATTGAGAATTACTGGGTAAAATGATGATTTTTATTGAATAAAAATACTTCTGCTTTATTTCATTACCGGTAAAAGGAACTATTTCCTTTGTCCGTCGCTTAGTAACGTCACGCTCTCTTGACGCGCATTAATTTAACCCCAAATTATCACCATTTCAAATTACAATTCTTTCCACCTTTATGATAGGGGGGTTTTCAACACTCCTACAGTACCGTTTCTCGTGTTTTGAAAAATATGTGAACCAATTTTTTTTTGTTTCAATCTGTCCACGCGTTTAAATCTGTAAGAAAACTAACGTAAAGACATCCTTTTTTATTATACATTTTTTGTCTCTTAAGACAGTGTGTGACGTTATCAGTGACGTCAAGTAAGCGATGTTTTCAGCTATACCTCTTTGAAAAATATTCTCTTTTTCTACTTAATATTTCCCCGGGAAACTGAGTGACGTATTCGTTGACGTCCGGTAAGCCAAAAATTTATCCAGCCAAATCCTGACTAAATTTTTTTTTTTCTATTGAAGTTTCAAGTAACTCGTGGTAATGATTCAGTTATTTTGCTCGAGGTCGAGGATGGCGCGTAAATTTATAACGGAGGATTGTTCGTCGTGCGTGTGTAACCAAGACAACCGTACACTAACCTCAACCTTTCTCGACGAACTACTGGAAGTCCCCGTGACGTGAACGTCAGAAACCATGACAGATCCCTTCCTTTCAGTCTGGCTCATGAGGCAGCACAACAGTGGCCCACTTCTGTGAATATGCACTGGGATAATGAAAACAGTATCGCCTCTTATCCGCGCATACATTATTCAGCGCGACCTCCACGGCGGGGGACTCCTCGGTCGACCAACTTTCGTACTTACGACTGCTTCTCAGTATCCACTAAAATACAAACTACCTTCAACTTCGCCATCGTGCAAAACGAAGACTCTACCTTACCGTACCAACTTCACGGTAATATTCATAAAAGATTTCGTCGACTAAGCTTTACTTCAATATTATCCTAACTACTGAAGGCTCCACGCCTTTTAACTTGGTCCATATTTACCTTAAACTTCCCGTGATCTGGTAATTTAATTTAGAATAACCGAATCCTTTTCTGAACTACAAATAAATAAATTTGACTGTAAAAGTAAAATCTGTGCTCTAAATACTAAAAATATATGGCGCGTAATGGTTTTTAAAAAAATAAATTAATAAACCTGACATGAAAAAAAAAATTAAAAATTTGCTTTTGTGAATACACATCACCTTTCTTTTTATTATTATTATTATTAGGACAACAAGCTATACGTTGGGCTACTCCCCTTTAATAGCATAGGAAGGGATTTGAAAGGGGGGATGCGGAAGGGTAGAGGAAGGTAGCCAAGGGTTAACTAGGGTCTCCGGGCTATAGTTTAAGTGATGCAGGGAAAACCCTAGAAAAACCTGCATCAGGTAGGTCGGGCATTGATACTTGTCCACCGCCCTTCCGATGGCGGGAGAGGGGTTTTCTGAAGGGTCGCAGCTTTCCTCTCGATGTGCCTTGACCTGTTTTGGAGGCAGCTGGCCTACTATTCCAATGGGAATAGCGGACAACTCTTACCATATTCCCAAGGTCTGTGACCCTGGAACATACACCTCTCAGAACAGACCGAAGTGCCTCGGCTTGTGGGAACTTTAGTTCAAAAACGGAGAGGAAAAGGCATCCCCCAAACATAAATCATAACATATAGTAGTACAAAATTATATCTATCTGCGTGATAGGACGTTCAGATTTAGAATACTTTCGTATAAACGCAAGATTTATCAGATATTTTATCGGATATTTTTTTTTCTATTTTGACGTAACCAAAATAATTTTTTTTATTATAAATAATTTTTTATTGGATAATTAAGGTTTTTTTAAAAACAAAATCTATTATCGTCACTAATCTAGTCTCAGGGATTTTAATCAGTAAAAATCTAGAGCAATTTATTCAAATAAAAGTTCTTTAATGGGGTTAAGACTCGGGGTGATTAGTTGCCACTCGAGTGACGTAAGTGAGCGGGGAATTATGGGAAAGCAACAAAAAAAAATAGGCTAACCAATTAGAAGCAACCCATATTTACATCACAAATTGCTACGTCGAGAACCAATCAAAAGCAGCCAAGTTGACAGCGTATTACAAGCATAAACCATAAAATGTAGTAGTACAAAATTATATCGATCTGTGTGATAGGACGTTCAGATTTAGAATACTTTCGTATAAACCTAAGATTTATCAGCGTTGACGGAAGACTTGCAGTGTTCACGTCGTTCGAGTCGCTCTACAGATTCACGACACATTTACAGTACAGTACAGTAGAGCCGCACAATGATTTTCTTTATCTGTTAGCCAATCTCATTGTCTTGTGAAGAGTCGTTCGTTATCTGCAAAACCCCCAGTAACATTCCCCCCCCCCCTCCCCTGATACCGTAGCGATGACCTGAATACGATATTTCTTGACACAACACCGGAAACTGCGAACACGAATGCTGGTTGGCTTCAAGTTTGTATGGCCGCTCCGTTTATTTCCTCTTGTTGCGACGAATGCAATTTCCGATAGCCGAATTGACACGTACAGATCTCTCTCTCTCTCTCTCTCTCATTCTCCCTCTCCCTCCCTCCCTCCCTCCCACCCTCCCTCCCCCCTCCTCTCTCTCTCTCTCCTCTCTCTCTCTCCCTCTCTCTCTCTCTCTCTCTCATTCTCCCTCTCCCTCTCTCTCTCTCGCCAAACAAGAGAAAGTAACGTTCGAAAAATATCATCGGCGCCAAACGTCCTGTTATTAAACAACAGTCAGTTTAAATAAAAAAAGATACAGACGTTATTTTCCCTCAATCCTTTCATCCTTTACTAGTGAGTTCTCGTTTACTTTTTTGTAGAGTGACACAGGAGTTTATTGTACTCATACCTATAAAGGTTTTTTTTATTATTATTATTCTTAAAAACTTGTATTTCTCGATTATACAGTTTGGTTCATAAAATTTACAAGTATTTACAAAACATTATGTGTAAATAATTCATATGTTAGCTTGTGTAGGTGGACAGTCCTGTGACTTTCCAGGCCTTGAGTTCTTGATTTGTTGTTCTGAGAGGTTTGGGGTGGAAGATGAGATGTGTGTTTACTGGAATATTAATAATAATATATTGGAAGCGCACACATGCCGTGCATTACATTATGTGTAAATAGATTTTTGTCTATTCCAGTATATTTGATATCAGGATCGTTGTGCTCGTTCTTCCAATTAGTTCCTCCAGTTTGTCTATTAATACTTTTCTGTTAACCAGATCAAATGCTGTTGAGTAGTCAACAAACACCACATATAGTTTTCCTTTTGGTCTTTCTATCGTCTGTTTTATTTGTTCAAACAGGTTTTCTACTGCCAGGGTCGTGGACTTACCCTTTCTAAAACCAAATTGTTCTTCTGGTAGAAAGGGTTGTAGCTTCTCTGCCAGTCTCTTGGCGAGAATTCCTGTTAGAGGTTTCAGTGGTGTGGATTCCATGGCTATTCCTCTATACGCGTTTGGGTTCTCTGCGTCTCCTTTTCCCTTGTATAATAGCTTGATTGATGACTTTTTCCATTCGTCTGGTATACTTCCTAATTCTATACATTTATACTGGAATATTAATTGGGGAAGGTTGCATACATTGTTATACCTTTAAAGTGAACACGCAAATATTCGCGCGCTCGTGTACAAAAACACTAAAAACAGTTTTATCCAGACTAGTACCAACATTGGAAACGAACAAAACCGAACACTTCGCATTATTAATTTTTCTTATCCTTTCCTCCGCCACCCCCCGCCGCGTTCTTAAAAAGTGTTTTACGGCTCCTTTGCAAAAATGTTATTAGATTCAGACAAGCAAATAAAAACTCACTTTAGCTGAGAATTATTACAGCAGAGCGCAATTAAAACTTTTATGATTGTAAGATTTTTAACTGCACGTTTCACTTCTTTTTTTTTTTTGCAATTTTTTTTTACACCGTGTCAGGTTATTATTATTACTTCTGCAGCAGCAGCAGCAGCACTGTGCTCTCTCTACTTACTGCAATTTCCTACAGTTCCCATTGTCTTTTATGATGACATTTGCGTCACTAGGGGCAAAGGGGGGGGGTGAGGTCACTGTTCCGCGTAATCCAAAAGTAGACCGGTTCAGCAGTTCTTTTCGTAAAGGAAAAAAAAACAATATTTTCTTGAAGGAATCGAAAAATGATCTTACTTTGACATATTAAAACGCGCGGGGAAGTAATCCCGAAGAGAATCCAGTTGTAAGAAGGGATAATTTGGCTGAAATTCATAAACATGTTTAACGCTTAATAATGTGGAGACCGGGAACTCGACAATGTATTGTTGGTCGGGCAAGTGTCATTGTTAGCAGGTAGTCGCATGCAAGGACAACTTTACACTCGCAAGAAATTGCAGTCAGTGTTTGCAGAAATTACCTGCAGTGTAAAGGCTGCATTTACACCCTAGCAAGATTTTTTTTTAGGGGAACAGGCTACATGAGCGTAATCCACATGGTGGTAATTCCCCTTGAATGGCATAGGATGGGATCTGAAAGCGAGGATGTGGAAGGTAGCCAAGGGTTAACTAGGGGCTCCCGGGTTATGGTTTAAGGATCCTACCCGGCTATTCGCCTAAAAGTGATGCAAAGGGAAAACCCTAGAAAAACCTGCATCAGGTAGGTCGGGCATTGGGTACTTGTCCCACGCACTTCCGACAGCAAGTTTTTTTTAGGTAACAGGCTGCATGAGGGTAATCCACATGGTGGCATCTCCCATTTAATAGCATAGTAACGGTATTTGAAAGGGGGGATGTGGAAGGGTAGGCACTGGTAAATGAAAGAGAATGCAAGAACTTTGGCGCAAGTCCTTGCATTTCTTTTTTACCGAACAACTACTTGCTGATAGAATCCACATTAGAGAAGAGCATCTCGTGAGTTGTGACGTCACGTTACCCAATATGGCGATCAGTTCATTTTTTTTTATTTTTTTTATGGTACTAATATTTATTTTTCTGCAACGTCACTAATTATTATAACGAGCAGCAGGAACGTGTTGCTTCTGCGGTCGTTTTCAATTTATTGAGAGAAGAAGTGGGGAAGTGTCTTAAATTATAAACTTCAATTTAACATAAAAGGTCTTATTAACAATGTAAAGAATCACGTGTCAAATATGTAGACCCACGCTGTTGAATATGAAAAACAAAGTTCAGTTTAATTTATTTTATCCTCTTTTTTAGGTAACAGGCTACATGAGGGTAATCCACAAGGTGGAAACTCCCCTTTAATAGCATAGGAAGGGATTTGGAAGGGGGGATGCAGAAGGGTAGAGGAAGGTAGCAAAGGGTTAACTAGGGCCCGCGGGCTATAGTTTAAGGATCCTACCCGGCATTCGCCTAAAGAAATGCAGGAAAAACCCTAGAAAAACCAGCATCAGGTAGATCGGGCATTGCGTACTTGTCCCACGCCCTTCCGATAGCGGTAGAAGAGTTTGCCGTGGGGACGCAGCATTCCCTTCTCCGTACCTCGACCAGTTTAGGAGGCAGCTGGCCGACTATTCCAGTAGGAATAGCGAACAACTCTTACCGTATGCCCAAGGTCTGCGACCCCGGAACAAACAGCTCTCAGAACAGGCCGAGGTGCCTCGGCTTGTGGGAACCTTAGTTCAAAAACGGAGAGGAAAAGGCATATCCAAAGTTATCCCCTTCGTATCTCTCCTAAAAGGTTCTGCCTGCGAGAGAACATCCCTCGCAGGTATTGCCTGCGAGAGAACATCCCTCGCAGGTATTGCCTGCGAGAGAATAACCCTCGCAGGCTTTATTTTATCCTGAATAATGGAAGGCATATAAGCAAGTAAACAACAATTTTCATCTGAAGGAAAGAAAGTACATTGAATGACTCATTCAGTATCCTGCGACAAGTTATTAAGTTATTCCAGTTGTATGTTATATGAAACATTCCATTTGAAAACAATAATTGTTTTTTTATGAACTCACGTGTGGGTATGTTAGACAAAATAATATATAAAATTCTACTGAAATATTTAGAAAACCCGTTTAATTAAAAGAAAATCAAGCTGTACATTTTTTTTTTACTTGTCACAACTTTAACGTACGTACGTAAAAATAAAATGACCTTCCACTGTACACATTTTTTATTATTAATGCCATTCTTGTAAGAATGTTGTACACGAAATCTTCCGGAATAAAAAATAATTAATTAATCTGTTACTATTATTATGAAAAACTACTAACCATTCTACGGTGACTCTTGACGAAGTTGTCAGCGACGTAAGTTTCTACGATTTATTTTTGGTCTGTTTCAATTAATTATTATAACGTTCCTTCAAACGATGTATGGAAGAATTTTACGAGTATTCCAATTTATTGCTTCCGTTATTTTGTTTTATCGAATATTTCCGAGATTATTTATAATTTTAGAGCTTTTAGTAAACCCATATGGTGAACATCACTTTCTGCTAATTAAGTGAGCGTGCCGCAATTTATTTGCAAATATATATTAAACCTCCGCGAAGCAAGGAGAAACTTCACGCTTGAGTTTCCGATGTATTGTGAAAAAAAAGAAAATCAGTTCGGAATTAATTTTTTTTTCGTGGTATTGGTGCGTTGCTCGCTTAACTTGTTTTTTTGGTTTCAGTGGACTTGGTTAGCACAGGTTGTTGGAGAACCGCATTGAACCAGTCGAGACTCGCTGGCGACTGACAGAAAAAGGGCTTGGTCTGTCCTTCTCGGGTGTGGCACAACGAGAACAGCGACCGTCACTCGGTACAATTACATAGGAATATACGATATATATATATATATATATATATGCTAGTCACACACACACGGAAACCCGCAAAGTTTGAAAGATGCTCCCTGAGAGGAGACGCGAAAGTAAGAACGTCTACTAACTTCAAAAGTACAGTTTTAAGGACTGAGAACCTGTAGATGGATCACGAGTTAACCATTTTTATATTAAACTAGCTGGGTTCCTGGCGTTTCCCGGGATGTCGTATATCCATAACCCCCCAATTTGACTCGAATCTCAGTTGTTTTTTCGTTAATTATATGAAACGCCCCTCACCCCCCACCCCTAAGGGTGCTCCCCTACCATGCTGAAATGGGTTGAAATTTTACAAACAACATCGGTGGAAATAATATTAACATCATTGACCCCTGACAAATATTTATTCCAGGCAAATATCGACCATGTTTGAAAAATTACATCCCCGGCCGTGGGATTTTAAAATGGCCAATTGAATGTCATAATTAAACACACCGACATCCATTTACACTGTATTTGACTCCAATCTCGGTTGTATTCGCGTTATTTTATTGTAACGACCTTCCACCCCCACCCCTAACGTTCCTCCATTCCAATGCTGTAACGGGGTTGAAATTATACACATATCACATCTCGTTGTCTCCCAAAATATATTTATCCGTCTCAAATATCGGCTGTTTTAGCATTATTAAATATTTCCACCCCCGCTTCTGGGGGATTGTTTCCTGGTCGCAAAGACCAAAAACAAAAGTAAATTATTGCACTCCAAGTGACCGTGACGTCAAGCGAGAGAGAGAGAGAGAGAGAGCGACGTCACTACGCGACGAACAAAGGAAATAGTTCATTTTTCCATAATGATATACAGCAGAAATAATTTTCATTGATTAAAATACTCCATCGAATGATAAGAAAAAAAAACAGCCTTTTAAAAATGACTCGACTTTTAAGTGACTGACATGGGATAATTGTAGCACGTACCGTAATTTTGCCCAATTTTGTGTGTAGTGGAGGAAACACTGAATGATGGTAAGAATCAACACGTAATATTTGTTAATCATTATAATTTAATAGTTTTTAAATGTAATGAATAGGAAAGATAAGGCAATACAGACCAAAGAAAAGGGTAATATAAATACAACTCAACGTTCCTGGCATCCTTCTTCCTTTCTTCAGGTGCAAATACGAGCCAAGGGCGACACAACTACACTCGACAGTTGACAAAACTCAAAATAGTTGGGTTATGTAGGGAAAAAAAAGTCTGACAAGTGTAGTTTTGGTACTCTAGGCTCTTCTTAGCACCTGACGAAAGGTGACAAGGATCCCAGAAACGTCGTTGTGAGTTGGTATTTATATTATCACCTTTTGTCTGAATTGGCTATCTTTCTTATTCGGGGGGGAGGGGGGGGGGGAATTATTGAGAAACATAAATACCAACACAACGTAACGGCAGACTTTGTTGCTTTATTCAGGTGTAGACGTGAGACGCATCACTATACAATCAACGTAAAAGAAAAAGGGAAGAGGTATTAATATAAAAGCCGAAAAACAGTTTGATCAGCAACAAGAGCTCATAGGGGGCAGAGATCATTCGAGACTGTTTATACATTTATTTCAGTGACGTTAGATTTGAAATATTATTTCCGGATATAATATTCAACCATTTAAACTCTTTTCATTTTTTCAAATCACATGTACGTTTGGAGACGATACAGAATGTTTTTTTTTAAAAAAAGAAAATTCACCCCCACCCGGTCAACTCTTTTGGAATCTCCTACCGCTTCGAAAGGCCGACAGAAAGCTTGGAGGGGCGTGCGCACAACTCATCAATCGGATAATTGTTTCAGGATCGCGGAGGGGACAGACAGACAGACAGAAAGACATTCACTTATATATACAGATGGTTGGATTAAATGTTCCAAGACAGCCTTTCATTACTTTGGTCTCCTCTTTTAAATTTAAATTTTTAAACGAGTAATTAACCGTAAAAACTGATTTAATGAAGAGAAAGTAAATAAATAATTCGTCCCCTTTTCTGTCGGGGATATTATTATTATTATTATTTAAATGTTTCCGAAGCAGCACTGACCTGAGGTATGAAGTTCTTGATAGCGACGACAGGCTTGCTCGAGTTCTCCGCTTTCTCCTTATCTTTCTCCTTATCTTTCTCTGCGTTGCCTTTGCGGAACCTCCAGCTGCGAGGCGAACTCGTCCCGCCTGCAACCGAATACGACACATAGGTTAATTACCGCCATACATCAACTGCGTCATTTTAAAAAGGGGTTATTTCTACAAGTTATTCAAGTACGTCCTGCTACTGTTGACATACTGATCCGTGTATCACTGACGTCAACGGCGGAAGGAGACACTAAAAATTCCTTTACTACGCTCCTTACTCCTAATTACATAATTATGGATGTGAAAAATATTTCCTCAGACTGTTGGAAAGTATGTATTACTTACCCAGCGTCCATATTTTCCCAATTTTCGGACAATCCTCCCTATTGTACATTTCATAAATCTAATGATGATGATGATGGCCTGACAAAAATTGTTCTAGATCAATTCCTCGGACTTATGACGCTAAAGGTCATTGGAAAAAAATATATAAACCTAAACAAAGTTAAAGAGCGTAAGTTTTCCCAACGTATATTCTGTATAAAGAGTTCTCGGGTAACGTTACCCGACCGGAAACCCGAGAACTCTTTATACATAAAGAAAGTTGTAAACTAATAAAAAATACAAATTTTTTAAAAAAACAAAACATCTAAGAAATTAGTCCTGAAACTTTTGTCAGAACCTTTACACACTTCACTTCACTCAAAGAAAGATTACTAAAAGGTAAAAAAAAAAAACATTTTCACGAAAATTGAAAAATTTTAGCGAGCGGAAAAAAATATTAACTTCACGAATCTGTTTAGATTATTTTTTATAACATAAAAGAAAACTAATTAGGATAATTTTGTTATAATACAATTTCAAATCCTTTATGTGGGAATACGAAAAGCAATATCAGATGCAGCAGGGATTTTTTTTTCACTTTCCAGCTCAAACGGAAAGAATTTTTTTTAAAAAAAGAAAACATATGCAATTAAAGAATAATAATAATACGAACTAAAATTGTAAATGTTAAAATTTTAATTGTCTGGAAGTCAATGTTGGTAATTAAAAAATAACGTAAATATATGAACGAAATTTTTCTTTATTGTTTTATCTTTAAATTGAAATGGACTGAAAGCCAATGTTGTAAATTAAAAAACTAATATAAATTAAACACCAAAAAAAATGGTTAAAAGTTAGATTTTTAAAATGAAATCGGCTGGAAGTCAATTATGCCAAAAATAATGTAAATTAAAACAATAATGTAAAAAAATTAAAGAAATTCTGTTAAAAGTTACATTTTTGAAAAAGAAATCGACTGAAAGCCAATGCTGTAAATTTAAAAAAATAATACAAATTAAGAAACCGAAAAAATTATTATAAGCTTGATTTTTAAAATGAAATTTACTGAACGTTAATGTTGTAAATTAAGTAAATTATATAAATATATATATGACTCAAAGCCAATGTCGAAAATTAAAAAATATTAAAAAAAAAATAACGAAAAAATTGCTAAAATTTAGATTTTTAAAATGAAATTGACTTGAGTCAATGATGTAATTTTTTTAAAAAAATAATACAAATAACGAACAGAAAAAATTGTTAAAAGCTTGATTTTTAAATTAAAAACCGACTCAAATTTAATATTTTTTTGGGGGGAGGGGGAAACAGGCTACATAAGGGTAATTCACGTTGAGCAACTCCCCTTTAATAACATACGATAGGGTTTGAAAGGGGGGATGCGGAAGGGTAGAGGAAGGTAGCCAAGGGGTTAACTAGGGGCCCCGGGTTATGGTTTAAGGATCCTACCAGGCATTCGCCTAAAAGAAATGCAGGACAAACCCTAGAAAAACCTGCATCAGGTAGGTTGGGAATTGTCCCACGCCCTTGCGATAGCGGTAGAAGAGTTTTGCTGTGGGGACGCAGCATTCCATTCTCCGTACCTCGGCCAGTTCAGGAGGCAGCTGGCCGACTGTTCCAATGGGAAAAGGAAACAACTCTTACCGTATGCCTAAGGTCTGAGACCCCGGAACATGCACCTCTCAAAAAAGGCCGAGGTGCCTCGCCTTGTGGGAACCTTAGTTCAAAAACGGACAGAGGAAAAGGCACCCCCAAAGGTAGGCCCTTCGTGTCTCTCCTACAGGGTTCTGCCTGCGAGAGAACATCCCTCGCAGACCTCTTCTATCGAAAAAATAGAGGAGTAATATGTCAAGAACTTTGTGTGCTAATTTTTTTTTAAAGGTAATAGGCTACATGAGGGTAATCCACATGGTGGCAACTCCCCTTTAATAGCATAGAAAGGGATTTGAAACGGGGGATGCGGAAGGGTAGAGGATGATAGCCAAGGGTAAACTAGGGCCCCAAAGCTACATTTTAACAATCCTACCTGGCATTCGCCTAAAAGTAATGCAGGGAAAACCCTAGAAAAAACCTGGATCATAAAACTGTAAGAGAAATGAAATAACAAGATCTGCCTAGATGCATTTATATTAAAAAAGTACTTGTAATTTTTATTAAGTAGTTCTCGTGAATACCGAGGACAAACTAGCCTCGGGTTCCATTGAGCAAAAGCACGCGATATAAAAAAAAGCGCGTGGAAAAAAATTGCAATCATTAGCGTAATTTTAAGCAAAGGGCGGGTCTATTGATCTTCGTTATGTCTTGTATCGGAACCAGGATGTTGCGAGTGATTGATCGCTGCAGGGAAGAGGCACTTCGCCATCAGAGTCGACCGACGCCAATATTTTATGGTATATATGCTTTATAAAAGGAAGGGCGTAAAATACTAATCATTAGGAAATAATGTGGACGGGATGGACGTGCTTGGATTCTGAAACGGGTAATTTTCAAATGGAAAAATTTCGAGTGACTTCATAGCCAATTAAAGAGCTTAAAATCACTGCCAGTCTTTTCGCTAAATTTAAATTAAATATCATTTAGCAAAAAAAATTATGTTTACTGTAGTAAAAAATTCAAAAGTTTATCTTTAATAACAGACATTATGGAATTTTCAATAACCCTTACGAACTCCTTTCAAGCGTGTATATACATATATACAGATATATACATACATATACATATATCCATATATATATATATATATATATATATATATATATATATATATATTAATAAATTAGGAACATTTGAGAATCATAATATTGCAATATACTTTAGTTCCTTGTATGAAAAACGTCATACGCTAAATTTACATATATCCGATGTACAAAACATAGACTTTGTTTTTTTAAATCAAAATTAATTTGGGGAAAATTGCTGCTAAAATCTATATATATAAAAATGAATTGCTGTTCGTTAGTCTCACTAAAACTCGAGAACGGCTGAACGGATTTATCTTATCTTAGTCTTGAAATGTTCGTGGAGGTCTAGGGAAGGTTTAAAAGGCGAGAAAAAATCAAATAATTTCCGGGAAAACCCTAAAAACAGCCCTTTTCTATTTTCCATACAAACGTTTTCTAAATAAAATACAAATCTACACCAGTCGAGCAATTTTCACCAAATTTCGTACACGTGTTCTTTGCGACCAGGAAACAAACACTGTCGGGGTGAGACGCGTCTTCCACCCCTAGAAGCAGGGGTGGAAATATTTAAACATACTGAAACAACCGATATTTGAGTCGGATAAATATTTTTAGGGGTCAAAGATATTGATAGTGTTTCTACCAATGTTATCTGAATACAATTTTCATCCCCTACGCCCTGTGAAAAGGACACCCTTCGGGTTTGGGGTGGGGTGGAGATGCTTTACAGTAAAATAACGCGAATACAACCGAGATTGGAGTCAAATCAAAGGTTATGGAAGTCACTGTGTTTAGTTACGACATTCAAATTGGCATTTACCCCTCAGATGCAGGGGTAGCGGGGTGCAAATTTTGGAACATGCAAACACGGCAGATATTTGCGTTGAAGAAATATTTTTCAGAGTTAATTATAATGATTAGGGTTCGAGTAGCGTTACATAAAAATTGCGCAAAAGCAGCCGAAATTGGAATCATATCGGGGGTTATAGATAAATGACATCTCGGGCAACGCCGGGCACCCAGCTAGTATATTAACGATCTTCCAGAATATATGGACCCTATAAAATCTGTCTTATACGCAGATGACACTAATTTGTCAATTACGGACATTGATTTAAATAATCTCAATGCAAAGATTGAGACTGCATCTAGAGACCTAAATACTTGGTTCGCCGCCAATAAATTAACACTCAATGTACAGAAAACTAAGTTAGTTCGTTTTACAACAGAAACCAACAACATCGTAACGGATAAGTTCTCTGATCATGCGACTTTCCTCGGCTTGCAAGTCGACATGAAATTAAAATGGAACTTGCACATTGATCGCCTCGTGCGCAAACTTAGTTCTGTTTGTTACTCATTGAGACTATTGACGCAACAAGTTGATACCAAAACTGCTTCACTAGTCTACTTTGCCTACTTTCATTCACATATGTGTTACGGTATTGCCAACTGGGGCAATTGTTCTCGTAGTGTGGATGTCTTCAAACTGCAAAAACGAGCCATTAGAATTATATCAGATTCAGATGCTAGAGAAAGCTGCAGGCCGCTGTTCAAAAGACTCCATATTCTGACTCTACCTAGCGCTTACATATTAGAAATACTAAAATTTGTTAAACGCAACATGAACCTTTTTGCAAGTAACGGGGACAATCATGGCTATGACACAAGAAACCGTTCAGTTCTTAGGTCTGACAAGCACAGCCTCAGTCTCTATGAGTCTAGCGTTCATTATTCCGGTATCGCACTATTTAACAGCCTTCCTGAACATGTAAAGAACATCAACAACTACAACTTATTCGTAAAGGAGTGTAAAACTTACCTTGTCAATGGAACTTATTACTCCGTACACGAATTTTTGAATCGGTCTGACATTCGTTGAACTGCCTTGCCTACAAAATTGCCGAATATGCTTGTTGTCCAGTTTTCCCCTTTTGGTTCTGTTTTCCTGCCTCTGCTTTCTGTTTTAGTAAATATCTATGACGACATCCCTCCGTACCTAGCGACAGGAGATTAATACCAGGAAGTGATTTGTGTCGTGTGCGTGTTTCCTAAAAATAGTGTGTATGATTGTAGTGACTAGACTAATATAAACAGATATGAATTTTTGTGTGTGTTTTTGTGTATTATAAGTTTATATGCATTTTATCTACTGTACATTTGTGACGAATCCTATTTCCTCTTTAGAGGGCTAATGGTGAATAAATCTATCTATCTATATAATAAAAGATAGAAAACGACTTGCATCTGCTTTGAATGCCATCTGACGGCCATTATGAAAACTACAAAGCCACACACAAATCCCGAATTAAGTTTAATGTTTTTTGTGACAAAGTAACAAACAATTTATGACCAATCAATTAGCCCTATCACTGACATTATTAGGAGAATTTCTGATATATATATATATATATATATATATATATATTTGGTTCCCTGAATCGCCAAAAAAAATTTATTTTATTATTTTCATATTCCTCCAGTTAAGTCGGAAGATAATAATATCCAATTTATTTATTTTTATTTCTTAGGCTTTTTGAGTGTTGTCAACGGACCAGTGCAGTTGTGACGCTCTACGCTCTTGTAACACCTGACGAAGGGGACAAGGAACCCAGAAACGTTGTGTGGTATTTATGTTACCCTTTTTTGTCTGTATTTGGCTATCTTTCTTATTAATTATTTTCAATAATATGGAATATTTTCAATTTTAATTTGATCTTAAAGGCATCACAGTTCGACGAATATTTTCGAAGCTTAGTAAAGAGAAAATAATACAAATTCCCCTATGTGGAATAATGTTGTAGTTTCCAAGTGCCAAAGTATAAAACCTGTACAATGAAATATATATATATATATATGGACATCTTCAACAGAACAATTCCCAGTGAGCTCTGGCGGAGGCTACATTAGGGGATGCCTTTTCCTCTCCGTTTTTGAACTAAGGTCCCCACAAGCCAAGGCACCTCGGTCTGTTTTGAGAGGTGAATGTTCCGGGGTCGCAGACCTTGGGCATACGTTAAGAGTTATCCGCTATTCCTATTGGAACAGTCGGCCAGCTGCCTCCTAAACTGGTCGAGGCACGGAGAAGGGAATGCTGCGTCCCCACAGAAAACTCCTCTCCCGCTATCCAGGGAAGGGCGTGAGACAAGTACCCCAATGCCCGACCTACATGAAGCAGGTTTTTCTAGGGTTTTCCCTGAATCACTTTCAGACGAATGCCGGGTAGGATCTTTAAACTATAGCCCGGGGGGCCCGTAGTTAACCCTTGGCTACCTTCCTCTACCCTTCCGCAACCCCCCTTTCAAATGCCTTCCTATGCTATTAAAGGGGCAGTTGCCACTATATGGATTACCCTCATGTAGCCTGTTAGCTCAAGAATATTCGTTCCGCAAACAAAATCACCACATTGCAAAAAATCGAAAAATTCACTTTTGGTTGTTTATAAATAAACAAGTGTAAGTCGTAGATAATTAAACCTTTTAACAAACAGACGCTTGGCAAATATTATAGATAGGCCAACCAACCTAGGAAAGGAAAATTTACCTGCCTTCCTAATACCCGGGAGTTTTAAATGACAATTCCACCTTACTTTTTGATCACAGTGGTGATCACATCTCATACATGCATTTGATAAAATGATAAAATGAAACCCTTACGTCTGATTGAAAATAATGAATACGAACGTCAGATAAATAAAGACGATAATATAAATACGGACACAGCAACGTTTCTGGGATCCTTGTTCCCCTTTCGTCGCTGTTATAAATTTAGCCCCCAAAATAATTTTCTTGATATAAATGAATTAGGCAGTGAGGTGAGAGGCTCTCAAGCTGCGCGCGCAGCTTCTGTGTCTCTCTCTCCGGCCGCGCGGACCCACGACGCCGCACAACTACATGGACCGCCTGCCGAGCCGTTATAGGATCATAACGATGCTCTTCGGCGCCATAAATGGAATGAGACCGCTAAGAGTGAAATAATGAGACGTGAGACGTAACTTGATAGAAATAGAGCGAGCGAGCCCATTTTTCTTCGCCGCGGCGGCAGGTACCGTATTCCTTTCGCCACGGGAACGCCATTTACGTATGCACGTGACCAATGAGGCTGCTTCCATTTTTCTTCCCCCCCCCCCCCAAAAAAAAACAACAACAACTGATAATTCTTTTTACTTATTTGTCGACGTGAAATAAAATGATACCTCGATTTAGCAAAGTGTTCGGAAGAGAAAGGCCGGCAGGCAACACAGAGAGAATTGAAACGTAGACAACGGTCAGGATCGTGCACAAAATAACAAGGGATAAAAAATCAACCCCCTCAAAAAAAATTAAATATAACTTGTAAAACAGAATATGATATTAAACCGAAAAAAAAATTACGTGTGATTGAAAATAATGAATAAGAAAAATAGCCAATTCAGACAAATGATAATTTATTACTCTTTTTCTCTGAATTGGCTGTTTTTCTGATTCAAAATATGATATTTATACAAAGTACGTTCCCTGGAGAGTAATTGAGACATTTCTAAATAATTATAATAAAAATTAATTAATATTTCCATATAATTTTATCAACATCGATAACATTAAATTAATAATAAATTAAAGAATCGCTGACAATTAATTAAAAATGTAAATACCAACGTAAAACCTCAACCTTAGAAGAACGTCAAATAAATATTATATATATACATGCGTGTAGTCAACTTTAACGACAAGTAGATTCTTCAAGGATGTGGAATGACTCAAAAAATAGAAGGACAACTATAATCATAATTAAGCCATTATTATTTATTTTAACCTATAAATAAAATTAAAACAATTCATGACCTTATATGAACACTTTTAATATTTTTTATTTATATTATGACGACGTTTCGATACCTTTTTTTTTATCATCTTCAGGTATTTTTCAATTATTAATCTAGCACAACAAAAACGACTAACAAGTTATTAAATTCACACAGTTTCGAAAAAAGAGGATGCCCGAGGCCAACAAGATTTTTAGCATGACCTGAAGACGACACAAAAAGGTACCGAAACGTCGTCACAGTGTAAATAAAAAAGTATCAGTATAAGCTCATCAGTCGTTTTATTAATTCAAAAACAGACGTTAAATTGAAACACTTAAATTTTTTGCCATCTGTGTTTTCCCAAAGTTTTAATCCAATATAAATCTGAATCTGTCAGTTCACAGTCGCACAGGAACCATGAAAACCAAATTTTGTTTAATTGTTTAATGGAATTTATTGAACTTAAAAATTTACGATTAACTACAAAACGTTTGCTATTGGAAACTAGACACTTGTATATAATTAAGTAAATATTATATGAATTTATATTGAAAAAAAAAATTTTGACAACTTAAAAGGGCCTAAATTTCCTGAACGTTTATTGGAAGAACTCAAATTTATTTTTTTCTATTACATATAAATTCACATGATAGAAGTCAAATGTTTTTTATATTGTTTATATAAATTCATTTAAAATATTTTAAATATAATTTAAGATCAAATTATGGCTTGTTCCAACAATTTCCAGGGCCGAAATTCCCCTGGAAACTTTTAGGAAGAATAATGAATATATATTATATCTTTTATATACATTATTATTATTTATATATGTATTGTCTTTTCTCAATTATTTTTTTCATTTTCTCTTATAGCAAGAATTAAATTTTTTTTCTGTTTTATCGTTTATATAAATTTAAATCATATTATTTTAATTATATACAACTGAAGAGGTCCCTCAATATAGGGAGGAACGTTTTGCAAGTGATTTTTTTTAGGGCAACAGGCTACATGAGGGTAATCCACGTTGGGCAACTCCCCTTTAATAGCATAGGAAAGAATTTGAAAAGCGGGGGATGCGGAAGGGTAGAGGAAGGTAGCCAAGGGTTAACTAATGGCCCCCGGGCTATAGTTTAAAGGATTTTACCCGGCATTCGCCTAAAAGTAATGTAGGACAAACCCTAGAAAAACCTGCATCAGGTAGGTCGGGCATTGGCTACTTGTCCCACGCCCTTCCCTGGATAGCGGGAGAAGAGTTTGCTGTGAGGACGCAGCATTCCCTTCTCCGTGCCTCGACCAGTTTAGGAGGCAGCTGGCCGACTATTCCAATGGGAATAGCGAACAACTCTTACCGTATGGCCAAGGTCTGCGACCCCGGAACATACAGCTCTCAGAACAGGTCGCGGTGCCTCGGCTTGTGGGAACCTTAGTTCATAAACGGAGAGGAAAAGGTACCCCTTTCGTATCTCTCCTACAAGGTTCTGCCTGCGAGAGAACATCCCCCGCAGGTATTGCTGCGAGAGAATAGCCCTCGCAGACAGACCCTCCACTTTGCAAGTGTTTTTTAATTTTTTATGTTTTTTAGGGCAACAGGCTACATAAGAGTAATCCAAGTTGGGCAACTCCCCTTTAATAGCATAGGAAGGGATTTGAAAGGGGGGATGCGGAAGGGTAGAGGAAAATTAAATAATAATAATATGTAAGTTGTAATTATTTCAGTACAATAACGTAGTATAATATATTTTATTCAAGTAGTTAGGATCATATTTTACAGTTATTGCTGAAGTGCTTGACCCTGCTGCATTTCACTCATCAGTCTATTAAAATAGTTATTTCCTTCATTAAAAAAATTAATTTTTATGCCAATTAAAATTATGGTTGAGGACATAAATGTTCTTGGACACTTCTGTCAACTGAACGGAAATTAGTGATAATTTTACTAATTTTATTAATTACATTACTAATTATTTAAACTTATCTGCCCCATAAATATTTTTTCCTTATGATTATATGCTAAATTAATAATATAAATTGTTAATAGTACATACTAAAAGTTGTAACGGGACCGAACGAGGCGTTTTCTTGACAAATTGGACCACTTAATAATTCCCGTAAAGTTCCAGTTAAGCCGTAACTACTAAATGGGACAATGCGTAGATCAAGCAACACGTATTTGGAAATACTGATAAATCACACGGTAGTGGGTGAGGCTGTGGAACACAACAACATACATCAACCCGGCCTCTGTCGTCTAGTAGCAATGGCTGCCAAGTGCGGCGAGTCTCCGGTTCGTTGCTCGGTCGGCCATACACGTACACTAATTTTTCTTTCGGTTCGTTCTGGAGGCCCACTATACATTATGAGTCACACATGTTGCGTGCGTGCGTGGCCTTCCAAAGTTATTTTCGACACATTGTTATTTATTTTATTAATCAATCAACTCAGTTGAACTCTCTATGTTTATAATTGATAATTTCGCAATATTTATTATAATATCAAAACTGAAATATCCATTTTAATTGTGTAATACTTACTATTACTTTAAGGGTGGAGATAATAAGACGATTTTATATTAAAAAAAACATCAGTTGCCTTTAAATAATATCATCATTTTATTTTACGTCTACTAATTTCATTTGTAATTTTAATTATAAATAAACTAATGTATTATTTAAATTAAATTCATACTAATGAGATCAAATCGTTTCTTCAGTAAAGTAATAGCAAAATATTACAAATGGCGCCCAACGTAGGGCACCCAGTTCTAATATTTACGAATTCTTTATTAGGTAGAGATTAAAGGAAAGTTTTATAGGAAAAATCGTTTCATCAGTAAAATAATAGCAAATATTACAAATGGCGCCCAACGTAGGGCACCCAATTCTAATATTTACGAATACTTTATTAGGTGGAGATTAAAGGAAAGTTTTATATGAAAAATCGTTTCATCAGTAAAATAATAGCAAATATTACAAATGGCGCCCAACGTAGGGCACCCAATTCTAATATTTACGAATACTTTTTATTAGGTGGAGATTAAAGGAAAGTTTTATATGAAAAATCGTTTCATCCGTAAAATAATAGCAAATATTACAAATGGCGCCCAACGTAGGGCAACCAATTCTAATATATACGAATTCTTTATTAGGTGGAGATAAAAGGAAAGTTTTACATGAAAAATCGTTTCATCAGTAAAATAATAGCAAATATTACAAATGGCGCCCAACGTAGGGCAACCAATTCTAATATATACGAATACTTTTTATTAGGTGGAGATAAAAGGAAAGTTTTATATGAAAAAATCGTTTCATCAGTTAAATAACAGCAAATATTACAAATGGCGCCCAACGTAGGGCAACCAATTCTAATATATACGAATTCTTTATTAGGTGGAGATAAAAGGAAAGTTTTACATGAAAAATCGTTTCATCAGTTAAATAATAGCAAATATTATATATATATATATATACATATATATATATATATATATATATATATATACATATATATATATAATATTCAAAGGAAATGTATACATGAACTGTGCTAAATTTTTTCTTTTCTTATTCCCTTCTAAAGCTGCTATTTTTAATATTAAATTATTCATTTAAAAAAAAGTAAAAAGGAGAAGACCTCTATAAGATGACGTGTTAAATATAAAGAACTACAAGTCGATAGAGAAAAAAAAAATTGGAACCATATGTGAAACAGCCAACACTCCAGCCAGGAGCGCTTACTCAACCTCTATTAGAAACACTTCAGAAAGAAAAAAAAGATTCTGCCAAGTCGCTCTTCAAAGCGTTATGAAGCGTCAAGTAGTTTGATAACAATATTAGACGCTTCTTCACAGACAGACTCCTTCCTTTTAAGTGTGACTCGTTAAACTCTGCAGTAAAACTTTGGGATATTACGAGGTGCGTTTGAAATTCGCTCGTTGCTTTTAACTACGTTACTTTGTACTGGTAATAACAATACACAACAACTTTAAAACCCTTAATATGCTGACAACGTGCGTGCAAGGTAATGGAACCCGATATGGTGAAAGACGGATCCTAGCAACGGCTTACCGTAAATAACAAAACTTGCATTTAAACTGAAAAATTTACGTCTGATTGAAAATGATGAATAAGAAACATAGCCAAATACAGACAAAAAGAAGGGGGTAATCTAAATACCACACAACAACGTTTCTGAGATCCCTTGTTCCCTTTCGTCAGGTGCTAAGAAGAGCCTAGAGCGACACAAATGCAACAGTCAGTTGACAAAACTGAAAGGAGAGTTTGGTTATGGAGAGAAAAAAAACCTTCAATAGTGCAGTTGTGTCGCTCTAGGCTCTTCTTCTAAGCACCTGACGAAAGGAACAAGGATCCCAGAAACGTTGTTGTGTTGTATTTATATTACGTTTCTTTCTTGTCCGTATTGGGCTGCCTTTCTTATTCAAAATTTCATTTAATTCTTGCAAATATCAAGTGACAAAAAGACGCATGAGAACTTGTATGTGTGGAAAACATAATATTGTAGGTATAATCAATATAAAACTCTTGAATGCTACACACAGTGTTTCAAATGTTATTTTGAAACATCTTGAGCTGTAATTGGCTTATGAAAAAAATTAAGTAACACGTTCTAAGGAGTCCCTGAAAACAATTACAAAATAACCGACAATGCTGAACGAGCACTGGAAGCAAAAGAAGAAAGTCCGGCTCAACAGTCATCTTAGATGCTTCGCAAGCTTTCGACAAAGTATGGACTGGTAGACGAACTAAACAAAGCAGAGATGTTAACATCAGAGGTGACAGACGGACTGTTCAGAATTAAACAAGAAGAAGAGGAATATTTCTGTTGTGAAAAAAAAAAGAAGATAAGAGCCGGAGTGCCCCAAGGTAGCGTCCTGGGTCCCGTCCTCTACTTATTGTATACAAGCGGTAGCCCGAAATTTGGAAGGGACTCTGGTAAACTACACATGCAGGTCACACAGTAGAGAAAACCCTGAAATTTGTCAACTGGGAGACTAGAGGCAGCCAGCAGTGCAATAGCAAACTGGACCAAATCAATGAAGGATAAGGGTAAATGAGCATAAATCCATCCATGTCGCCCTTACATGCCAAGTACCTAGGCATGACTTAGACAACAAGCGGAAAACATCACGGAAAGAAAAAAGCAACAACTGATTTATAATCAAATATTGAAACCAATGTGGCTCAGCTTTTGGCGCTGTGACTGTGACACAAATATTAATTACACTCGAAATTAAGTTTTAAGAAACATTCCGAATTTTCTCAGGCATATCGTTATCCATAAAAGGATAAAATAAAAAGGTATGGTGGGAAACATGCAGCTAGGCTTCACCTCCACACCAACCCAGTGGTCCGCAGAATTAAACTGGATCTGAATGTGCCAGCTGCATCTGAATAACGGGCGTCACACATCACCATATTTTATTACGGTTAAGAGTAGTTTCCTCCCTCGCTTGCCCTAATTTAGTGTCATTTCTGCGTAGTAATTGAGTATCTGAAGCTGCGATCGGGATGGGGGGGGGGGCGTAATAAAGCAAGCATTAAGGTGTGTGCAAACACGAAGCAGTGCCTGACTAACGCCACCCCCTACCTGGCCCCGTGCCAGCATTGTGCAACAGGGCAGGGCGACTTTACGACTGCAGTTTATTTTGAAAAGCTTTATGGGACGGACGCCGGGAGCACGATGATGTACCGTCTCCATCTCCAGCGCGGAGGCACCTTCGCAAATCACATCCGAGCCAACCCTGCAATTTGCAGTCGGCGACTGGGGC